>OX235279.1:97962572-98395316 GCA_944472155.2 Trichobilharzia szidati
CAGTCAGCCTGCATCAACAACAAAGTGATTCGGATTTTCAATGCAAACGTCAAGTCAGTCAGTTCTTCTATACGGATCAGAAACTTGGCGGGTCACAAAGAATATTTCCAACAGCCTGTTGCAGACCTTTATCAACAACAGCTGTCTTCGCTCTATACTGAAGATCAGATGGCCGGAAAGAATCACCAACAATAAACTGTGGGAACAAACAAAACAAGAACCAATAGCTCAACAAATATGCAGGAGAAAGTGGAGATGGATTGGACACTCGCTGAGGAGGCCGTTGGGTGACATCGCGCGTCAGGTCAGTGCTCGAGTGGAACCCGAAAGGGAAGCGGCGAGTGGGACGTCGAAGGGTGACATGGAGGAGATCGTGTGAAGAAGAGTTGAAACACTATGGACTAACATGGATGCAAGTGAAAAGTATAGCAGAAGACAGAAGCAAGTGGATGCGTGCAGTTGAAGCCCTATGTTCCACTAGGAACCCAAGGGAATAATACTAATATTAATGTTACTTAGAGTATAGTAAACATGAATGTTGAGTTGTTGCTTATTGGCCTAATGGATTTTTTGTCAGGTGGATAGTGTCATTGGCATCCAAAGAATAACTGTGTGTATGTGTGTATGTTTGGTTCATATCCTGGAAGACGGAAAATCTGTTCCGGATAATTAGGACAAGAATGAACGAGTGACTGAATACAATAGCGAGATATACTCACTTTCAGATGATTTGACTGTACCGAAACACCATCTAATAAATATTTAATACGCAGCGTTACTAATTTAGTCGTCTCTGCATTATTCTTCCACTCGACGACAACAACATAGTGGATGGAATAAACACGTAGATTAGATTCAAGTTAATTGAGCTTCGAATCACCAAAAATGGTTGCACCTTAGAGTAGCCATTAAACTTCTTCCTACTGAACGGAAAATCATTACCGACCAAAGGTAATAATATGAAATGATAGACAGAAGACGTATTCCCCTGTTGGATAAGATTATCACTGCTAGAAATCAAAAGAAAAACATTCTCGCTACAAAAGACAATGCTGTAGTGTTTTCTTTGACAAAGAAATCAATAGAAGTTAAGAGTTCGAAAAGAAACTTAAATTTAATAGCGTCATAACGACTTACATATAAGCATATAGTCTAGGATGCACTACTATGACAAGTGGAAAAGTGTCTCTTTGGTTCGAGCACTCAGCTTTCATTGATTGGGTTTTTTATTTGGAATTCCGTTACACCAACTTCAGACTGGGAAACCATCCGATTTAGAAAGATTCACTCCTCTGGTGAAAACTCGTTTTGTGTTTGGAATTAGCAATAAATCCTTTGAACAGAGGACAGAAAAACGTGTATAAAGCAGGATAATATTAACGACTATTCAAAAAGATGCAGGAGAAAGTAGAGTTAAGGAAGAAGATAGTTAAGAGGCCAGCATTCTGATTTTAATAATAATAATAATAATTTGCTTTATTCCGAAACAGTACTTGTGATACAGAATGGAATTCTCAGCTTTTCACCACAGTATCGCATCCAGTTTGTACATTAACAATAAATAAAATTCTACATAGAATATGGGTAGTCTCAGTTAATTTCGACAACAACATTTTAGCATATCAGTAGCAAAGCCAAAAGTGAACAGAATGTTTGAAGGTTTTAGAAAAGTAGATACTAGCATATTTACAGGCGTAAGAGGTAACAAAAAGGTCGAGATATACAGATTGTGAAAGAACTAAGAAGAATGTTTTAAGTAGAGTTTATAAGGAAGATAGAAACAAAACAAGACAACAAGAAAACAAAGAGAGAGAGAGAAAAGGAAAAGAAAGAAAGAAAAAGGTTGTACCTATAAATGATATCAGTTAGAAAGACGAGATCAAATTGTTCTACTGACTATTTAATAAGTTATATGTTTCACGCCTTATGCTTTCTCCATCGCACAGAACACGAGCTAAGTAGGGTATGGTTGAGTTTTTGGACTTGCTAGTGCGAGCATATAGTTTTGTATATAGGCTTCTGCTCCTGCCTGATGAGATACAAAGGGAGAGTTGTGAATGAAGAGGGTGGTGTGAGTTAGATAGAATGGATTTAGCCTATTTTTCACATGAGGCCATGTGCCTGTCAACCAGAATATTAACCAGCTGGTTAAGTGGCACATTGCTTACCCTGTTGACAACCTTTAACACCCTAAGCAATAAGATATAGCCCTGCTTCAGTAGCCCTGGAAAAACTAAGGGGGGACAATAGAGAATAATAGGCAGGATGCAAGAGTTAACGAATCCTGAGAGTAAGAGTTGGGTTATTCCAGAATGTCTTAACTTCTTGATGTAGAAGGTAAGACGGAATATTTTTCTTAGAAATCATAAAGATATGAGACGACCAGGAAAAATCAGCAGATAGAATGACGCCTAGGTATTTAATTTCCGACTTGGTTTCTATTTCAGTGCCATCTATATTGCACACCTCGTGAGAGCCAACCAGTTTGTTTAGGTCGGATTTATGCCTAAAGGTGAAATTGACTGTTTGGCATTTGAAGGGGTTTAAGGTAAGACCGTTTATCTTGGACCACTGGTTGATTTTTAATAAAAAGCCATTTAGTTTGGAGCAGTCACTTTGGAGATACAGTCAGATCGTCAGCATATTTGACAAAATTAATGTCATTTGAAGATGGTAAGTCATGCAGAAAGAAAGAAAAGAAAAGCGGCGAGAGTACAGCACCTTGGGGGACACCAGCTTCAGTGAGCACAGCAGTGGAGGATTTACCTTTGTATAAAGTGTACTGCATTCTGTTTGAGATATAGGAATGCAGCCAGTTTGTGATCCAGGACTCAGTTTGTGTCATCGAGAGCTTATTTAGCAAGAGACATCTAGGTACAGCGTCAAAAGCCGAAGTGAGGTCGGGAAACGTGGAACCAACGTATTTGGCACCTTTATCTAGTGATGAGACGATACTGTTGTGTAAGACGGCTGCAGCAACTAAAGTGCTTCTACCCTGTATATATGCAAATTGTTTGGGGTCCTCAGAAGTGTTAAAGGAGGGTTCGAGTTTAAGAAGTACTAGTTTTTCCATCAGCTTTAGAAATGGGCAAATAATGGCAATGGGAACCACGCCTAAATTACTAGCTCACTAGTTTTCTAGCCGGTCCCAAGCCCGGATAAAGAGGGAGGGTTGGGGCATGGTGCTACCAACTCCACCCCAAAACTTAACCAAATCGCTACAAAAACTTCAAAGCACAAATATATCAAATATTCTAAAAATATAAACAATAACCTTATTTTTCGCTGGAATCGGGGAAGTGAAATGACTCAGGCTGGTAAAAGCCTTCGGGAAGCCAGTCAGCCGATCTGCCTTCTTTCGATGAAAGCAAAAATAAGGATGGAGACGTGGAATATTCGTACAATGTACGAAACTAGAAAGGCTGCCCAGGTAGCCGCAGAAAAGAGGAGATATAAAATAGAAGTGTTGGGAATCTGTGAGAGCAGATGGAACGGATGTGGAAGGAGCCAACTACCAACTGGAGAGACAATAATCTACTCCGGTCACCCAGAGGACAATCACGAGCACACCGAGGGAGTAGCCATCATGATGTCACCAACAGCAGCCAAAGCTCTGATGCAGAGGGAACCAATCTCCTCCAGTATAATGACAGCCAGGTTCAACTCAAAAGGAAGGAAGGCAGTTACAATCATTCAATGCTATGCGCCTACAAACGTCTCAGAACAAGAGAAGAAGGAGGCAGTAATGGACAACGTCCCAAATGGCGATATCAGAATCCTGATGGGTGATATGAATGCGAAGCTGGGAGGAGACAATACAGGAGGAGAACTCACCATGGGTCGCGAGGCCCTCGGTGAGGTGACCGACAATGGGGAACTCTTCTCAGACTTCTGCGCCTTCAATGATTTGGTGATTGGTGGCAGTGTGTTCAAACACAGGGATATACACAAGACGACGTGGATTTCACCAGAAAGACACACCAAAAACCAGATAGACTTCATTTCAATCTCAAGGAAGTGGAGACGGAGCCTACTGGACACAAGGTCGAGGAGAGGAGCAGATGTGGGTTCACACCACTATCTAGTACAAGGGACTTTCAAGGTGAAGCTAAAAGCCTCGAGGATACCTGGGGATAGGCCACAATGCAAGTTGAACACCCAAAAACTGAAGGACACAACCGCAAAGGACACTTTCACTGCAACTGTCAGAGCAAAGCAAGAAACACTACGTGACACCACGGAAGAATCATCCGTGGAAGACCATTGGAACTCTCTGAAGGTGATTTTCAACGAAACGTGTTCAACGGTTTTAGGAAGAAAGAAGAGACAAGACAAGGAATGGGTCTCAACGGACACTTGGAAGCTAATAGACGAGAGGAGAATGGTGAAAGAGAAAATGATTCGATGCAAAGACGGACAAGAGAAGAAGACGCTGAGTTCAACTTACATAGCACTGGACAAAGAAGTGAAGAGGAGTGCCAGGAAAGACAAAAGACAATTCTACGACAATCTGGCCACTGAAGCTGAGAAGGCAGCAGGCAAAAGGGACCTGAGGACATGATATCAGATAACCAAGTCTCTATCCGGGAAGAGATCAACACAAGTGAAACCAATAAAAGATTCTCAATGCAACCTGACCAACAAGGAGGAGAAACAGATCAAACAATGAGCTGATCACTTTAAAGGACTCTGGAATCGACCATCACCTGCAACCCGTCCAGAAATACCAACAACAGCACGTACACAACTGCAAGTTGACACCAATCCCCCAATGGAAGCTGGAGTCTTGAATGCAATCAAGCTTCTGAAAGCTGGAAAAGTAGCTGGATCAGATGGAATACCCCCGGGAGCACTGAAAGCTGACCCAGAGACGACGACAGATATGCTGACTCCATTATTGCTAAAGGTCTGGAATGAGGGAAAGGTGCCTACTGACTGGAGGAAAGGTTACCTCGTGAAACTACCAAAGAAAAGCGACTTAGGACTCTGCAAGAACTGGCCAGGAATCATGCTCCTGTCGACGCCAAGTAAAATTCTGAGTTGCATCATCCTGGAGGGAATCAAGGACTCACTGGATACAGAACTCCGACCAGAACAAGCTGGAGTCAGGAAAGGCAAATCATGGGCTGACCAAATTGCAACTCGACACATCATCATCGAACAGAGCATGGAATGGCAATCAAACATCTACCTCAACTTCCTTCATAGACTTTGAGAAGGCCTTCGATAGCGTTGATTACTCGAGTACTACGGCGCACCCCAAGTATTCTTCAACCTTATTCAACAGCTGTACGACAACGGCACATGTCAAGTGATCCACAACGGAAAACTCATTGCGGAGTTTGGAGTAAACACAGGATTCAGAGAAGGGTGCTTATTATCACCAATGATGATATTCCTAATTGTGGTGGACTGGATTATGCGTCAGACAGTGGGAAACGAGAAGACAGGGATATCCTGAACCGACGTGAAGAACCTAGAAGACCTGGATTTCGCCCGTGGATCATTTATGTTTGATGTCACACAAAATCGAAGACTTACAAGCGAAAACCGACAAACTGGTTGGTCGAAGAAGCAGCAAAGACAGGACTCCAGGTGAACATAGACAAGACGGAGGTTATGAAAATAACCAACCAACAACAACAACAACAGCAGCAGCAACATCCAGCGCCAATCACCATCAACGGGAGGCATTTGAAAAAGGTTACTTCATTCACTTATCTAGGGAGCATTGTCTCAACTACAGGCAGGTGGAACGGACGAGGATGTCAAATCGAGAATCGGGAAAGCGAGAAACACATTCATCAACCTGAAACCAATCTGGAAATCTTCGTCACTCAGCCTGCATCAACAACAAAGTGATTCGGATTTTCAATGCAAACGTCAAGTCAGTCAGTTCTTCTATACGGATCAGAAACTTGGCGGGTCACAAAGAATATTTCCAACAGCCTGTTGCAGACCTTTATCAACAACAGCTGTCTTCGCTCTATACTGAAGATCAGATGGCCGGAAAGAATCACCAACAATAAACTGTGGGAACAAACAAAACAAGAACCAATAGCTCAACAAATATGCAGGAGAAAGTGGAGATGGATTGGACACTCGCTGAGGAGGCCGTTGGGTGACATCGCGCGTCAGGTCAGTGCTCGAGTGGAACCCGAAAGGGAAGCGGCGAGTGGGACGTCGAAGGGTGACATGGAGGAGATCGTGTGAAGAAGAGTTGAAACAGTATGGACTAACATGGATGCAAGTGAAAAGTATAGCAGAAGACAGAAGCAAGTGGAGGCGTGCAGTTGAAGCCCTATGTTCCACTAGGAACCCAAGGGAATAATACTAATATTAATGTTACTTAGAGTATAGTAAACATGAATGTTGAGTTGTTGCTTATTGGCCTAACGGATCTTTTTGACAGGTGGATAGTGTCATTGGCATCCAAAGAATAACTGTGTGTGTGTGTGTGTGTATGTTTGGTTCATATCCTGGAAGACGGAAAATCTGTTCCGGATAATTAGGAGAAGAATGAACGAGTGACTGAATACAATAGCGAGATATACTCACTTTCAGATGATTTGACTGTACCGAAACACCATCTAATAAATATTTAATACGCAGTGTTACTAATTTAGTCGTCTCTGCATTATTCTTCCACTCGACGACAACAACATAGTGGATGGAATAAACACGTAGATTAGATTCAAGTTAATTGAGCTTCGAATCACCGAAAGTGGATGCATCTTAAAGTAGCCATTAAACTTCTTCCTACTGAACGGAAAATCATTACCGACCAAAGGTAATAATATGAAATGATAGACAGAAGACGTATTCCCCTGTTGGATAAGATTATCACTGCTAGAAATCAAAAGACAAACATTCTCGCTACAAAAGACAATTCTGTAGTGTTTTGTTTGACAAAGAAATCAATAGGAGTAAAGTGTTCGAAAAGAAACTTAAATTTAATAGCGTCATAACGACTTACATATAAGCATATAGTCTAGGATGCACTACTATGACAAGTGGAAAAGTGGCTCCTTGGTTCGAGCACTCAGCTTTCATTCATTGGGTTTTTTAATTGGAATTCCGTTACACCAACTTCAGACTGGGAAACCATCCGATTTAGAAAGATTCACTCCTCTGGTGAAAACTCGTTTTGTGTTTGGAATTAGCAATAAATCCTTTGAACAGAGGACAGAAAAACGTGTATAAAGCAGGATAATATTAACGACTATTCAAAAAGATGCAGGAGAAAGTAGAGTTAAGGAAGAAGATAGTTAAGAGGCCAGCATTCTGATTTTAATAATAATAATAATAATTTGCTTTATTCCGAAACAGTACTTGTGATACAGAATGGAATTCTCAGCTTTTCACCACAGTATCGCATCCAGTTTGTACATTAACAATAAATAAAATTCTACATAGAATATTGTTAGTCTCAGTTAATTTCGACAACAACATTTTAGCATATCAGTAGCAAAGCCAAAAGTGAACAGAATGTTTGAAGGTTTTAGAAAAGTAGATACTAGCATATTTACAGGCGTAAGAGGTAACAAAAAGGTCGAGATATACAGATTGTGAAAGAACTAAGAAGAATGTTTTAAGTAGAGTTTATAAGGAAGATAGAAACAAAACAAGACAACAAGAAAACAAAGAGAGAGAGAGAAAAGGAAAAGAAAGAAAGAAAAAGGTTGTACCTATAAATGATATCAGTTAGAAAGACGAGATCAAATTGTTCTACTGACTATTTAATAAGTTATATGTTTCACGCCTTATGCTTTCTCCATCGCACAGAACACGAGCTAAGTAGGGTATGGTTGAGTTTTTGGACTTGCTAGTGCGAGCATATAGTTTTGTATATAGGCTTCTGCTCCTGCCTGATGAGATACAAAGGGAGAGTTGTGAATGAAGAGGGTGGTGTGAGTTAGATAGAATGGATTTAGCCTATTTTTCACATGAGGCCATGTGCCTGTCAACCAGAATATTAACCAGCTGGTTAAGTGGCACATTGCTTACCCTGTTGACAACCTTTAACACCCTAAGCAATAAGATATAGCCCTGCTTCAGTAGCCCTGGAAAAACTAAGGGGGGACAATAGAGAATAATAGGCAGGATGCAAGAGTTAACGAATCCTGAGAGTAAGAGTTGGGTTATTCCAGAATGTCTTAACTTCTTGATGTAGAAGGTAAGACGGAATATTTTTCTTAGAAATCATAAAGATATGAGACGACCAGGAAAAATCAGCAGATAGAATGACGCCTAGGTATTTAATTTCCGACTTGGTTTCTATTTCAGTGCCATCTATATTGCACACCTCGTGAGAGCCAACCAGTTTGTTTAGGTCGGATTTATGCCTAAAGGTGAAATTGACTGTTTGGCATTTGAAGGGGTTTAAGGTAAGACCGTTTATCTTGGACCACTGGTTGATTTTTAATAAAAAGCCATTTAGTTTGGAGCAGTCACTTTGGAGATACAGTCAGATCGTCAGCATATTTGACAAAATTAATGTCATTTGAAGATGGTAAGTCATGCAGAAAGAAAGAAAAGAAAAGCGGGGAGAGTACAGCACCTTGGGGGACACCAGCTTCAGTGAGCACAGCAGTGGAGGATTTACCTTTGTATAAAGTGTATTGCATTCTGTTTGAGATATAGGAATGCAGCCAGTTTGTGATCCAGGACTCAGTTTGTGTCATCGAGAGCTTATTTAGCAAGAGATATCTAGGTACAGCGTCAAAAGCCGAAGTGAGGTCGGGAAACGTGGAACCAACGTATTTGGCACCTTTATCTAGTGATGAGACGATACTGTTGTGTAAGACGGCTGCAGCAACTAAAGTGCTCCTACCCTGTATATATGCAAATTGTTTGGGGTCCTCAGAAGTGTTAAAGGAGGGTTCGAGTTTAAGAAGTACTAGTTTTTCCATCAGCTTTAGAAATGGGCAAATAATGGCAATGGGAACCACGCCTAAATTACTAGCTCACTAGTTTTCTAGCCGGTCCCAAGCCCGGATAAAGAGGGAGGGTTGGGGCGTGGTGCTACCAACTCCACCCCAAAACTTAACCAAATCGCTACAAAAACTTCAAAGCACAAATATATCAAATATTCTAAAAATATAAACAATAACCTTATTTTTCGCTGGAATCGGGGAAGTGAAATGACTCAGGCTGGTAAAAGCCTTCGGGAAGCCAGTCAGCCGATCTGCCTTCTTTCGATGAAAGCAAAAATAAGGATGGAGACGTGGAATATTCGTACAATGTACGAAACTAGAAAGGCTGCCCAGGTAGCCGCAGAAAAGAGGAGATATAAAATAGAAGTGTTGGGAATCTGTGAGAGCAGATGGAACGGATGTGGAAGGAGCCAACTACCAACTGGAGAGACAATAATCTACTCCGGTCACCCAGAGGACAATCACGAGCACACCGAGGGAGTAGCCATCATGATGTCACCAACAGCAGCCAAAGCTCTGATGCAGAGGGAACCAATCTCCTCCAGTATAATGACAGCCAGGTTCAACTCAAAAGGAAGGAAGGCAGGTTACAATCATTCAATGCTATGCGCCTACAAACGTCTCAGAACAAGAGAAGAAGGAGGCAGTAATGGACAACGTCCCAAATGGCGATATCAGAATCCTGATGGGTGATATGAATGCGAAGCTGGGAGGAGACAATACAGGAGGAGAACTCACCATGGGTCGCGAGGCCCTCGGTGAGGTGACCGACAATGGGGAACTCTTCTCAGACTTCTGCGCCTTCAATGATTTGGTGATTGGTGGCAGTGTGTTCAAACACAGGGATATACACAAGACGACGTGGATTTCACCAGAAAGACACACCAAAAACCAGATAGACTTCATTTCAATCTCAAGGAAGTGGAGACGGAGCCTACTGGACACAAGGTCGAGGAGAGGAGCAGATGTGGGTTCACACCACTATCTAGTACAAGGGACTTTCAAGGTGAAGCTAAAAGCCTCGAGGATACCTGGGGATAGGCCACAATGCAAGTTGAACACCCAAAAACTGAAGGACACAACCGCAAAGGACACTTTCACTGCAACTGTCAGAGCAAAGCAAGAAACACTACGTGACACCACGGAAGAATCATCCGTGGAAGACCATTGGAACTCTCTGAAGGTGATTTTCAACGAAACGTGTTCAACGGTTTTAGGAAGAAAGAAGAGACAAGACAAGGAATGGGTCTCAACGGACACTTGGAAGCTAATAGACGAGAGGAGAATGGTGAAAGAGAAAATGATTCGATGCAAAGACGGACAAGAGAAGAAGACGCTGAGTTCAACTTACATAGCACTGGACAAAGAAGTGAAGAGGAGTGCCAGGAAAGACAAAAGACAATTCTACGACAATCTGGCCACTGAAGCTGAGAAGGCAGCAGGCAAAAGGGACCTGAGGACATGATATCAGATAACCAAGTCTCTATCCGGGAAGAGATCAACCAAGATGAAACCAATAAAAGATTCTCAATGCAACCTGACCAACAAGGAGGAGAAACAGATCAAACAATGAGCTGATCACTTTAAAGGACTCTGGAATCGACCATCACCTGCAACCCGTCCAGAAATACCAACAACAGCACGTACACAACTGCAAGTTGACACCAATCCCCCAATGGAAGCTGGAGTCTTGAATGCAATCAAGCTTCTGAAAGCTGGAAAAGTAGCTGGATCAGATGGAATACCCCCGGGAGCACTGAAAGCTGACCCAGAGACGACGACAGATATGCTGACTCCATTATTGCTAAAGGTCTGGAATGAGGGAAAGGTGCCTACTGACTGGAGGAAAGGTTACCTCGTGAAACTACCAAAGAAAAGCGACTTAGGACTCTGCAAGAACTGGCCAGGAATCATGCTCCTGTCGACGCCAAGTAAAATTCTGAGTTGCATCATCCTGGAGGGAATCAAGGACTCACTGGATACAGAACTCCGACCAGAACAAGCTGGAGTCAGGAAAGGCAAATCATGGGCTGACCAAATTGCAACTCGACACATCATCATCGAACAGAGCATGGAATGGCAATCAAACATCTACCTCAACTTCCTTCATAGACTTTGAGAAGGCCTTCGATAGCGTTGATTACTCGAGTACTACGGCGCACCCCAAGTATTCTTCAACCTTATTCAACAGCTGTACGACAACGGCACATGTCAAGTGATCCACAACGGAAAACTCATTGCGGAGTTTGGAGTAAACACAGGAGTCAGAGAAGGGTGCTTATTATCACCAATGATGATATTCCTAATTGTGGTGGACTGGATTATGCGTCAGACAGTGGGAAACGAGAAGACAGGGATATCCTGGACCGACGTGAAGAACCTAGAAGACCTGGATTTCGCTCGTGATGATTTATGTTTGATGTCACACAAAATCGAAGACTTACAAGCGAAAACCGACAAACTGGTTGGTCGAAGAAGCAGCAAAGACAGGACTCCAGGTGAACATAGACAAGACGGAGGTTATGAAAATAACCAACCAACAACAACAACAACAGCAGCAACATCCAGCGCCAATCACCATCAACGGGAGGCATTTGAAAAAGGTTACTTCATTCACTTATCTAGGGAGCATTGTCTCAACTACAGGCAGGTGGAACGGACGAGGATGTCAAATCGAGAATCGGGAAGGCGAGAAACACATTCATCAACCTGAAACCAATCTGGAAATCTTCGTCAGTCAGCCTGCATCAACAACAAAGTGATTCGGATTTTCAATGCAAACGTCAAGTCAGTCAGTTCTTCTATACGGATCAGAAACTTGGCGGGTCACAAAGAATATTTCCAACAGCCTGTTGCAGACCTTTATCAACAACAGCTGTCTTCGCTCTATACTGAAGATCAGATGGCCGGAAAGAATCACCAACAATAAACTGTGGGAACAAACAAAACAAGAACCAATAGCTCAACAAATATGCAGGAGAAAGTGGAGATGGATTGGACACTCGCTGAGGAGGCCGTTGGGTGACATCGCGCGTCAGGTCAGTGCTCGAGTGGAACCCGAAAGGGAAGCGGCGAGTGGGACGTCGAAGGGTGACATGGAGGAGATCGTGTGAGGAGGAGATGAAACAGTATGGAATAACATGGACGCAAGTGAAAAGTACAGCACAAGACAGAAGCAAGTGGATGCGTGCAGTTGAAGCCCTATGTTCCACTAGGAACCCAAGGGAACAATAATAATAATGGGTCTGAATTTTACATTCTTGCTGTTTCCAGGTTTAGGGACAGGGATTATTTTAACCTCTTTCCATGCAACAGGTACAAACCTTTTCGAAAAAGAAATATTTTCTACAGTTTGGTTTGTAAGGGTTGGCTATGTTTTTACGAGTTGATCACGGATTGATATCAGTTGGAGAACGGTTGAAAACCAGGGAGTACTGGACGCGTAAAAACATAACTAACCCTTAAAAACCAAACTATAGAAAATTAATATGATGTTCGCTAGTGACTTTCTACAAGATGGAGTCTCCTGGAGTTTTAGTGAGAAGTCGTGACCAGTGAGGTCCAATTAGATGTCAAGTGTGTGGATGGATGTCCCACCAACGACAATGGTTGGGGTCGCGCTAAATCACGAATTGGTAGAAGTTAGAATTCATGAGCCATTGAATCGGGTCCAAGTGGCAGAATTGTATACGAGCTTGCCTTGTAACCGGAAGGTCCTGCGTTCGAATCCCAGTAGGTGTGTACTGCCGATGATTCCCGAACTAGGATGAAACAACAGCTGTCCAGTACTCCCTGGTTTTCAACGGTTCTCTAACTAATATCAATCCGTGATCAACTCGTGAAAAAGAAATATTAGGATGTTAGTTAGTGGAGAACATAAAGCACCTGCACATTGTTTTAAAACATAAGCAGGTACACCATCAGTTGATTCAAAGAGCCATTTGTCACTTTGTAATACTTTCACTATTGCAAGGAAGAAAACGACTGCAGAATGATCACCAATGGATTTTGATAAAGAAGAAAATCTGATAATGTCCTAAGCCGTTGAGTAACAATACCTCCCAGACTAGAGCGAGAACATCATGATACACTAATCCAATTAAACTATCCTACAGGTCACATCATGACTTCATACACCAACTACCACCTCACATTTACAGATCAATTTAACAACTAACAAACGACGAACAGTAAGAAAATGTAGGTCGGAGTAAATTAGCAACAATGTTTCGAGGGACAAACTTTGAGGCCTCAAGACGAAAGCAATTAATTGTTGAAAAACATTCTTCGCATTATTTGAAGTGATCCTAAACTTTATTAACATTAAAATATCCACCATCTGATACATTTAGGTGGAAAAGAACATATTTTATAGGCATGGGAGAAATATTAACTCAATGAAGTTCGAACGACTAGAAATCTCACAGGTTATCTTCACAACAACAATCAGACAACTTCATAGATTCATAAAACATCAACCACATGCTCAGCCAGCCTTACGATGCATGTCCACATTTTGGTGAATTAATCCATGAACTTCAACAGGGTTTTGAGCAATACTGAATCCCTCCTCAAAGTATTCAGACATGTGTGAGGGTTGTTAATAAGTATAGCGTCCGAGTCAAAGACTATTTCACAGACTTAAAAGTTCTTGCAACTGGTAAAGTTTCTCCCTATTACCAGGTGCTGTATCGGTGAATGTTGCGCGTAGAAAGCACCACCGAGTTGTAAGTATTATGCAATTCTACCAAACCAATGCAATTTCTATCCAACAGGCATCGAAACGAAACAGAACAGGGAAATCCGATGCAACCTCAAGATATGAGGTAACTTCACTTACCAGTGTTGGTTTATACTTTTTGAAGGGATAGAGTCCGAAAGCACTCAAGTCAAAAATTTATCACCCTGCTGGCCCGTGAATTCTGACATCTATCAGTTTATGATATACAGCACAGTCACAATTACTCGTTAGAAGTCCAACTAGTCGCAATATACACCACTCAAACGACTTCCTTGTGTGTGCAACCAAGTTCTCACTAAGAATCAGATAACTTAGTGTTGTCTTTTGATTGCATTTGACTGAGCTTATTAAGTTTCCGATGGTAGTATCTCATATGAAGTTCGTATGAACATAGGTTGGAATGGAGAAACGATAGCACTTCTGTTGCCAGTCCCCTCTTGTTCTGATTAAAATTTCTAATCTAATATTAAATAAGCGGCTGTCATTAAGGATCCAGTCATGTCGTGCAACAAGTCAGTCAAGCAACGTCAACATGTATCACGCTATAATATTGCACTGGGTGGTTGTTCATGCACGATCCCAAACTAGCTAATCAAGCAAATGGTCTTATCAACATCGATACGCTGAGACTAGGTGAGCTTTTCTCACTTAACTAAACGTATTCTAACTAAACCAATCGGCTTTTTGATTGTTTGCGCTTGACTAACGTATTCCATTAATGTGAATAAACCTAATCGAATTGCGCTTCTACATGAAACTTGCACATCGATGAATATCAACTGCGGTTATAACTTACCTTAAGTAATTGCTGAAATCCTTTTCAAAGTGAGACGAAAACTCGTCAATATTATTACTCACTGAAAGGGAATGTGTTCATGCCTCCATTTCTGACTGACCAGCTTGTTCTGTTTTAACACGATTATTAATGTACAATTTTTCAGTAACATCTGTACTCACTTTGTCCAACTGTTCCATATTGAATTGAGTGAACATGTCACTGATTCCACTGATATCACCATCATTTAGTTAAGTATGAAAATTAACTATCCTGATCTATAGAGAAAACATGATGATAAGTGTAAGCAAGTTGTCTTTTCAATATGTACAATGAAGAGAAACCTGTTAATCTTGCTGCATAGGGAAGATGAGCATACTTTGCTTCACAACACACAAACTCACACACACAATTCACAATAAGTCAACTTCCAGTAACATGAAATAGGATAAACGTGTCACTTTGAATGAGACAATACCTAGTGTTGCATGTCGAAGAGAATTATATTCAGAAATTGATTAGTAACAATAAGTGGCCTTCGTTTACCCAACCTCATAGTCCTATGGTGTGAATGATGATGGTCACACTTAAGTGTATTAACCTGTACCAACTCTGTCCACACCTTCTTTGAAATGTGCCCCTGTCACAATAAAATACCATGAGAGAATAACATCACGTTCACTGGAAACGAGGCCTAAAAGAGAAATGTCAAGTGGCACTTAGTCCATAAGAAGTATGACTATTTTCTACTTTTCAGAAAAAACATTTTTATAACTTTTGATATTCCATCTTTCCAAATCTCTCCCTACCAATTTTCTCACTTGCAGGTACTACCTCGACGATATTACCTACTCTATGCATCCTTTGTGTTTCTTCTCGTGAAGTGTGTCTTGTAATTCCAAAGTCCAGTCTTCTCCATATACAATCGGTTGGATGAAAGTTACTATCTGTTTGCTGACACCGAGATAGTTCATAATATCCCAAGACATAAGACTCCCACATGTATAACACCGATTCGCAGTCAACGTTATGCTCTATGCTGTTATAATTAGCTTTAGAACTACCACTCTATTACTCCTGACCTGAAATTCCATTGATGTCACGGTCTTTCCTCAGACTTGTTACTTTCGTTTGAAGTATCATTGCAAGTGAAGGTGGTGGGAGAACAGGTTTTATTCCGTCTGATTTCAACTCAGTATCACTTGATAATTTTAAGTAGGCAGTTGAATCCAATGTCATCAAGAAGGTGATGGATGCATTTTCATTTGGCGTCTCACCATGAAGACAGCAATCTCTTTACAGCCCTTTTCACTAACTGTGCAATAGAAATCATTCAATCCGATCAGGTGAAAAGCAATGTCAGGAGTATTTTGAAAATAAATAAATTAGATCAAAGCAGTAATAAAAAACACATTTTACACACTCAATGGAACAGTGATATCAATTGGTGGTGAGCTTAACTCACTAATCTTAGAGTAAGGTAGATGGGGACGATATGGCGTAGTTGTTTTCCACCATAAAGGCACTCCAATAACAATAGTCACAACCAAGTAGAACAGAGAGATAAGAACGGTTTTGAATATTTCCCCAGACGATGGTTGATACTTTTCTAATTCTGTCTTGTTTTCAGACGATTGGATCGACTGCTCCGATTGAGTAACCATCTACACACGGAAAGAGACAGGAGAGAACACAGTATCAGGTATAGTACAGTATTAGTTACTGCAAACGCTTCCCATAGGAAGTAGAAATCAAGTAAATGTAGGCACAGAACGTAGACAATGTAGTACAGCAAAGTATAATTTTATAATCGAAACTTTTATTTCACGTAGTATGAAGTCATACAGCATTATTTACTGTTACCGATTTGTGTAATCGTCGAATTTAGTAAAACTACACATGGCCTGTTGAACCTACATTTGAACTTTCGTGAACTGTGCCAGAAGCCAAGTGCCCAAACAGTTTAGCACAACACGATGATCTTCTCATGAAATATGCTGAACAGCAGTCGGCAACATTATCTTCCAGAATGAGAAAATTGAATTTACTGTAGTTCCTCCATTCAGTCATCATCAATTTCCAATCATCAGAAGTCACTGGTGTTTATTTTTCTGATATACTGGAAATATTAATTATGAAAATAACACAACTACCTAACTATAAAAACGAAATAAGAGAAATAATAGGCAACTCGAGTCATGCACTTCCAGCCACTAGTGAGGTAAAGTCTCTTAACTAGGCAACCAATGCAAATCAGATGGACTATAGAATCACCACAAGAGCTCCACTAAAATAGTAAAGTATACAATAACCATTAAATCTCTCCATTAATTAGGTTGAGCTGTATACTCAAATTGGACAATGCACCTGTATTCCATAGTGTCAAATGGTCAGGTGTGTGAACTGTATGGTTTCACTCAAGCAGTCCCTCCATCCAAGTTAAGCTTCACCCGCTTATCAAACCCAACAGTTTATAGAATATCCCAGTTTGGATAATCCCACTAACATCGTACTACAAGTGTTTTGCCTTCTCTTCTTGAAAAGTGGAACAATTAGTGAATAAGGCGTGAGGGAATGACTCTTCGTCCATTTGTTGGTTAGGAAGAAGCTGTTGACGTTCAACGTCCATAATCACTCATTTTTCAGAGGTCATTCGAAGCATATACACGACAACATATAGGAGATACTGCTAGAAGTGTTTAAGGTGAGCAAAGTGATTCTTTTCTGCTATGTCTCTTGGAGCACTTTCAACTACTCCATTCATGATCACTAGTTAGTTTAAGCTAGTTAGCTAGTTAGTTGGCTAGTACTCAATTATCCAGAACGAACTTCTCATGTAGAAGGACAGCAGCCACACAAATGAAATGATGGTTGATGATGCTGCTCTACACCTACCTATAGAGAGAAAGCTGAGTGCATAGGTGACACCTTAAAAATCCACAACACTGGACTGAACTCACAAAACCTGTTCCAAGTGAAGTCTTCCTTAACTCGACAACATATGGATGTGCAAGTAAAGACCAGTGGAAGGTCAATATCCCTGCATATACTCTAAAATACCGATGATATTTCATTGACCTGCAAAAATAATTGGATGCGAAAAAATCAATTCGTACCCACTGTTGTATTTTTTGAGTTACATAGTGTCGTCCTATCTGTCAATTCTTCAAAATTGACCCTAATGTTGGTTCGAAACAAGTAGACTTTTGAGAACAGCTGGAGTGATGGTTCACCATTGACAGTCATATAGGGTTCTGTTTAAGCATTACTTGGATGCATTGCGACATGAAGTTAGATGTAGCCTTAGGTGGGGAGGAAAGTGAATCGAAATGGTTGTAAAGCTCGACCGATTGAGGTGATTAGGGCACGTGTTCTCAATGATGTATATGCATTGACTCCTTGTGATCTTCCAGATTCCGAAGACCCTCACTAGTCTTTATGTAATTAACCTTCAGCCCACACGTTCGTTTATTGTAGTATAATCGCATTTATTACTTCTTCCTCGATAAGTGCCTTGAAGGTGTGTGTAAATTTGAAATTATGGGCCGACTGCTACACTGATAACCTCGCCTAGATTACTAGCTCACTAGTTTTCTAGACGGTCCCAAGCCCGGATTTGTGTGACATCAAACATAAATGATCCACGGGCGAAATCCAGGTCTTCTAGGTTCTTCACGTCGGTCCAGGAAATCCCTGTCTTCTCGTTTCCTACTGTCTGACGCATAATCCAGTCCACCACAATTAGGAATATCATCATTGGTGATAATAAGCACCCTTGTCTGACTCCTATATTTACTCCAAACGCCTCGCTGAGTTTTCCGTTGTGGATCACTTGACATGTGCCGTTGTCGTACAGGTGTTGAATAAGGTTGATGAATATTTAGGGTACGCCGTAGTACTCGAGTAGTTTCCAAATTACTTCGTGGTCAACGCTGTCGAAGGCCCTCTCGAAGTCTATGAAGGAAGTTGGGGTAGAGGTTTGATTGCCATTCCATGCTTTGTTCTGTGATGATGATGCGCAGAATTGCAATTTGATCAGCTCATGATTCGCCTTTCCTGACTCCAGCTTGTTCGGGGCTGGCAGAGTTCTGTATCCAGCGCATCCCTTATTCTCTCCAGGATGATGCGACTCAGGATTTTACTTGGTGTCGACAGGAGCATGATTCCTCGCCAGTTCTCACAGAATACTAAGTCGCTCTTCTTTGGTAGTTTCACGAGGTAACCTTTCCCCAGTCAGTAGGCACCTTTCCCTCATTCAAGACCTTTTGCAATAATCGAGGCAGCATATCCGCTGTCGTCGTCTCTGGGTCCGATTTCAGTGCTTCAGGTGGTATTCCATCTGGTCCAGCTGCTTTTCCAGCTTTCAGAAGCTTGATTGCATTCAAGACTTCAGCTTTCATTGCAGGATTGGTGCCAACTTGCAGTTGTGTACGTGCTGTTGTTGGTATTTCTGGATGGGTTGCAGGTGGTGGTCGGTTCAAGAGTCCTTTGAAGTGATCAGCTAATTGTTTAATCTGTCTTTGTTCCTTGGTAATTGGGTTCACCTGGCTGTCTTTTATAGGTTTCACTTGTGTTGATCTCTTCCCGGATAGAGACTTGGTTATCTGATATCATGTCCTCAGGTCCCTTTTGCCTGCTGCCTTCTCAGCTTCAGTGGCCAGATTGTCGTAGAATTGTCTTTTGTCTTTCCTGGCACTCCTCTTCACTTCTTTGTCCAGTGCTATGTAAGTTGAACTCAGCGTCTTCTTCTCTTGTCCGTCTTTGCATCGAATCATTTTCTCTTTCACCATTCTCCTCTCGTCTATTAGCTTCCAAGTGTCCGTTGAGACCCATTCCTTGTCTTGTCTCTTCTTTCTTCCTAAAACCGTTGAACACGTTTCGTTGAAAATCACCTTCAGAGAGTTCCAATGGTCTTCCACGGATGATTCTTCCGTGGTGTCACGTAGTGTTTCTTGCTTTGCTCTGACAGTTGCAGTGAAAGTGTCCTTTGCGGTTGTGTCCTTCAGTTTTTGGGTGTTCAACTTGCATTGTGGCCTATCCCCAGGTATCCTCGAGGCTTTTAGCTTCACCTTGAAAGTCCCTTGTACTAGATAGTGGTGTGAACCCACATCTGCTCCTCTCCTCGACCTTGTGTCCAGTAGGCTCCGTCTCCACTTCCTTGAGATTGAAATGAAGTCTATCTGGTTTTTGGTGTGTCTTTCTGGTGAAATCCACGTCGTCTTGTGTATATCCCTGTGTTTGAACACACTGCCACCAATCACCAAATCATTGAAGGCGCAGAAGTCTGAGAAGAGTTCCCCATTGTCGGTCACCTCACCGAGGGCCTCGCGACCCATGGTGAGTTCTCCTCCTGTATTGTCTCCTCCCAGCTTCGCATTCATATCACCCATCAGGATTCTGATATCGCCATTTGGGACGTTGTCCATTACTGCCTCCTTCTTCTCTTGTTCTGAGACGTTTGTAGGCGCATAGCATTGAATGATTGTAACCTGCCTTCCTTCCTTTTGAGTTGAACCTGGCTGTCATTATACTGGAGGAGATTGGTTCCCTCTGCATCAGAGCTTTGGCTGCTGTTGGTGACATCATGATGGCTACTCCCTCGGTGTGCTCGTGATTGTCCTCTGGGTGACCGGAGTAGATTATTGTCTCTCCAGTTGGTAGTTGGCTCCTTCCACATCCGTTCCATCTGCTCTCACAGATTCCCAACACTTCTATTTTATATCTCCTCTTTTCTGCGGCTACCTGGGCAGCCTTTCCAGTTTCGTACATTGTACGAATATTCCACGTCTCCATCCTTATTTTTGCTTTCATCGAAAGAAGGCAGATCGGCTGACTGGCTTCCCGAAGGCTTTTACCAGCCTGCGTCATTTCACTCCTCCGATTCCAGCGAAAAATAAGGTTATTGTTTATATTTTTAGAATATTTGACATATTTGTGAGTTGAAGTTTCTGTAGCGATTTGGTCAAGTTATGGGGGTGGAGTTGGTAGCACCACGCCCCAACCCTCCTTCTTTATCCGGGCTTGTGACCGGCTAGAAAACTAGTGAGCTAGTAATCTAGGCGAGGTTTCCCCAAAAACTACTAAATCTTAAGTAATTCACACTATAACAGCAACTGCCTCTAGTTGTTCAACTAACCCATCTGACGTGGTAGGACGTCCAAGAGCCTTTGTTCCTGAGGACAATAGTCACGTCACAGTCCAAATCACTCTTTCTGTAGAATTGATGAATTTAAGTTACAATGAAACAAACTATGTGAGTGGTTTGATAAGTAGAACTCAAAGTCCGTGTTTATTGCGAAATGATACGATCGTAATGCACTGGATGTGTTTTTAAATATGTATCACTTCACCAGCCTTACCAAATTCGATGAGGTGAAGTATCCACTTAATCAGTACCTTTTATGACCTGTAAGTCCCGATAACAAGAGATGAATCAAAAAGAAGGAGATACTTGGGAATATGTTCCTAACACTTAAAAACTAGTATTTCATTTAGGCTACTGGAGTACGTCTGCACAAATTTATTTGTTGTATTTTAATATAGTCACGTGTTAACCTACTGACATCCCATAGCACATACTAGTGTGTAATAAAAGTGGTTAATAAGGTTGAGGTATTATTATTGTTCCCTTGCGTTCTGAGTGGAACATAGGGCTTCAACAACACATTTCCACTTTATTCTGTTTTCTGCTGTCCTCTTCAACTGGGTCTTCGATTTCTCATAATCACCCTAGGACGACACACTTATCGCTTCTCATTTGGATTCCACTCGAGGGCCTCCTCAGTGATTGTCCGATCCATCTCCACTTTCTCCTACATATTCGTTGAGCGATCGGCTCTTCGTTGGTTTGTTTCCATAGTTTCTTTTTGCTTATTCTTTCTGGCCGACTGGCCAGTATGGAGCCAGCCAGCGAATTTGGCAGCTGTTAATGATACTCTGCAACCTGTTGAAAATCCTCTTCGTTACACTCCGGCCAAGTTTCTGACCCGTATGGGAGAAGCTGAGAAGGCAGCAGGCAAAAGGGACCTGAGGACATGATATCAGATAACCAAGTCTCTATCCGGGAAGAGATCAACACAAGTGAAACCTATAAAAGACAGCCAAGGGAACCCAATTACCAAGGAACAAAGACAGATTAGACAATGGGCGGATCACTTCAAAGGACTCTTGAACCGACCACCACCTGCAACCCATCCAGAAATACCAACAACAGCACGTACACAACTGCAAGTTGACACCAATCCTTCAATGAAATCTGAAGTCTTGAATGCAATCAAGCTTCTGAAAGCTGGAAAAGCAGCTGGACCAGATGGAATAGCACCTGAAGCACTGAAATCGGACCCAGAGATGTCAGCTGATATGCTAACTCGACTATTGCAAAAGGTCTGGAATGAGGGAAAGGTGCCTACTGACTGGGGAAAGGTTACCTCGTGAAACTACCAAAGAAGGGCGACTTAGTATTCTGCGAGAACTGGCGAGGAATCATGCTCCTGTCGACGCCAAGTAAAATCCTGAGTCGCATCATCCTGGAGAGAATAAAGGATGCGCTGGATACAGAACTCTGCCAGCCCGAACAAGCTGGAGTCAGGAAAGGCAAATCATGTTCTGATCAAATTGCAACTCTACGCATCATCATCAGAACAAAGCATGGAATGGCAATCAAACCTCTACCTCAACTTCCTTATACACTTCGAGAGGGCCTTCGACAGCGTTGACCACGAAGTAATTTGGAAACTACTCGAGTACTACGGCGTACCCCAAATATTCATCAACCTTATTCAACACCTGTACGACAACGGCACATGTCAAGTGATCCACAACAGAAAACTCAGCGAGGCGTTTGGAGTAAACATAGGAGTCAGACAAGGGTGCTTATTATCACCAATGATATTCCTAATTGTGGTGGACTGGATTATGCGTCAGACAGTAGGAAACGAGAAGACAGGGATTTCCTGGACCGACGTGAAGAACCTAGAAGACCTGGATTTCGCCCGTGGATCATTTCTGTTTGATGTCACACAAAGTCGAAGACTTACAAGCGAAAACCGACAAACTGGTTGGTCGAAGAAGCAGCAAAGACAGGACTCCAGGTGAACATAGACAAGACGGAGGTTATGAAAATAACCAACCAACAACAACAACAACAGCAGCAGCAACATCCAGCGCCAATCACCATCAACGGGAGGCATTTGAAAAAGGTTACTTCATTCACTTATCTAGGGAGCATTGTCTCAACTACAGGCAGGTGGAACGGACGAGGATGTCAAATCGAGAATCGGGAAAGCGAGAAACACATTCATCAACCTGAAACCAATCTGGAAATCTTCATCACTCAGCCTGCATCAACAACAAAGTATTCGGATTTTCAATGCAAACGTCAAGTCAGTCAGTTCTTCTATACGGATAAGAAACTTGGCGGGTCACAAAGAATATTTCCAACAGCCTGTTGCAGACCTTTATCAACAACAGCTGTCTTCGCTCTATACTGAAGATCAGATGGCCGGAAAGAATCACCAACAAGAAACTATGGGAACAAAGAAAACAAGAACCAATCGCTCAACAAATATGCAGGAGAAAGTGGAGATGGATTGGACACTCGCTGAGGAGGCCGTTGGGTGACATCGCGCGTCAGGCCAACGCTCGAGTGGAACCCGAAAGGGAAGCAGCGAGTGGGACGTCGAAGGGTGACATGGAGGAGATCGTGTGAGGAGGAGATGAAACAGTATGGAATAACATGGACGCAAGTGAAAAGTACAGCACAAGACAGAAGCAAGTGGATGCGTGCAGTTGAAGCCCTATGTTCCACTAGGAACCCAAGGGAACAATAATAATAATAATATGGGAAATCCAATTTCACATTGGCGTTGAAAGCTCTAATCTTGCTCTTTATACAGGCTGAGTGAAGCAGAAGATTTGCAAATTGGTTTCAGCTTGACGAAGGTGTATCTTGCCTTTCTGATTCTGGATGGGTAGCTGGCTTCGACATCTTCATCCATCCTGACTGCCTGTAGTTTAAACGATGCTGACTTCCTAGATAAGTGATGACAGGAAGTAACCTCTGTCAAATCTCTCCCTTCGATGGTGATTGGTGCTGGTTTTTGTTGCTGTTGCGGTCCGTTGGTTATCATCATCACCTCCGTCTTCTCTATATTCACCTACAGTCCTGTCTTCGCTGTCAGCCTCTTCAGCCAGTTTGTTGCTTTTTGTCTACCTCTTAGTCTTCCAATTTGTGTGACATTCGACATATATCATCCACATGTGGAATCCAGATCTTCTAGAGTATTCATATCGGTCATCCAGCGTATTCCTGACTTCTCGCTCCCAAAAGTCTGATGCATAATCCAGTCCACCACAATTAATAATATCTCCGATGATAACAGACAGCCAGCTTGTCTTACTCCTGTATGCACTTCGAAGGCCTCGCTGAGTTTTCCATTGTGAATCACCTGACTGACACGTGGCACTGTCATATAGCCAGCTGTCGAATGAGGTTGAAAAATACTTTGGCACTGCACGCTTTAGTGTTGAAGTAGTTTCCAAATTACGTCTCAGTTAATGCTGTCTGTCGAATGCCTTTTCGAAGTGGATGAAGCTGAGGTAGAGATTTAAATGCCATTCTATGCTTTGTTCGATGACGATGTGTCGAGTTGCAATTTGATCAGCTCATGATTTGCCTTTCCTAACTCCAGCTTGTTCGGGGCTGGCAGAGTTCTGTATCCAGCGCATTCTTTATTCTCTCCAGGATTATGCGACCTAGTATTTTACTTGGCGTAGACAATAGCATGATTCCACGCCAGTTCTCACAGAATACTAAGTCGCTCTTCTTTGGTAGTTTCACGAGGTAACCTTTCCCCAGTCAGTAGGCACCTTTCCCTCATTCAAGACCTTTTGCAATAATGGAGTGTGAACATATGCCGTAATCTCTGCGGCCATCTTCAGAGCTTCTTGAGGAATGCCGTCTTGTCCTGCTATCTTTCTGGACTTCAGCAGCTTGATTGCATCTAGGGTTTCTGCTTTGTTGGAGGAGTGATGTCCTCTGGCAAGCATTTCCGTGTGTACTGTTGGTGGTGTTTCTGGGTCAGCTGCAGGTGATGGTCGATTCCAGAGTCCTTTATAGTGATCAGCTTATTGTTTGATCTGTTTCTCCACCTTGCTGGTCAGGTTGCATTGAGAATCTTTTATTGGTTACATCATCTTGGTTGATCTCTTCCCGGATAGAGACTTGGTTCTCTGATGTAGTGTCCTGATAATATCTTTTGCCTGAGGCCTGTTCTGCTTAAATTTCCGACCACTGTGTCGTAGAATTGTCGTTTGTCTTCTATAGCACTCTTCTTCATTTCGTGTGTGTACATTGAACTCAGCATCTTCTGTTGTCCATCTTTGCATTGAGTCATCTTCTGTTTCACCATCTTCCTCCCCTTGATTAGCCTTCAGGTAGATGTCCTTGTCATGTCACTTCTTTCGTCCTGGAGCATTTGTACACGTTTCCTTGAATATCGCCTTCAGAGAGTTAGTTCCAGTGTTCTTCCACACAGGTTTTGTCAGTGGTGCCACGTAGTATCTCCGACTTTGTTCTCATCTGATCTGTACTGAAGGTATCCCTTGTAGTCTGATCCTTCAGTTTCTGAATGTTGAACTTGAATTGCAGTGGCCTATCTCCAGTTGTTTTCATGGATTTCAGATAATCTTGAAGGTTCCTTGAACTAGATGGTGGTTTCAGCACGCTCACATCTGCTCCCCTTGTCGACTTTGTATCCAGCAGACTAGCTCCGTCTCCACTTCCTTGAACAGCATTGAGGTGAAATGTATTTGGTTTGTGGTATGTCCGTCGGGCGAAATCCATGTTGCTTTCTGTATATCCTTGTGTGTGTATACGCTACCTCCGATCGCCAAATTGTTGAAAGAGCAGAAGTCTGCAAATAATTCTCCGTTCTTTTTCATTTCACCAAGTGACAGTCTTTCGACCCATGATGAGTTCGTTTACTGCATTATCTGCTCCCAGTTTGGATTGCATTCATATCACCCATAAGAATTCGGATGTCACAATTCAGGATGTTGTCCATCACTGTTTGTAGCTGTCTCTAAAAATCTTCTTTCTTCTCTTGTTCCGCCTTGTTTGTAGCAGTGTGCGTAGCATTGCATGGTAGTTGTGAACTTCGTTCCTTCCTTTTGAGTTGAATCTTGCTGTCATGATCCTCGGTGAAATTAAATTCCCACTGAGTTAGGACTCTGGCTGCCACAGGTGACATCATCAGAGCCACTCGGGGCCTCAGTGTGCTCGTGGTTGTTATGTGGGTGACCAGACCGGAGTAGATTACTGACTTTCCGGTTGACAAATTTGATAATCCACATCCATTCCATCTGTTCTCGCAGATACCCAGTACTTCTAAGCAACAACTTCGCATTTATTCGGCTATCTGGGCAGCCTTTCCAGCTAGCCTCATATATTGTACGGACATTCTGCATCCCAATTCCTACACTTGCTTTCATGGAGAGCAGAGAAGAAGAAGTTCGAAATATTACAAATAGTCAGTACATGTTACTCATATAGCAAGTGTCACATTTAGTGCCACCAACATAAGAATAACGTGACAAAGCAGGAATATCGTCAGGGAAGAACGGTGCTGTGCTGCCTACATCGCTGTAAATCATTGGTTAAGTTTTCTTCGCGATACTGCATATATGTAGTGGCCATCGGATGGCGACCGACGTAGTTGTCAATTTATTGCAGCTGATGTAATATTACTCATGTTTGCAATATGAATTTAACGATAATGGTACATCCTCTCTAGTGTTAAATGTTGACAGTTGTTGCCTATAAGCAGCGCTTAGATTTAAATTTGTTGTTGAGTGACCCAAATTGCAGAGAATATGATGTCGCCGGCAGCGTTCAAAGCTGTGATGCAGTGGGAACCAATCTCATTCAGGATAATTAGAACAAGATTCAACTGGAAAGGAAGGAAGGTTACAATCACCCAATGTTACGTGCCTGGAAACACCTCAGAACAAGAGAAGAAGGGAGACTTTGAGGATAACTGCAAGCAGTAATACATCAAACATGAAACGGCGACATCAATGTTCCAATGGGAAAAATGAATGTAAAGTAAACTGCGAGCAGACAACACAAGTAGAAAACTGATTGTGGGTCGATAGGCTCTTTGTGAAATGAATGAGAACAGCGAAAAATCTGCAGACTCCTGCACCTTCAATTATTTGGTGATTGGAGGCATAGCGTATAAGCACGAAGGCAAACATGCGGTGACATGGGTCTCACTTGATGGACACACCCAAAATCATATAGACTTCATTTCAATCTGAAGAATGTGAAGAAACAGCCTGCAGCACACACACAAACGAGAGTGATTGTAAAATAGAAGATGAACCAATGCAAGGATGGACAACAGAAGAAGAAGCTAAATAAAGAAGTGAAGAAAAGTGCTAGGAAAGACGAACGGCAATTCTTCGACACACTGGCAACTGAAGCAGATGATGAATCCAAAAAAAGATGGTCAAGGGAACCCGATTATCAAAGAGGAAGAACAAAGAAAACAATAGGCCGATCACTTCAAAAGATTCTTGAATCGATCATCACCCGCACCTCGTTAGGAAATACCACCAACAGCCACAAAACAACAGTCCTCCGACAAAAGCAGAATGCTAAAATGCCATAAAGTTTCTAATCATCGGGTAGACAGAAAGACCAGACAGAGTTCCTCTAGAGGCAGTGTGGAGGGATCCAGAAAACTGCGTGGAAATGCTCGCTCTACTAGAGCTGGAAGTTTAGAAGTAAACAAAGGTAGCTACTGATTGGAAAAAAGGTGACTTAAGCGCTCACGAAAACTAGTTATGAATCATGCTCCACACAAAATATTAGGTTGTGTGGTTTTCGAGAGACTAGACGATGCACGCAACGCAGAGCCCCTCCCGGAATAAGCCTGATTAAAGAGAAGAAAATCATGTTCGTATCGAAAAGGTAACTGCAGGAGTTATCGTCGAAAAGAGCATGGGATAGCACTTAAATCTCTACCTCAAATTCCTCAACGCTGGAAAGGACTTCGACAGCACTGACTGTGAGTCTATTAAACAACTGCTTCGACAACAAAGAGCACTCAAACATTAACTAATGTCATTCAGCAGCTTCATGAAGATGTCACATGCAAAGTGATCCACAACGGAAAACTCACCGAAGTCTTTGATGTGAATACAGGAGAAAGACTAATCTGACTACTCTCAATGATGATATGCCTGATTGTGGTGGACTGGATCATGCGGGATCATACCGTGTGTGGGGAGCGAAAAGGCAGATAAGAAGACTCTAGAAGATCTGGATATCGAGGATGATTTGTGTCTAGTGAATTCATATGAATTTGAAGACTTACTCACTATACAGTCACTGATAAGAAACGACCAGTTGGATGTCTGACGTGAAATGGAGGAGATGAAATCTTATTAACAATTGTGGAGCCAGCCGGCTAAAGAAGACTGCAGAGAACAAGAAGAAAAAAAGTGGAAATGTGATGCTGGAGCCCTTTTTTCCACTTGGAACTAAAGGGAATAATAGTAATAATAATAATACAACGAAAGGAAAGGAACTGGAGAAAGAGTAAATATATGCGGATTAACGAGAGTTCAGCTGATCCGGGAGATTGCAGAAAGTGAGTGCATTTGTGCCATTGTGAAAGTTTTTTAGGCTATGTCACCGATAGTCTCAAGTTACCAACTACCACAGTCCCAAACATCCTTTCTTCTTATGGGGATAATAATGTATTATTTTTACAAGACTGATCGGCTTAATGTAGGTAGCTTCCGTAGCAGGCGACTAATTCTACTCTTATACTAAGCAAATATTATCCCAATTTTCAAGTATTGGTTTTGCAGGGATTTTGTTTGATTGAATGGAGGATTTCATCATGAGCTGATATCAGTTAGAGAACCATTGGGAAACCTGGGAGTACCGGATAGCTGTTTCGTCCTAGTTTGGGACTCTTCATCAGCACAAAATTCTTAGATACGTACAATAAATGTAGCAGGTACTTAGTTTAGTTTGAAAAGGCACCCAATACTTGAATAAATAAATATATTATTTGAAAATAAAAGTAAAAATAAAAATTTTGAAAAGGACTTCCCACCTGATGACCTACAGTCATTCTGATAGTATCAGTTTCGTTGTAGCAGGTAGGAGAAATAGCCTTTGTTTAAACGCAAATAAGTAGTAACTAAGTAAACGAAGTGTTTTTCTAGAAAATAAAAGAAGAAACGAAATGAAAGTGTTAAACTGTCCCACTTCTTTTTATATAGTTAAACGATTAATTTGATATGTTGGTAGAGCTAATTTTATGTTATCCTCGGCTGTTTCCAATTCATTACCAGATATTTGCAATAAACGTTTGACAACATCATCAATTAGATCGTACAAATCATCTGATAAACTTGGATTGTACACAATTTGGTCGTTGTAGTTTTTGTGAGCTTCAAAGTAATAATTTAAGTGTTGGAAAATATCTCGTAGGTAATAGGATATATCTGGTCCGATTCCCGGTTGAATTGTACAAATATGTCTCAGGACAATTAACACTCGACGTGCGACTTCCACATTATCTGTTAATTTTTTTTGAAGAAAGAGTGAAGAAAAAAAAAGAACGGATAGAAACAATGAAATTTAATAACATTTTGGAGATTTGCTTCCACATAGTTAATTATATACTGTACTGTAATGATACCCATAGCACAGAACACATTTCCAGCGGCCTATTGGATATCACTTTTGGCTTTTGAAACAATGGAGACCAGGTGGGGGTCCCATTGATGACATTACCTACTCACCATGAATACAGACACATCCAGCTAACAAGTAGATTCCACCGACCAAATGAAAATAATATGAGATGACTGACTTCAGAAAAGTTGCGATCAGTTAGAATGTCACTGAACAATTGTAGAGCATTTGAACAGGTGTTTTGTGGTCAAGCGAGAATTCTCAACACACTTAGTTTCATAGTCGCATACAGAAGGAAAACATCATTGTACCTTCAATACGAAAGTCATTTCAAGATAATATTTGATTGCTCGAAAGTGAGTGCATCAGTACAGTCATTTTATGTGTTATTTAAATTTATCTAATTTCTTTGAGAGGGAGAGAAATATCAACGAAATAGAGATGATAGGATTAATATAAACATTAATGTAGATAGTACGGAGCATCAGAACACATAGGAGGTGTTCAAACTTTAAAGAACAAAGGTTAACTAGTCCACGTCTCGAAAAGCGTATTTATATAAGTCAAACATTGTACGAAGAAATTAAGCATGCACAAACATGACTGTTACTACCAGTGAGCATGCTAAAACTCTGATAATTTTGTAATTATTACCACCTGTGGTAGAGAAGAACTAAAATTTGTAGAAAAGTATTGAAAATTCCATGAAATAGCTACATTCTTTCAGTTGAAATCATACTGTGTCGAAATTATTGACAGCACAAGTATATTTTCGAAGCAAAATGATTAAATATAACAGTGGAATTGTAAAAAACAAGCAGGGAACTGGATTACATCAGACATTAATGTTTTTATTTTTCTCCTTTACTTTCCGCATGCAACACACAACTTCGAAGTTTCGGTGTCACTGGTTATGATTTTACGAAGTGGGTTTGTTATCTCCACACCCAACTTTACCTCTTTACCGGCCTTAATACCGGCTGAGATAGCTTTAGGAGTAGATCAGCCGGGGCACGTACCTGATTGGTAAGTGTTCTACTGTTAAGCTACCGACGCTAAAATCCGGCCGCCACTATAAGTACTAACCAAGCCCAGAAATGCTTAACTCAAGTAATCGTACGAGAACTCGTGTTTTCAAAGTGGTATGGTTTATTACACTTTTCTGACTGAATATTGACCAAATACAAAACAAGTAGTAAGGCAACACAGCTGAGTCATGTCTCATGAATGTCTCTAAATTACCTTTTGAGTATATATGTTAACACTAATCAAGAAGAACAGAAAAACCCATAAAATGAAATCTCTTGTGGCACCCAGCAGTTTTATCTTGTCATGCTGGTAGTTATTCTTCCCATTTTCCCGTCGCATTATTCCATGCGACAACCGTTCGCATTCATTGAAGTTTGACATTAAAATTAACCCTCTTTAAATACCGTCATTTGGTGCATGCACCTGTTTACGTGCTGGACTACATGTACGCTGACCTGGTAGACTTGTGCCTGGGTCGCAGACTCGAAATTTTAGTTGGAACTTACTTCATTTTCATATTTTCGCGCCAAATTACACATAAAACTTACAGCTAAGTCACTGTGACTGGGCATAACTCTGTGAGTTAATAACCTGTTTGATATATCACAGAGGGATGCAAAAGACCTACTAGCGAACAGCAAATTTTGCTGTACACTTCACTTCACTTTGCGAATGATTTATGTTTGATGTCACACAAAGTCGAAGACTTACAAGCGAAAACCGACAAACTGGTTGAAGAAGCAGCCAGAGAAGACAGGACTCCAGGTGAACATAGACAAGACGGAGGTTATGAAAATAACCAACCAACAACAACAACAACAGCAGCAGCAGCAACATCCAGCGCCAATCACCATCAACGGGAGGCATTTGAAAAAGGTTACTTCATTCACTTATCTAGGGAGCATTGTCTCAACTACAGGCAGGTGGAACGGACGAGGATGTCAAATCGAGAATCGGGAAAGCGAGAAACACATTCATCAACCTGAAACCAATCTGGAAATCTTCATCAATCAGCCTGCATCAACAACAAAGTGATTCGGATTTTCAATGCAAACGTCAAGTCAGTCAGTTCTTCTATACGGATAAGAAACTTGGCGGGTCTCAAAGAATATTTCCAACAGCCTGTTGCAGACCTTTATCAACAACAGCTGTCTTCGCTCTATACTGAAGATCAGATGGCCGGAAAGAATCACCAACAAGAAACTATGGGAACAAAGAAAACAAGAACCAATAGCTCAACAAATATGCAGGAGAAAGTGGAGATGGATTGGACACTCGCTGAGGAGGCCGTTGGGTGACATCGCGCGTCAGGTCAGTGCTCGAGTGGAACCCGAAAGGGAAGCGGCGAGTGGGACGTCGAAGAGTGACATGGAGGAGATCGTGTGAACAGCAACTGGAACAGTATGGATTAACAGCAGAGACAGAAGCAAGTGGAGGCGTGCAGTTGAAGCCCTATGTTCCACTAGGAACCCAAGGGAACAATAATAAATAATAATCACCAAATAAATTTGTTTGTTTTGGGGTAACATGGGATGTGATAATATAACAAGTGGTGTAGCTTCTGACTGGGTACTCAGTATATGTAAAAACTATTCACCTGATAAAAAGCAAAATTTCTGGAATTCCTGGCACCGAACACCAGCGAAATTCGGTATTTCTGGGGAGTTAGTTTAACGCTCCTATCATAACTTGTGAATAAAACGTATTGGTATGTGAGGTATATGAAAACGGTGTCCAGCCAATTACACTTTGCACCGATTTCTCTTAATCCATACTTTGAAACCGGGTCATCCAGTTCTCGTAGATATTGCATACTTCTGTGTATGGTTAAAAATGGGCTATTATATAATTGTTTTTGTCATTTGGAGAAACCTGTATCAATGTTAGCACTGAAGTAGCTCACATTAACACAGAGCATGCTGGACAAACTTGTTTTTAACCATTCCAGATAAACCAGTAAATAGAGTGACTGACAGCTGCCATCTAGAAATAGATAGTGCTATCACTGGACTATGGAAATGATCTCCTTAATAACCAGGTATGTCAAAGGATATTAAGATGAGTAAAATCCTTTAAAAGTTAGCCAAACGAAAGGAAGTTAAAATTATGAAATTCGGATTAAATTATCCATCTTTTATAAACTTACTCATGATAAGTGCACTTCTTATTGCCTCCGTCAATACTGGTAAAGTGTCAATCAGTTTATCCAACGGTCCATGCTTCAGTAAATCTATAATAGCTGCTTTAGCAATGCTAACTACGCTTGGCTCTATATCAGTGAGACCTTCAATAAGTTCTGGGAATAATAGACCAAAGTCAACATTTTGTATCTCAGTTTTCCAGGCAAGTTTGATTGGCGCCATATTACCGGAATGGTCTTGTTGAAATGGATATTTTCCAAATGATATGCCTTTACTAAATTCACTTCTTCGTAAGGGTAAAACAGTTCTTAAAGTTGAAGGACTTCCAATATCCCATATTTCTTGTTCTGCTTGAATTGTAAATGCTCGCTGACGTTTAATGTGATTTGGATCATCCTCGCCTAAAAGTGGATAACGTCGTGGTCTTGTAGTCATTTAGAATTCCTTTTTTTTCTTTTCTTTTAAATGGAAAACACAAAAGTAAAATAAAATAAATCAGAAACAACCAGGAAAATAATACTAAAAATAAAGTGTTAATGAGGAATTAATTTAAAAAAAAATCAATAAGTTGAAGGTGAACACAGATGATAAATGGAGCTTATCCTACTATTACACAAACAATGTAAGCTGTACAAAATTTCGTAAACATTTATATGAGTTAATTATTAAGTAATGGAAATGTCAAGTTCTCTTCTTTTTATCAGTTTTATTTAAGCTTCCCTTTACTGGAAATTCATTTTTATATTAGATGTGGAGAAAGTTCGCATCAAAAAGTGGATATTAAACTATTCTACTACTGTGTTTCTCGTTGGTCAGGAAACTGTACTGGAATACTGTTGAAAGATGGAATAAAATTCTGTTGGTTCGCATTATTATTTAAATTTAATACAAAATTTATGTCGCAAATCATGAAATAAAATGAGATCAAACAGCTAAGTGACACGCTAGTATATTTATAATCAGCCAAAATATAAGTTTCAACGACTGAGTTGTATTCATTCGTACGACAGGAAATATGAATACAACAAAGAAGAAAAGTAAACAGACTGAATGCTCTAATATTCAAGTGCTGGTTCGCAGGGATTTGACTGGCTATAAGATTTCATCATGAGCTGACATCAGCTGGAGAACCATTGGAAAACCTAGGAGTACTGAATAGCTGCTCCGTTCAAGTTTGGGACTCTTCAACACTACAAAGTTCATGGGATAATAAATTAAAATATTAATAATATATTATAATAATAAACGAAACTTAGTCAGAGCTTTCTTGATAGATTACTTTCCGTGAAAAAAATCGGCTCTGGCTCTATTTGACATCCATTATCCGACATGTGGGATAAAATGGGACTGTTAGTTCATTGTTATCACACCATATACCTGACCATACCAGCACATCTTCACAGGCATCTATTACTAAAGCTGTCTAAGTACGGCCTACGTAACTGGTTACACAGCAGCAGTTGAATTATTTCAGCGTGAGTATTGCTTTCGTTAAGAAGCTGCCTACCAATTTAGCTGCAGTGAAAGTTCTCTTTCAACCAATCTGCCCAGAGGACGCTAAACGTTTTCATATGACATGACTTCTTTGTAACTTCAGGTATAATTTTTTCTTGTTTACGGTAACCATAATTACCATTTCTCTAGGTCTTGACATGTATATTTTAGGATGTTCTCTAGAGAAAGCTATTTTGTCAGATTACATGCTGAGAATCATACAGCACTTGATGTACACAGTCATCAGAACATTTACGTCTTATTTTCTGTCTAAGACACTTAACAGCATTATTTTTGTACTGAAGCAGCATCATACTACAGGACTGGTCTATGCTGACTTTTAGATTAGGCATAAGGAGTGGAAGGGCTGGGCTTGTTGGTCACTTCACTTATCTGAGCAGTTGTATCAGTCCTAATAGACAATTTACTCACGAAACCTCAGCACTAGTCAATAAATCCCATGAATACTGATTTGAGCCATGTAAGAAGATGTAGACTGCCTGGATAGAGTCCTCCAAAAGACAACAATCAATCGTTGGAAACTGTTGTTAACATGCCTCAAAATCATTTTCGATGGCACAGATGTGTTCAGTCCTTGTGATCCTCTTGATTCTGAAAATGTGCATTGATTCTCTGTTTAACACTTTAGCCCATTGCAGTTTGATTGCATTTCTTCTTGCTACTTTTACCTGTGCTGAGTTAATAACTGTTTCTTTGTGAATTTAGCGAATTTACCATGTTGATCAAATGAGGTTAGCTAAATAGCCATATTCACAACGGAATGTTACATCAGTGTTCAATTAGGATGTGATGTAATCATTATGGACACGTATCTATCTAATTGAAACTCTGTTAATTGTTAGGCGATTATTCAGGTACTACTCATTTTTCATTCTAATTTGCACTTAAAAGCCGTTAAGTTCTTTTAACCAATCGGCGTTTTATAGCCTCCCCAAGCTGTTAACTTTATATACCACTTTAGATTTATAATAGCATATAAATAACCTGAAATTAGTATTTCGATTGTATTTTCGAAACATTTTTTAGTTACCTCACACACTTATTCTCCTTTATGAATTTGAGTAAAGTATGAACAACAGTTTGTACAGAATAAGAAATTATTAAGTTTATGTGCGTAAAAGTCTCAAAACATTTGTAAACGTTACATAATGTCAGCTGTTAAGAGACTCTAAACTTAGAGATTACACTTGCATAACCAGAAGGTTCAAGTTTAAGCAAAAATAAATGCTTAGATACAGTAGTAAAAGAGTTAAGTAATAAAGACAAGAGATGAATAAGATGATGAGTAACCAATAAACTAAGTAACAGTATGGTGAGTTCAACTCAAATCATAGAAACAAAAGACAGGCAAAGTTACACTATATCAAAGGCGGGGAGAGATTAAAGCCAAGGATTACGTAGTCAAACAAAAGAGGGAGCAAATACATCCAGTTATCAGGGCAGGGAAAGACTGATAACTGCTTCTTTCTCAATCGGGTTTTAGGCGTTTGATGCCAAGTGCTTCGGCAAACTCGAGGAGAATTGAACTGTATTGTCTGCTCATAATTTTAAAGGATTTCGTGAGATGTATGGTAATGGCCTTTTGGTATATGTTCAGTAGATCGAGGGTTTGCCCTTCCCAATGTAATTTCTACCGTACACACACGTAAATTTGTATTCACAGTTAGAGTTAATAAGAGTCCACTACTGATTGCACCAAAGAGCATGTTATCCGACAAATGCGTACCAAACTAACTGAAGGTTAGGTTTTGGCTAGTGAGTTAATTATCCCTGCAACATTATCACCTTTAAAACTAAAATGAACGAAGATAAGATTTTTTCCCCTGTGATTTATCTGGCATATGAGCCTTCAAATCTTCCATACTTGTAAATGAATTTTGAGTGTCAGTGAATCATGAGTAACTGTCAGTGTTAAACTGTTTATGCTTATGCCTTGTTTCTCAAGTTAGTATCCGACATTTATGTCGCTTCAAATAGTGATTTTGAAATAACCTCCTCTGATCTAAAACTATTACACATTTTGGAAGCAAACAGATGGATAAATTGCTCAAATTAGCAATTTCTGCTGCTGTCTTTTACTACATTAATCAGTTATGTTTCTTCAGATTAGTGAAATAACTGCAACAGGGTTAGAAGACGAATGAGTTTATGGGTATACACTACAAGGTTACCATATTTCTAGGCAACCTACCCCACACAGCTGGCATTTCACCGTCTCAGGTTTTACGAAAACAATGGCTATTTAAGTGTTGGTTTGTAGGGATTTGATTGGTTACAGGATTTTCATCATGAGCTGACATTAGTTAGAGAACCATTGGAAAACCTGGGAGTACTGGACAGCTGTTTCGTCCTAGTTTGGGACTATTCAGCAGTACGCACCCACCGGGATTCGAACCCAGGACCTTCTGGTTACAAGGCGAGCTCGTATACCATTAAGCCACTGGGACCCGATCCAATGGTATACGAGCTCGCCTTGTAACCAGAAGGTCCTGGGTTCGAATCCCGGTGGGTGCGTACTGATGAAGAGTCCCAAACTAGGACGAAACAGCTGTCTAGTACTCCCAGGTTTTCCAATGGTTCTCTAACTAATATCAGCTCATGATGGAAACCCTGTAAACAATGGCTATTTTTTTGGTTTTCTCATAATTTACGTTTGTAAGGTAATTTTAAAATAACTATATCACATTAAAAACACACTATTTTTTTAGGTCAGAAAGAGAACCAGTTTCTTCAAAGTGGTCAACATTAGGAAAACTAGCACACAATGCCTTGATAAAATCCTGGCAAGGTTATCCAAAGAAACGACATCATTCGGAAGAAGTGAATACATTAGAAGAACTACACACTTCTGAACGTCAAAGAGATGACTATTCACAGTTTTTACTATCCAAAGACAAAGAGAAACTTGAAGCGCTTATCGAATTCATTGTCGATGTAGGTCAAGAAGTGGATGTAGCAATTTTCGATCTATATCCAATCACAAATGAATCAGATGAATTCTTTAAAACACTTCTGGCGACTGCTTGTTACAAATTATGCATTCTTATAACAAAGCTTGTAAAATTAAGTAATCATGAAACTAATTTAACTCGACAAACTCTCATTTGTATTGTGAATCACTGGTTTGCCTTGTGTCGTTTACATCTCTTGCGTGCATGGTTGAGCAGACAGCCAAGATGGCGAAGAATGTTCAAGACAGGCGATGAACAATGCTCAATTTATTATTTAATATCAAGTTATATAAATGTCACCAATAGTTTGCAGTCAGAATTCGAGTATATGTGTTTTCTAACTAAGACATTTGAACAAATGACGCTTTTCCTTTCATTTAAACAGTTTGAAACGTGTAAGTTAAAGAATTCGATTGAAATCTATACTCAATTAGAGGACTTCTTCATGGCGATTACACTAACTTCTGACAAGTATAAATATGTTAATAAAGCATTCAAAAATCATGTGTTAAATTGTATAACAAGCCTCGAAGCTCAAACACACGCTGTTCACAATGAAATTAGACATTTGAAGAACCACCTTAAAATTCTATTTAAAGATTCAACTTCCCCATCATGCGTCTGTACGGCACAGTTAGTTTATAATTCAGATGAGTTGGCTAGCGAATCAAGTGAGTTGGTGTGCAATCCTATGCATTGTTCAATGACGAATTACTTAAACAAAGTGGAATCAATTTCCGGTTGTATTAGTTTATTAGTGTTATCCATGATTATTCTCTTCTTTACTGAAGTGCTATTTTTCTATCAATGGTACTTTGCAGAAACAAGTGAATACGGTGGCCATTTATTGTTTAACGCCTTTCTAATACAACACAATCCTGTTATGATTAAAACGCTGATAATTATGTATTGTTGTTTAGCGCCATTTGTCGTTTTAATTAACCTGGAATGTCGCATTCGTCTGAACAAAATAGCATTGAATTATTTAACTAAAATTAACTGGAGCATTTTACGCCGGCTTGCAGCGGACTCAGATAATGCAGGCGAAGTAGGCACAAATATTAAACAAAGCCTACAGCATTCTTTGTGCTTGAGAATTTATCTTATCTGGGATATGTTTGAATTCTATGAAGAGAAATTATTTGACTGTGCTTCATATTTTAGACATAAAATGGCAGAGCATGGGGTCTGTCTTTTCACCCAGTAAATTCCTTGTTATTATTCGTTTCACTTTTACTAGTGAACCCGAGATCTATATATATTTCTTTTAAATGACAAATCCAAGGTTTTTGGTTAAAAAAAACTATTTCTCGGGTGAATTATTTCTTCTGATGCCTCAGCTATGCTCTTTCAATAAATTAGGAAGTTGAATTCTCTGATCTGTGTGGGCTTTTCGTGGTTAAAACATTTTTACAGGTGGTATCTAGCTACTTTTTGTGAGGTAAAATGATTTGCAATAAATACTTTTGTAGCTTTGAATAGTAAAGCATGATATCGTTTATTGGCATTGTAATCCGATGTTTAGAACTGTCAACTAGCTCTCTGAACATTACTTTCCAAACATCTTGTCTATACATATTCCTTGGGCGAAATATTACAGACAAAGCATACTTTGTGTGTGCAAGAGATGAAAACAATTTAAGATGTCACTGCCAATTACTTTAATTATTTAATGTATCTCAGCATTTAAAATCGACAGAAAATAAGTCTTTTAATGGCTACACCTCAGTATATATGGAAACAGAAATGACTGATTTCACGACCTGATTATCCAATCCTCGGGAAAGAGGGACAATTGTATGACCTTCCTTATATACACAAAAGTTTAACATTACAACATATTCCATTATGGGGTAAAATTTATTTTGATAAAGTCTCACAGTGTTATACAGTAGTATTTACTGATGACGTTTCAAGCACAATTTATTGCTCATAATAATATCAAGGTACGATTTACTCTTATGTCAACTACATTTTCAAGACTTAATTTGTAGGGATTTGATTCCTTTCAAGTCTGATCACGGATTGATATAAGTTAGGAAACTATTGAGAACCAAGGACTACTGGACAGCCGTTTTGTCCTAGCTTAGGACGCTTCAACGGTGTGCACCCGCAGGGTACAAACTCACGACCTTCCGCTTACAAAGAAGCCTTGTAGACCATTCAGACACGCTGATTCCATCATTTACTGAATTTGTCGCGACTGGCACCATTCAATGTCGTCGGTCGGTGTTCGTCCTCACTCCCGACCTAGTGGACCTCACTGGCCAAAACTTCTCATTAGAACTCCATGCAACTTCGTCCTGTAGCCAGTAACTAGCGAGCATCAGATTAATTTTCAAGAGTTGGTTTGTAGAAATTTGATTTGTTTCAAATCTGACGATGGATTGATGTCAGTTAGATAACCATGCTGGCCATGTTAAATGTGTAGTAACCAATCATTTCTATGTGTCCCTGTGGTGAGAGATGGTTGCTAGCCAAATTGGTAGACAGTAATTGACGTCAATGTTTATGTCTCAAATGTTAGTCATCTGAAAACAAGGTCAAAGATGGACAGCAGACTTTGCGTAGGCGGATACAGTTAGCATATGGATGATCTGACACAGCCACAAAGAGATGCAAGGTTAACTTTCTGTGAGAAACAACCAATCAAAAGACTTTATTTTCTACTAACAATAATCTGCAATAATGTACATTAAAATTTATAAATATGTGTTGATTTTCCTTAATAAACGATCTGTTGCTTGACTCGTGCCTTCTGTCGTTACATACCCAATAATTTACTAATGAGCTTAGAGATTAAATAGGTGAATAACTGTCAACTTACTTTGAATTTCCTACCAATACAGGCTATCTGTTCTGACTTCATGCTGTCTCGTAATTTTACAGTTAATGACAAAAGGGGTTCACTGGTGTTTGGAATGTTAAGAACTGCTGAGTTATTTAATGCATTAATAATCATATAAGAATTAGATTCGGAATCACGCAAAATATTAGCATACTACGGACAAATTTAGTGACTTGAACACCTTCTTGAACCCATCGTTAATTTGAAGGATAATCTTGAATTTGTTAATAACGTTCAGAAGTCAGTGTAAGTAAGCAATGTATGATTACTCATCATGCTGAGTCATTTTTTACTAATGTACCAATCTTAGAGACGATTGATATTGCTCACATGATAAGTTTTCCGTCCACATGACTGAAAGGTATATTGTAATTATGCATAAAAAACGTACAGTTTCGACATAATGTAACTAACTGTATGAAATTCACGTTATGAGAAAAAAATCTCTTAGAAGACTTTAGGTGATAAGAATTGGAAACTGCTCTCTGACATCTGTTTATTTTCAAGTGTTGGTTTGTAGGGATTTGATTGGTTACAGGATTTTCATCATCAGCTGACATTAGTTAGAGAACCATTGGAAAACCTATGAGTATTGGACAGCTGTTTCGTCCTAGTTTGGGACTCTTCAGCAGCACGCACCCACCGGGATTCGAACCCAGGACCTTCTGGTTACAAGGCGAGCTCGAATACCATTGAGCCACTGGGACCCGATCCAATGGCCCATGAATTCTAACTTCTGCCAATTCACGACATAGCGTGACCCCTAGCCAATGTCTTCGGCGAGTATTTGTCCTCACACCCAACCTGCTGCACCCTACTGGTCACGACTTCTCACTAGAACCCCAGGTAACTACCTACCTGAATGGAGCAAGTCGCTAGTTTATTTGTTTTATTTATTTATCCTTTTTGTTTCACTAACTTTAATCTTCTTATCTTCACACTATCATCTTTCATTTCCTTGCCTGTTGTTCAATATGTAATTGTGAGGCGAGTTCTCCGCTGATAATATCTGTCATTGCATGCCTTTATCTATTCGATTCTAGTCAGGTGATTTATTCTACTTCTATTGTGTACTATGTGTTACATACTCATTTGGTCGTATTCACCTTACCAGTAGATGACATTGATACTTCAATCGAAGTGAAACGACCAAACATATTCTCATAACGAAATGCCGGTGTAACAAGGGTGCCAAGGTATATTTTTTCACTAATCAAAACACTGTTTATATATCTACAGATTATAACCACTAACCAATCACCGAGCTTGTGATTTCTGTTTACATAAAACAACATGAAATAGAATGTTCAAATATACATAGTATTCTTTTGTTAATGCAGTATATAACTGTGGGAAATGTATTCTGTCTCCAACATCAAATCAGATGTTCAAATAGATATATCTTATTCTGTTGTTAATGCCGTATTGAACTGTGGGAACACATGAGAATAATATTCCGTTGGCACACATTGTCTGTATCACACCACCACACTGGTACTTATATACACACGAACAAACTCAGACACACTATAACCTTTAATCACTAAAGCTAGTGACAACCGACAGCATAAATAACTGGCTACAGTGCTGATAACAAATTATTTTATCGATGAGATACTATGCATTTAGGAATAAGAAAGGTGCCGATAATAATTTGCATGTACAGAGAATAAACTACAACGGTGTAATTACATTTTGTGTACGGTACATAGGGAAAAAGTACATATTGGCAGTTAACGATAGTTTTCATTAAATTCTTCTTCAGGCTCTACAAATATAAATCCACTAATTTAAGCATACAATAGACAGTAAAGGCGAGTTAGAATAATATTAGAAGTGTATTGTGGAACAAGTATAAGATGGGATGGAACAATAGTAGTCAGTTAGTTTTGAATATGCGTGGTCAATAAGAACATCAGATAAAATGAGATGAAATAATTTATTGATATATATTTATATGTATACAAGAGCTTCTGAATGCCGTTAATAGTGTTCACCCAGCTATTCAGTTTACATATGAGGAAGAAGAAAATATACCTTTCCTAGACGTTTTTCTCACCATGATGACAGACGAATATCTACAGAGGAACTTATTTAGAAAGAAAACTTGAAGGGGTCAGTACACCCATTTTTATAGCTTCACACTGATTCAATACATAAGAAACTTAGTTAAGTGTCTTAGCTATAGAATAAAACGCTTTTGTTCAGAGGAATGCATTAAGGAAGAAATGTGTAAACTGAAAGTTACAGTGTAAGAAAGTGGATATCCAGAGAACTTCCCAAAAAAGTATACGTCAGTACCTAGAGATAGGTTGACGATGGATACTGTAGATAAAAAACCTTTGTATCTTAAGTTAAGTTACAAAGGGGAAATTGCAGCTGACATTCTAAAATGTAGACTTAGTAGAGCAGAACATTTCCTGCAGCTAAACTGGTATTCAACTTCTCAACTGAACCAGTACTCACACAACGAGTCAAGGATAAATTACCAAAGATGGCCTCATCAGTGTGTATCGATGATTTCAACTGCTCATGTGGAGCTAGTTACATTGTCCATACTCATAGGGCTTTAACCATGTGCGCGCGTGACCATTTACCTGTATGGTTGAGTAAAAGGGTAACCAAATGCATAGATAACGCAGTCCTAGCCCACTTAGTAGATACTGGACACTCAATAAAACCAGAGCAGGCGTTCTCAGTTATCTACTGTGTTCTTAGTAATCTATCTCGCGGAGCTCAACTGCAGGTATGTTTACCAGGTTTTAATGGTTCTCTAACTGATACCACTCCCTGATCAAATTCAAATAATATACATTACCTGAATTGATTACTTTGAGGCTATGTATATCTGACAGCTGTTATCATGCATACTTCAATTTCTCCTAATTTTCACAGAAATGTGTCGCTTTTTACTAGCGTTATTCTTGACATTACTGTTTTGCATTATAAAGAGTCCCTTCACTTTTCTTAATACATACAGCGTTTCTTTCCAGTGAACGAAATTGAAATATGAGTCCATTGTGTCACACGGAATTTCAACAACAAGATAGTGTCTTTCTAACTCATATAAGCTACTAAATGTTGAAAATAGAGAATCAAGATTGTTTGCGCATTAAATGTAAGTTCTTATTACACGCTTTTAACACATACGACTGGTTCAAGCTGTATTGCATAAGTACGTATAAAACCAACAATAGTATAAGATATGAATTTAAATTTGTGCTTATATGCCACATCATCTAAAGACAGAATCCACCAGTACTTCCCATATTTAGCACTAATTAAAAATTTTAATTCGAAATCATGAAACAGGAATAATGATTTTGCTGGGAATACTGATAACCGAACGTTGATGGAATGTAGAAATGAGAAAAAGAAAGAAACCTGAAATTTTTTGAAATGCTGCATTTGGTGTTGACTAACAGTCAGCATATTTTGCTATTTGTAGCCAGTGAGAAAGCATTCAAATCAAATTTTATTTATTTTTATTTTTTTAATGTTCTTCCTTTAATTCCTTGAGGAACATAGGGCTTCAGCCGTGCGTCTCCATTGCGTTCGGTTCTCTGCTAGAGTCTCCACCTGGCTCCATGTCTGCCCACACGTTTTCATCTCCTCTTCACATGATCTCCTCCAAGTCACCCTTGCACTGACGACGAACTCGCCGCTTCCCTTTCGGGTTCCACTCGAGCGATGGCTTGTCTAGTGATGTCACTTGATGGTTTCCTCAGAGTATGGCCAATCCATCTCCGCTTCTTCCTGCATATTTGTTTCACAATCGGTTCCTGGTTGGTTCGCTCCCAGAGATCTTACCCTGTTGCTGATCTTTTCTAGCCATCTGATCTTGAGTATTGAGCGAAGACAACTGTTAATGAAGGTCTGTAGTTTGTTTGAGATGCTCTTTATAATGCGCCAAGTCTCTGATCCGTATAGTAAGTGGCACTGACTTCACATTGGAGTTGAAAATCTGGATCTTATTTTTGATGCGGAGTGTTGTTGACCTCCACACAGACTTGAGAGTAGTGAAAGCTTGTCTTGCTTTTCCGATTCTTGCTTTGATATCCTCGTCAGTTCCACCTGTAGTTGAGACGATAAAAATAATAACACGGTGATTAGCTAGTTAAGCCCGTACCAGCGCCCAACAATACTGATCCTGAAATCTACCTCGTATTAATGGACGATATGACTGTTGTTCCGTTTCGGTTTACTAGCGGTGGTCTAGTCAAGTAGAATAAGTACCCTAAGGAGATGGAGCGATGATACACGCGAACTACCGTATCATCCTATCAGTCATGTTTGTCAACATCTCTCATCTTTTCTACTGACTTGGATGTGTTGTTGAATACAGCAGTCACACACTTTATAATAAATTAGAATTATTATTCGACGGACACACCAGAATTCGGGTCCAAGACCTTTCGGTTGCGAGGCAAGCAGGTATACAGGATGTTCTAAAGTAAGTTACTCTTCACCAAGTTGTCTAATGTGATGTATGTTAACTAAGCTGCATAAATGTCGCTAATCCATGACTTGAAAACTGCATTATTGCTTCTTATATATCTATGGGTTCTCATTACAGGAGAAGCAGTTTGGTTAACATACAGTTTTATTTTACCAAGAGTGAATGCACTAACATCTTCTTCACCATGTGGACTAATTTTTATAAGCAACGGGATATACCTTAATCAACCTTTAACTTAAAGATATCTGCGAAGACTGATATGGATTCAGTATGTGCTTTCCACCTCATAATATCTCAGCTACTAAAAAAATTCACTTGTTTGTCAGTAACAAGAAAAGCAGAATATGATTGAGCGGAATTTGTAAGGATATAATTTTTGATAAAAATGTAACAATAACTAAGTCGATTCCAATATCAATCTGATATTTGCACAAAGATATTAATAGATACATCTGAATAAAGTTAGACTATGTGGCTAGCTCAAATAGCGATTGCATCTTTGTCACTCACTATCTGTAATGCTTAAATTCACTTAAACAGCATTCACTTGCATTTAATCAGATAATAGGGTGCGACAGTAGGAAGGTATTAAAAAGTGATATAGTTGGGTAGGTTAATCAGCGAATCTGTGTTTGTCAATTTAACACCGCATACATGTAATCGAAATGACTCACTGCTTCCACCTGACATAAGGAGAGTTACAGTTAGGGGGAGAGAGAGGAAAAAAAGTATGAAGCAGTGCAACTAAATTAATAAGATTATGAGCAATAATTTATGCTAGAAATGTCATTCACTAATTAATACTGCACCAGTGTGTGTTATTTCAAACAAACTTATCTAATATAGAATTACATTCTAACAGTGCCAAAGTTCTGCACTTACATTTGTATCTGTTTTCCTATCTCATATTTTGAAGATGGCATCAGAATCATAACAGGCGATTAATTAGGCAAACTAAATTATTTCTCTCAATAAGCTGTATAAGTTCCTAAATGAGTTTGTGTGTTTGAAAGCCTTAATAAGAATTCTACAAATGATTTCACAGATTACCTCTTTGTATGGCAGCATTACTGATGTTTTAAATTCCTCATTCCTCGTGTTATTATGAGGTTCGATGGACCAAAACCTATATATCTATCTATCTTATTACACCAGTTTACTGCTCACGCTAGTGTCTTTCAACTTCCCACATTGTTTTCACTTTCTGATGCTGTCCAATATTAGAAACACTCTTTCACAGCTTTGCAACTCTTAAGTGAATTGAATTGCATCTACCACTGAGTTAACATGTTCGAAATAACCTATTTGTATCCTGCGTTTTTAACATAGTACTGGGCCAGAATCCCTCTTGAAAAGGATGAAACAGCTCTCATTTACTGCGTACTTGTGATGATAAAACTGTTCACGACGTGATTTCCATCGCTATATAGTATACCTCCCACGAAATCAAAATAAACCTACGGCTAAAATTATTAGATCAAACCAAATTACTCTAATTACAGTAAATAATCAGTCCTGCCTTCTGATCTGATTTTACATACCGTTTGTACAAAAGTTAACATGATTTCGGTAGGAACTACGAAGTCATGGGATCAACTGGGGTTTGAAAAGTAAAAGGAGTGGCAATGCATAAGAGCCAAATTAGTAAGTTCTCTGAATAACATGCGGGCGAAAACATTGTGGGTAGTAACAGTAAGCAGGAGCATGTAGTCATACTAACCTTGAGAGCTGTAGGTGGGACAGATTTATAGTAAAACTGTAGGGCCTCTACAACACAGTACACTGCAGTAAGCGATTAAGGACTTCAGAATGATGGGGCGAATAAACGAGTAGGAAGTATATCTTCTTTATGATTTATAAGGCATTCTTTATACACTGAAAGATGAGTGCGTTTATGTGTATTTGACTGCGTTTCCCGTTACACTTGCCGTCTGCCAAGCTTTCGAAAACAAAGTTTTAAAAACACAGTCTGCTACAATAATACTAGCTGTCATTCGGCAATCCAGGTTATTATTTTTGATAGGAATATTGATTCCTATAAAACCAACTGGCCATTTTGCTAAGTACCATCAAAACTTATGATCTTGTTACCTATGCTTTTAAGTCCTGGAATCAATGGTTAATATCTGTTTGTCAAATGAAAACGACCGATTGGTAATATAGTCAATTCAAAAGGTTATTCACCAACATGTTTATGGCCGATTGAAATTCTTGAGGTTGCCTTAAAGGTCATAGGTTTCAATGATGCAAGTTCAAAATGGAGTTTGATTTATCTTTATGCATTTGTGTATCTGGCCCAACAAGTTTCAGAAACAGCTGAAGGACGATACCACTAATTTCAAAGAGCTCCCTAATACCACATTCCAGTTCTCAGTTAAATTTTATTAATTTATGTAGATAACTTATCATTATGCATCACCGATACCCATAAATTTTATGGAAAACTTATGAAATAACCAGTAGTGAATACAAATTTAGTGTTTCCAGCATGCTTTAAACTCTCTTGAAGAGTAGGTTGTCTGCCTCACTATTACAGATGAACCATTAAAAAGACGTACATGTATTGTCAAAGGATATTCATCTCTTGTCTCTTTGCTTCAGTATCTTTTCCTCTGGTACTCGAAGGGGAAATGAGGGGAGCCGAAGATTTGGCTATCAGATGAAAAGCAGAAAGAAGTATGACGTAGATATCAAGGAACATTGTAAAAAAAATTGAGCGGAATCGATAGTTGCACACATTAATGAAACAAAAACGATAATAAACACAATGAAGAGAAAAGTCAAAAAGACATTCAATACAGCATGGTATTGTGGGTATGAAACTGTCACAATTGCTGTGCAGTTCTAAGGAAATCTTCTACTCGCCAACAGATTAATTGTTTTCTTTAAGTTATCTCAGTATATTTCCTGTAAAAATAAAGGCAGGAGCTACATGACTATCCCTAATGTATGTGATATCATAGTATTCAATTTTAACGGTAACCACACGTAGGTCGAAATTTTTGTCTCACTTGATGGCCATAAAAGTTTAAGGAATGGTGCTTTAAAAAATCGGGAAGCAAGTTCATGCGGCTACCAACAAGTGAAAATACTTGTTCCAATTTATGTGAAGTGATTTGGGTTTTGCCAGGTCAAATAAGGACAAGTTTGATTAACATACTTAAGTGTGATTGATGCTTCGGAATCACCAGAAAAACTGACATTAAAGAATAATATATTTCTGTTCTCTCATCATCAACTCTCAAGAAGTTCTAAACTTCAAGAAGCAAGAACCGAACTTCATCAGTCAATTAAAACTTGTCTAGGAACCAACAATCCAAACGTCTAGTGTTGATGAGGTATCCTTGCTTTTGTTAACACTGAGGTCAATTTTCTTCTGCACTTGACCCATTATAGTTGATGGGAATGTAAACTGACAAGAAAAGTGTTGAGAAATAGCAGCATATGTAGTCTTCACCGGTTTAAAATCACCAGATATGCGACACACCAGAAGTGTGTCTTGTCCTTTGTTTGGTTTAGACTGAATTCTGTCAGCCACATTACACTAGTTACTCACTAGTGTCCAATCAAAGAATCCAACACAGTCCTACAGGAGGTCAATCGTGAGCCCGAATAGCTCAGTAGAAACGTCTCTGACTGCAGCACTGGATGATACGGGTTCGAATCTCAAAAGGGACATGAGTTCCTTCAAGGTTGCAGATACGCCTTGCTGACGAGTACCAACTAGTGTGGTGAGAGCAAGCTGCTGGCCGATTGGTAGACAGTGATCTACGCTGATTGGTAGAAATTAATCTAGGCTGATTCAACAACCGATCACAGCTGACCTAGACGTGGACAAATATGATTCGCAGACAAGTAGCTCGCATTTCCGAGAAATATCGAAAACGAGAAAGCAGAAGACTGCGTTTGTTTGCAAACAACCAATCAGAAGACCGCCTTCTTTCTGCGGGCAGAAGCCTATTAATGTACGTAAAATACATATAAATACCTGTTGGTTTTCGTAATAAAACTGATCTGTTGCCTGGCCCTTGTCTTCTGTTGTTACACTAGCACGAAATCTAACTCCAAGGTTTCCTGTCGAATGCCTCCAACTATCTAATGTCAAGTTGGTTGTTGTAATATGGTAATTGATATCTATGAGTTCTAGCCGGTTAAGGCAAATATTGATAACGCATACTTTAGTTCCATTAGGCGACTTGTATCAAAGAGATGTTTTTGGAGTATTGGTGATACGATAATGATTCTGTGTACATACGTTATCATCTGTCAGATGGTACTTATGTAACGCAATCGGAAATACTTACCGAGATAACGCATGAGAAAGAAACTGAATCTATCAGATTACACTTTGTTTTCTACCGTTGTCACTGAACCGAGATCCATGAGTAGCTGAGAACAACATGAATGCGCTAAATTTCGTGACTGCTTCTAGGAGGGCTGGTTCATAGAAGTAGTTGAGATTGGTAAAGAATGTCGAATGCTGAGGAAGGCATAAGTGTAAATTTTATGGATTTCTCCACTGCTTGTAGTACAGACAGTTAGGTATCAAGCAGGCTATAGAGAAATATAACTGAGAATCAGGACACAGATGTCGGTCGAAGTACTTTATTGATAATAGCTATCTCAGTACAAGAGGGACACTGAAGTTAATACGAAGAAAGCATCTAAGCGGTTGTTGTTCACCGGTCAACATTTCGTGACTAGTGCCTTCTTTTCACCACCCGGACCACCATACCACCTCGTCGCTTCACAAAAGCTGTCCTCAGCTACATCCGTCTAGCGTTCTTGAGTTACGCCTGCAAAAAAGTAGGCATCTGGTTATTATGACTATTAGTAGAAGGAAAATTAACACTCAAAGTCTGTCTACTTTATCTAAACCGTTTCAATCGGTTAAAAACGCTATCATACTCTCCGTATTATAATGCCTGTCTTCTTGTATCTCATAAGTTTTTTCTGTTTCTTTGCGGTTCACTACATATAGGCCTACCCGCTTAACTTGGTATTTACTCCGACCTCTGTTACCAGTTGCTGGTTGTGACAGTCATACCCTATCACCTGTACCTAAGGATGCTCGTCAGTCCTTAGTATCATTGCACTGTTTCTGTTGCTGTTTTGTTGTCTCAGTTTCTTCACGTGTATAACTACGATACCTGACGTAATCTCCTTGCAATCCCACTACCATTTCTGAGAAGATCAATGTGTCATCCCACTGGGGTATGACTAATCTATCATTAGGAAAGCGTGACTAACGACCAGGTGCAGCGTCTTCACCGTTCACTAGTGTGGGCTTCTTCTGTAGGCAAATAAGCATCGTGGTTACAAGTTATCCGGATCTGATTATAATCCTGCTCATAAAATTGTTGTCAGCAAAATCCGATTTGTACGTTCTACTAATCAACTGCCTTTGGGATGACACGCTGTTATATTAGATTTCTGGATTCTGACTAATTGCCAGATTGCTCTGATCAAAAAGTTTTCCAAAATCGTTTCTTGATCAGAATGTAATTTTTCTGGTGAACCAAGCAGGCAATCAAATAATCAAACATGGCTTCGGCTATGAAAGAAGAGTCAGTTCGATCAAGGGGTGCAGCCTCACATTATTTTGTAAACTAATCGACCATAACTAAGGTATATTTTTGCCACTCACAGACTCCTGCAGAGGTCCTATAACACCCACGCCAACTACTTCATTCGGATACCTAGCCTTCATTTTAATAATTGGTGCTCTAACTTATGTCTGAGGGTTCTTCAGTTATCTGCATGTCGTACACCTGCGAACAAAGACTCGGAAGTCACGCTGAGGCGAGGCCACCAACAACGTCGGCTGGTTACTTGCAGCACTTTGTCAACTCCGGTGTGCTCCGAGCCACAATGAAAGTTGCCTAAAATCACTGTTACGAACGACCGAGAGACTACAACCCTGCTCAAGTAATCTGGACCTGGTCGAACACATAAAATACCGTTCATACTTACTAGCTCGTCCCATAAGTCCCACAATTACCTCGTTTCTGAACTCTTCTACCTTACATCAGCTTCAGCTGGTATACCAGTCTGATTCGATAGGGTTGGATATAAGGGCACAGTCTCACCACCTGTGGCTTGGATATGTATCCACTGTGGTCTTCCCAGCCATGCCAAAGAAGTAGCACAAATATCAATTTTCTCGCAAGTCGGGTAGTCTAATTGCCGCCTCGACACGGCGTCAGAATTTATATGTCGCTTGCCAGAACAGTGCACACATTCGATGATATTCCTGCCATCTACCAGTCTGGTCTTCAGGTACCTTCCAGTTTTGTTACCACCTGAGTGCCTTGTGATCTTTTCTAAACACAAAGGGTTTGCCGAGTAGGTAAGGGCAATACTTACAAATGAACGTAACAGTGGCTAACACATCTTTCCTAGTAATAATAATAATATAATATAATTATTATATGAGAAGGTTAAAGTGGGCATCGAGTACAACAAATCTTTCAGTAGATGAAAAGAACTGTCACAGTACTCCGTCCATAAGAGAGGGATATTTTTGCTGGTCAACTTCGACGAAAAGGCTAGCAATTTCAGAATAGTTCCTCACAGAACGACGATAATATGAAGCTCATCTCAGAAAACTATGTAACCCACTTGTAGACTTTGGTAAATGCCACTGTCTAACGGATGTACCTTTTTTTGAGTCTCTTTGTATAACGTTCGTGCTGAGCGAGTGCCCCAGGAATGTGAATTCCGTTCTTGATAAATGACTTTCGTGGGCTGCGCCTTGAGTCCCTCGTCCATCAAACGTACTAATACCATGAGCAGTCTTCAGAGGCGTTCTTCAGTAGAGTGGCTGAAAACTATGATATCATCTTAATATACCATGCGAACATTTGAAGCCATTCCCTTAAGTACTATATGAATCAACGTTTGAAATATTGCTGGTACATTACTTAGGCTGGAAGGCATGGTCTGGGATTCAAATGGCCCGGAATGTTTAGTAAAAACAGTCATATGATAGTCACGAGGGTGCACACCAACCTGCCAGAATCCCCAAGTTAAACGAAGGGTTAAAGCCAGATGGTTCCCGATGATGCCTCTAACTGAGAATCAGGACACAGACGTCATTCGGAGTACTTTATTGATAATAGCGATCTCGGTACAAGAGGGACACTGAAGTTAATACGAAGAAAGCATCTAAGCGGTTGTTGTTCACCGGTCAACATTTCGTGACTAGTGCCTTTTTTTCACGATCCAGTACATAATATCGGCAGAATACTTCACTTATTCTGTTTGCAATGATTTCCACCTTGTCAAAATTTAGAGTGTCTGCTTGATGGGTGCAAACGAATTAGGATGTTTCAAGGGTGATATCAAACTTAGAACAATGTATACATTTCCAAACGGCGTACATTTGTCGCACATTTTATACAGCACATATGTGGCAAGCTATGTGATTTATTGAAGGCACTAGAATAACAACAGTAGTCTCCAATCATTTCGTAATTCATTGAGTGGAGAGATCAGAAGCTACTGGGATTAAACAATCACGCATTTATATTGGACACAGGATTGTGCGTTTAAATTCACTTATTATATAGGGTCAATGGCCTTCAGGTGACCTACATTTTTGCCTCATTTTTGAAATGAATATATGTTCACACGATGACCTTTACATTTACTCTTATCATATTCACTTGAAATTTATGTCCTGAATAAAATTAAATTGAAAAATGAATGCTAATTATACGGATGTTATAAAAATACATACTGAAATGGGTTATGCCACAGTAAAATGTTCATCCATAACCACAGTTCAGGTAAATATATTATATGTATTTTTTGAATTCATTGATTGAAGGATATCGTTTCGGTGACAATGAAGACTATATCTTTGTCCTCTTCTCCGCAACTTTATGGAATACAGTTATTGAGGAAATATGACAACGATTTGTCTTATAGACATATCTTGTGCCGACACCTTACATTTACTGAAATCCAAAAAATGTATGACATTGGTGAACTGAAGCTGTCTATATATCTTTTTCCAACAAAGTTTGAAGAGGCGGCAAGGAATGATAGGGCAACTTTATTCTATCTTCATCAACAGGTAAATGCTTTTCCAAAACTTTTATCAAAGTCTATCTTGAGACTAGAAATATATATTATTCCAGCTTGAAAAATATTAAGGATGTTGAATTAGCATTCGAAGTTGGCTGCTTGAATATAAGGTAATTTGATCTGCAACATTTGTATCGTTGTTTATTCAGGAGTTTTGTATCATCTCCGAAACTTTCGGTGAAAGAAATAATTGAAACTGTAGAAAAAGTGAGAGATGTGTCGACATTTTTCCCTCCATGTGTTTTACAAAACTACAAGGTTAGTTTGAATCCACTTCTATATATTTCAATCTTTCGATATTGTTTTATGTGACTTTTAACGAAAAACGGATAATTACAATTTGCTTTACTTACTAATCATCAAAAATCACAATACCTGAAATATGCATATATATATGAGCCTCAAGTTAAATGATACTACAGAAAAATAATTGGACTTAAAATTACCTACTTTATTTATTCTATTGGTATACGAACAGACGTTTCAGTTTTTGAACATTAATTGATCAAAATGCCCGTTAGAAATTTCAAGAGACTGATTACTGGACAAGTAATATTCTTTTCGATAAAGTCTTCATCAAGTTCTTCAGTTATGTATCCATAATAATGGAAAAAGTAGGGTAATCAACAATATCAATGTTTAAAATAAATAAAATCAATAATATCAATAGATTACAGTTCAGCAGCATCTGTACGTCAGATAATATTCATCAACATAACACTACACAGAATATCAGATAAATTATAAAAATTATAATACGTAATCCATGATCTTATAGGGTGCAGTGAAGGCCAGAGTAATAATGGTTGGGCCTGTTTCTTCTGTTTACAGAGCACCTGTTGTTTTGGGCGAATTGCAGTCGCCTCTGCTGTCTAGAGTGTTTGGTATCTGGATATTTTCGGTGATTTCTTCGTATAATTCTTTCATTATTATGGAAATATAACTGTAGAACCTAATGAAGAAGTGGTTGAAAAGTGTGTTTTTTGTTCACTAATCAGGTTTTTTACTTTCTTTACCAACAGTTAATGGACTTCATGAAAATTTGATTATTTATATTCTAGGGCTCCTTAGAAAATACACGCATGGCTGTATATGATAACTATTCTGAAGCGTTCTCATCAATGTATTTACCTAAATATTCAGTAAGGCAACATTGTGACTTAATTTCACTGAAATTAACAGGTAATGAAGGTCTGAAAACTGACGTGGTTAGAAACTGTTGTTTCAACTAAGTAAATTTCTATTTTCGAATTACTTTTACTCTGGGTTTTCGCAGTGTTACATAACATACCGAATCTATTTTTTAAACTATTTAGGGGAGAGCTTTCAGAAAGGCTGTTCAAAACTATTTGGCAAAGATTATTCATTATTCGGAAGAGGACTGTGCTTTGGATCTTCTTAACCGTTATCTTGTTCTATTACAATTCGATCGTGATGTTTTCAAGTGTCGATTAGGAGTAAGTCTCAGAAAAAACCATTCGATTTTTACTTTTTATTATTGACAATGCATATTCAGCTAGGCCTCCTCAGGCTCATATGACTATTCACAGTAAAGATTCTTAGCTGCGATGTTAGTCATTTTCGTAATCACATGACTAACTTGCACTATTTACACAACTGAATTTACTCTTGAAGAAGCGTGCAACTTACATTACCGAATTTTTAGGAGGCTCACGTCAACTTGCAGACTGTTTACACGTCAAGGGTTGTAAAAGAGGCGAAAAGCACATATATATGAGGCACAATGCCTGTATTTTCATATCGAGACACATTGTGTGTGGTTAATAATTTTTCTGTTAGAATAAATTCAGGAAATTTTACATCTGTCCTGAACTATAGCAAAGAGATATTACACAGTATAGAACAAATTGAAGTTTCCTAGTGACTTTATTTCATTAGCAGAATCAAAATTTAGTCATCACGACCAAATCAAAATCTTTATTTCACTTGATGCAATTACATATAAACTGTGAAACAAACGGTCTAGGCTGGAGGGGCTTATTATGCACTTGAGCAAAGCATAAAAATACGTGTTAGGTGCTCATAAGATATCAGGTTTCATTATTCCCCATATTCTTCTAAGCTGCTTAAATTTTGAACAATTTCAATATGCATACATAGTAAAAGCACGTACAATTTCATGAATTCGACGAGAAATAAATAAAGAGAACATCAAGACAGCAGTACCTCAACAATCTGTAAAAGTGAATTACTGAAAATCTCTCTAATTAGTAAATAAAAGAGGACTTATCATTCAGCGAAATAGTTTTCAATCTATTAAGGTATATAGGCGAATTCGCCACAAATTATGAAATGCCAGTAAGCATGAACCCCATTTGTTCTTAGAAGCTAAAATTAAACAGAAATCACCCTAACTGTACAATATTGTAAAATCATTCACTTTGCTAATATGTTAGCACAAATGTTACGTAAGTTTTGACAAATGTATTCAAGACGTGTCAGCTACACTGGTTGATAATTGGTGACTAATCACTGTAAAGCGACTATGTTGTATACACAAGTTCAAACTAACATTCTGCTTTCATATTTATTGAGTTAGTAGGTTAGCTTTACCAGGGATCCAAAGAAAACTGATTTTCTTAGAATAAGTACTAACAGTATATTTAACTTAGTTCAGAATATTATATTTAAAAGCTGATGCTGAATTTTTCAAGGTATATGAAAAATAATATTTTTACATTTGATTCTCTGAAGCTGAGTAATATTAGATCGTGATGTCATGTCAGTCTATTCACTAAATTGTTTTCTGCTTCTAACTTCCACTGTTGTGCATTTATGTCCACTGGAGAATTTGGAATGTGTGTGAGCCTTGTTGATTGATGAATGATTGCACTATTTATGAGCAATTACTTGAATTCCACTAACTGTTGGAAATCATAATCTCTGTTGGACAAAAGTCTCTGTACTTAAGCAAACAATCTGTCATTTAATTTTCATAATTACACTTAATTCTAATCCCTTCATGTTCTTTTCGTGAACTCTATATCCTGTATCAAAATACTTATAGAGCTGATTTAGCTGTTGTGAGTGTCCTAAAGACACATCAAGAATAATAACTTGAAGATGTACTTTAATAATCGTAACTACATGAAGTACTTTAGGGAAAAAAAGTTGGGTCTGTCATGAATCTCATGAAGTTAACCGTTCTATTACCTATGCTGAGTAATCTAAAGCTCCATAGCTGCAAAGTGATATTCACATGTGGAGGCTAGAGTAGACAAGGTCTTCTTTTTGTTATTCAGTTACGAGGGTCTTCCAGAAATGAGAAGCATTCGTGTTTTTCATCTGGATGTTCACAATAATCAGAGGTGGTACTTAGAGATAGCTGGATACTTTAACACATTAGTCAGGGAATCCATAAGCAGTGCTGTTAATCCATGTAGGTTAAAAACAGTGCCTGATTTATTCTGAAAACACACAGAATACTGTTTTAACAAATATTTCAAAGTGTATTAAGTTTCAGTGTATTTTTAATTTGAATTAACAAAACATAAAGATTAATCAACAAATTTTAGTTATTCAAAAAGAATGTTCAGAATTTCTTTTGAAATGAATTTATAATTATTCATTCAGTATGCGTCATCTAATATTGACAAACAAAGTGTACAAAGTGTTTCTCTGGTAATACTTTCAGCACAGGCTGTCAAAAGTGTACAGAAATTCGTTTGTTTGTACACTGCACTAAATGCACACACGCACTGACATACTTATTCATTTTGTCATTTTATGTTACAGGATGTTGAATAAAAAGAAATATTTGGTATTTATTATCCTGTTATAGTATTATAGTTCAAACAAATTTGATATTGTCTTATAAAAGCTGTATTCTAATGTATTACACTTATTGCCTAACATACTTAATAATAGTAAGTGATTTTAAGGGACATTTATCTTCAGCGAATTTATTTTGTTTGAAAATATGTGAATCACTTTCTAAAGAAAAAACAGATTGATAGTTTGCTTAGTTCGAACATTGGATTGATGATTTAATAACCAGATAGGAGACAATCAGTTTTCATTCCACACTGAGAATTAAGACAGGGGCACGAAACTTGTACGAATAAGGTGAATAGTGAGAAAAAACGCTGCACAATTTCGAGGAGTCAGTAATACTAATAATGATATTGTCAGAATTTCAACATACCTGTGAACAGAAATCAAGGCATTTGAAGAAGGCGTAGGAGAAGATCATTCGTTGGATGAATTGTTGGGAGAGAAAAGTGGTTAATTAAAGTAAACGAAAAAATGTTTGGGTTACTGTGGTGGTATGCTGTTAAATTTGACACCAGACAGCCACAAAAAAGATCAGTCATATTTCCCGCATAACTAGGTTGAGACATAAAACCTACCATGTGTAAGGGTGTTTTATTTACCACTTGAGTTAGTTGTTGAAATGGTAATGGTGACGGTTCAGTCACTCAGTCACTTCAGGAATATGCAAGAAAGAATAATGAGAAGATAATGTAGGGTGAAATTACATTCATTAGAGAAGGTAGTCAACGAAATTAATGATGTTCAAACGATAAGACAGACTAATACCGAAATCATGACTAAGATGGGGTGAGCAAAATTTAAAAAATCGTTTCAAGGATTGTTGTTTCACTAACTGAATGTTGACAGTCAGAACTATGTATGAACACAGCTGAAACTTTTAAAACATTGTGTTACTTTTGGAATTTCACATTCACTTATCTTCTCGAAAAGTCATAATAATTATGAAGTGGTAAAAGTGATAAAATTAGACAAATAAACATTTTCTGCCATGGAATACATCATACTATAACAGAGTGGTTTGAATGGGTTTACATAAACTTATAAAGGTTTCAAAGTTACATAACTTCAATTAAAGTGAGACACAGGAACTAACATTCTATAAATACAACAAATTTCACAGCATAATAAGGCATTACGTTCTTGTATTCCGAGAGGGTTACTTCTGTTAATCACTTTTGAAAGTGAAGTTCCTCATAGAATTCTTCCATTGCTTTCCACGAACAAGCAATGGATTTGTTGACTTTGAAATGTGTTAATAAGAACCACCGAAGAGAAAAGCAAGATTGATGACAAGATTGCATTTATGTTTCAAGCTTTTAGCATGCCTTCTGCCTAAAGACCTTCTCTCATATGACATTCATACTAAAAGAGTATTAAACAATAAAGCGATAAGTATTTTCGTCTATCTTACTTCTATAAATCTGCTATAAACACTGAACAGCTTGAATACAGTGTATCGTTGTTACTTAGTTTACTGTATTGAGTTCTGTAAATCTAATTAAGCGCTTTTTTTTCTTAATGCAATGCAAATCAATGCATATACCACCATGTATCAACCAGTCTTGAATATTCTGTTCTCAGACAGTAAACTGTTAAAATGGTATTTCAAAGAGTGACTAGCTTGTTTTTCAGTAGCTTATCAATCACTACATGTTCAACTGTTTCCTACTTTTCCAGGCAGGATGGGGAATACCAGTGGATTTAATCATTGGACCACGTTTTCAGGTGTCTATAATTGTTGAAAATGGTCGTCAGGTGAGTGTTTTCTGTCACCTTATATTAATTATACTGGATTATGGAGACAATTATAATGATTTAAGATGTGTTTTTTTATCCCTTCACGTTCCCAGTGGAACATAGGGGCTTCAAGCTAGAGGCTTGAAGTTTCTGTAGCAGTGTTTATTTTTACAGGATGGGGTTGCTAGCCTCATGCCCAGCTTTTTTTCAATATTTGCTCAGCGAGGTAAAGGAGTGCGTCGGCCAGGATTTGAACCCCGGACCATGTGCATGGTCGGCGAGCATCCTAACCGCTATGCCACCGACGCATATTCAAGATGAATAAATAATAAATAATAATAACAAAAATAACAGGCACAAGTAGACACATGAAAATGCTTTGCCGAACGAAGGGATACGCACTTTTCCACTTTTGCCTCCAGTGATATTCCTTTTCAAGAAATAGACAATATTCAGTTAAGTTATGCAATTTTGCAGAGACGATCATAACCAAAAAAACTAACAAATATTAAAAATAGTTTTTGGAAAATTAAGCGGTCAGCTGTAGTGATCTCATTTTGTTTCGAAGGTACCTTCTCTTGACAAAGGAATAAAGAATTATTTTGCCATCGGTATACATTAACGAAAATTATGCAGATTGTTGAATTTTTCACAAGAACCTAGTGTAAACTCTTTGATTAGGAGAGAATAAAAAGTTTGCCTCCCTATACCTTGAAGTTTGGCCATTCGTCTGCATGAGTCCTATTTGCAAACAATGAGGCATCCATACCGAAAAGCAAAACAGATGAATGTAGAAAATATATACACATTTCAAGATTGTTTCCCACTAATATACATTTCTTCAATTCCCCTATTCTTCAGCCCAGACATTTGGCCTATTTTGCAAGTATCCGACAAGTTGTTGTATCTAAAGTTCAAATCCAAGAAACAGAACGTTTCCAGGTGAAAATTGGTATAGAACAATCAACGGACACCAGTACTGGTCAACTCGATTTTATAAATTTCACCTTCTCAACCCCAGAGGAAGCAGATACGGTTGTTCATTTATTAGAAGGTTATTGCGGAGAATCGCTAGATGATGTCTTGTCAAACGGTACATTGGATGCACTAAATAGTCATGGATCAAAATGGCAGTTAAATTCAGTAGTTACTTGCAGTGATTTTCTGCCCAATGGTTGTCCATTTAGGTAAGCAGTTCATTCGTCTATTCATTCTTTTGAATTATTGAGGGAAACAGAACAACAACGACTGAGTACATGTGCAAGATGCCCCTAAAACAGAAGCATTATTTCATTGCAATAGAGGAGATAAAATATTAATTGTGACCAGCTTATTATTTATCATTTAACTATTTAAAAGCCATTTTGCATTTTCTGGTGATTGATAACATTGGACCGAAATACTCAGCATCTACTGAAATGTTGACTTCTATTACAGAGGCTTTGACAGCACTCCAAGAAAGGCATACTGTGTCAGCTAGCAGTGCAATCAGCTTGGTGAATTTAGCCCCAATCTGGTGTTTTCTTCTCTGTAGGAACACCATCATTCACTGCCAATGCCAGCATGTAGTCATGGCGAGTCCTAAATCGGACGAAGAGCACATCTTACATTCCACTGGTTGCTGTCACCAACCAAATAACTTTATCTTGAAAATAATAATATATGTTACACCACGTTTGGGAGGATCTAGACATTATCGTGGTACAGTACACTACTACAAACTACTACTAGCCAACCTTCCACTAGCTTTAATTCCTACACAATCAATCAATAATCGGTAGTTGGAATTTAAGATAAGTTGTAAAGTGATTTCTTTGTATACGTTAGCAACAAACGGTCAGTGAAACACAGATGTTGTTTGCGAGGAACTTTTGTGCACATTCTGAAGTCGCCATATTAACAAAGAGGTCACATTATTTGTTTTCAAATGCAATTCTGACTTTCCCGTTGACTGACTGGACCGAAATTGAATTGAAGACAAATGTCCATTGATGTCTATTGCACAAGAGGTGGTTCTCGTGGCCCAAGTGGTCTAGTGGATAACGCGTCGCCGTTTGAAACTAGGAGTACTGGGTCTGAGACTAAGCGGAAGACCATCAGTCACTGGGGCATGCAGATACACGCGTTTGATGAGTCTCAAATTAGACGAAACGCGTGTCTTGAATTCTATTGCTGATCCCTGCCCACTAAAATTACCTGAAGAGATCACACAGTCGAGTGAAAAATACCGAAAATTACAAGCAGCTAATGTCATACGCCTAAAATGTAACTAGAAAATCTGTGACAACTCTTTCTCTTCATCTGATCCATGTAATAATTAAAAAATACAGAGATTCCAGACTTTTCATACTGCTCTAAGTCACAAAAATGCACAGTGGTAACATTTTTATAGAACTACGTTACTTTTTTACAAAACGCGTAGATGAGCACATATAGATTATTTTTTCTCACTTATTTTAGTTTAATTAATATTAACTGAGATACACAATTTTAGCTAGTCACTTCAGTATTTAGAGTAAACTTTATTGTAACCACACGCATACATTTGTACCTTCAAAGTTCAATTGAACTACTCTACTACTATGTCAATTATTCTATTCTCTTATTCATTACACAGTGAACTGAAACACAATATGAGTGTACACTCTGTACATCCAATTAATTGTTTATGATTAGTGATTAGTTCAACAAAAACTGATATTTAGGATGGTAATCACAATGAAATGACTATTTAAGATAATAAAAGCCACTAGTATTAGCAGTAAATAGTGGCAGTAGTGTGAATACCAGTGGTGGCTTTAATGAGTTCAGAAAAGCTGAAATTAATTTCACATGTTAGTCCAGAAATGAAGGACTAAAAGCAAACTTAGCACAATTATTTCTACTTGAGTTTAATAAAAGAAAATTACTCAATCAACAAGTGAGCATCTTGTCAGTAAAATGGCGTATTCATTTAGGTAGGAATTCTTCACTTCAGGCAACTTGACACATATATATTTATACCAGTTAGAGAACTATTAGAAACCAGGGAGTACTGGACAGCTGTTTCATCCTCGTTCGGGAATCATCAGCAGTAAGCATCCACTGAGGTTCAAATTCAGAACCTTCAAAGTGTATGATTTGAAAGTTGTTTTATGACTGTATGTTAACTTGGCTTGTATAACTAAGGTGAGATTAATAATTTTGAGTACATATCAACCTTTTGTACTTACTATATATCATAAAATGACCTAGGTGTGTGTGTGGAGTACGTAACAATATGATTGTACACCTTTTTGTTAGATGTTTAATTTCTATCGACGTTTTATTCCTTCGTGTGCCTCCATCGTACAACCTTTAACCGATCTCCTTAAAAGTGATCCTAAAAAGTTCCAGTGGTCAGCGCAAGCACATGAATCTTTCTGTAACGCCAAAGACGCTTTGTCTAAAGTCGCTATGCTGTCTTACATCAACCTCGAAGCATCTCTCATCCTGTGCACAGATGCCACAAAAGTAGCAGTGGGGGCAGTATTACAACAGAAGATGCATGGTGAAGTTACTCCACTTGCTTTCTTTTCTAAGAAGTTAGAACCGGCTCAGACACGTTACAGCACATTTGGGAGAGAATTGTTGGCTATCTACTTAGCGGTCAATCATCTTAGTTACTTACTACAGAGTCGGCATTTCACTATTTTTATGGACCACAAGCCTCTTTGCTATGCTTTCACTACGTCACTGGATAAACACTCTCCCAGAGAAGCTAGATAGTTGGACTATATTTTCCAATTTTTCACTGACATACAGTACTTCAAAAGTGACACAAATGTAGTAGCTGATTCTCTTTCAAGAGGTGACATAAACCACCTCTAAACTTTAGTAGACATCAGCCTTGAACGTATAGCGCAGTTCCAAAGAGACGACGCTGAACTCCTAACTTGTCACGGAAACTCTTCCTTACAGTTCAAGGACGTGCCTATTCCTTTATCAGACGCAACTGTAGTTTGTAATGTGTCTACCCCTACATGTGTATGCTACTTTAGAGGCTGAGGGTGTTGACATTCACGGATAGTACGAAGTATGCTCACGCAAGATCTAATACCCACAACTTCTATAGTATTCGTTCCGCATAGACCAAAGGCAAAGCAAAACAACAGAATTTATCGGCCAAATTACTGATTATATTTCCAGACTGAATCAGAATACGATATGATTACTTAACTGGCTAGGGATCGTGCACGAACGAACGAACGAACGTAACACCACGGCGTGCCAGATGGCGTGGATGCTTGACCGGAAGGCTTCAGCTAAACAAATCGACTTAATCAGTGAGGGGCAGTATCCAATGTTTAGTGATGAATGCTATGGCCAATAATTCTGGGGAATTACCTACCGCTGCACTACTGTTACTTACTCTTACATTACATGCGTATATTATAGAAGGTTGGGCTTTCGTGACATAAATGAATTCCAACATGCAACATTCTGTTAAGGGTAAGCAGTCAGACAGAGAACAAAAGAATTCGACACAATTACAGTTCACTTTTACTACGGATAAAAATTTCCTTTAGAAAAGAATATCTAAACTAAACTACAGACTTTATAGTGTAAAAATATCAAACAGTTGTATTCCTGTCTTGCTCATTTGAAAGAAGAAATTATGCATCTTTCAGCTTCAGAATGATTTTCAGCATTAGCATTCTGCTATAGAAATCAACAGTTTGCTGGTTCATAAAGGTTCCAGTTCTCAAACTCGACTGGGACTCTTCAGGTTAAAAAAACTCAGGTGTCTACAGTTGATCACATCTGGTCTAAAAATGCTCAGTTTATAAGTCCTCACAGCATGTGTTCAAGTGGGAAGCATCAATTATTCAGGCGTATTTTACAATTTATTGCCAGTCCAAATCAAAGAAGATCTCACTCACCTTTTATATTTTAATGATTTCTAATGTTTCTGTCCGATTTCTTGGAAAGAAATGCATTAATTTTTTTTATTATTAGTTATATTTTCAAGTATTGGTTTTGTAAGGACCTGCCATCAACCTTCAACCAATCAAACACAATCCCTACAAAACCAATACTTGAAAAATTGATCTGATACTCATTAGCGACTGGCTCTATTCAGGCGGTTACCTTGGGTTCTAGCGTGAAGCCGTGACCAGTAGGTTGCAGCAGGTTGAAGGTGAGGCAGTAACTCATCGAAGAAGACATTGCGAAGTGGTTTCACTATGCCATAAATTGGCAGAAGTTAGAATTCATGGACTGGCCATTGGATCGTGTCCCAGTGGCTCAATGATCTACAAGCTAGCTCGCCTTGTATCCAGAAGGTCGTGGGTTCGAACCGGGGCGGTGGGTGCGTACTGATGAAGAGTCCTAAACTAGGACGAAACAGCTGTTCAGTACTCCCTGCAGGCTTTCCAATGGTTCTCTAACCGATTTCAGCTCATGATGAAATCCTCCAACTAATAGTTATATTATTTATGCAAAAGCAACAATTGTGGAGAAGATTTGTAGCTCAGGTGGATGCTCTGTATAACTTAACTGAGAAGGTTTCATTGTCCCTCTGGACAACAACTACGGTGGAAGGTTGGATGGTGGGTTCGTAACTCAGTGGGAACACTATCCGTCACTGTGAATGCAGCTACATCTAGCTGACAAGTTCAGTGTAGCATAAAATGTACATCTAGGATTTCACTTCTAGTCATAGCCAACTAAATGACTTCAAGAAGGTTACTTCCCTAATTACCATCTTAGATTACTATAATCAATCACGAGGTATTTTTAGATAGAGCAATAACTATCTTTCCTAACTGTTGTCTATTTCTTTTGATTGTAGACTCTGCAAGACAACCAAATCACAATTAAAAAGTAAGTTTTCCTATTTTTTGTGTTTAATTTAACACATGAGTGTATTGTGAGTATTTGTAATGTGTGATTAGCTAAGTTGGGTAAAACGTCTCATTCAGTACAGCATACCATATAGCATAGATTATCTGTGGATGAGCAGAGTGACAAAAGTATCTCTCAAAGTGTAGCTGAACTAAACACGTGCTGATACATAGAACAAATGACTTGCATTCCTGTAATAAGCTTCGAATCCTAAGTTGGTGGTTTGATGCACACACACACACACACTAATATTGTTTACAGGACTTAAAATGAAACTAACTTTAACGAATAAATCAAAAGAACTACTGCCTAATCGGCGCAGATTTTAATGCATAAATAAGCTTTACAGCTGAATAGAGCATCGGTTTTTACAAGTAAATTTTTATGTAATGAAGCTTTTGGAGATTCTGTGATATGATTCCAGAGTTTAGAGGTCACTCAATAAAGTAGCAGACTATCTGTTATTCTAAACACCTATAAGTGAAATACCTTTGTTTAACATAAACTAAAATTTTAGGTTTTAGGCAGTGGATATGTGAAACAGATCGCTGATTAGAAGATTACATCCTGGGGTTTTCATTTAAAGTCATTACTGGTTGGAAACAAAAATTAAAACGTGGGGACAGATACTGACAGGAGTCTGAGCTCATGGCCAATTGGGTTTCACTCTCTTGACTCTTAACTCAAAGGTCCTATGTTTGGCACCTGGTCATGTCTTGACTTTACACCTCTGAAGAGACTTAAACTAGCGCAAAACATATTTAAAGTGCTTCTTAGCTTTCTATCACCTCCTAAATGATATTGGTTAGCGATAAAATCAACCTCAAAACCAATCTGATCCTCACACACTTAACACCACTAAAGAAAACGATTGCTGCATCCTGCTGTCAAAATGAGTTAAACCATCAGCATTTTCGTAGTCATGAATACTCAAAACAATGCCTTTATGTTAGGTGGTGTGATGAATCAATAACAACTGAGAGTGACAATAAGAACGAATCTTTTTACTAATTCGTTCTAAGTACCTACTTTATTCTTTGATTATTTATTAAAAAAAAAACAAAACATACTGCAATATTGGGTACAAAGAAGATGGGCAAAACAATACTAATAAAACAAAACCCCACCTGTAAAAGCCAGGCTAATGTCACAACAGCCCCAAAGGTGGTTCAAATTAGCGTATTTCACCTTTGCTTTCACTAAATGGCTAGAAATCTCATCCGTTATACCTCTACCAGCAATCACACAACTACCCAGATACACGAAATTGGTGACAGCTTGAAGTGGTTCACCTGCAAAAGTGAGTGCAGGTACAGGCTCCTGTCAATCTTGTAACAGTGCTTTGCACTTAGACGGAGCAAAGCACATACCATACTTACAGACACTGGTCTTCAACCGATTAAATGCAATTTGGGCAGCCTAAATGCTATCGCACTATACGACGGTATGCATACTCGTAAAGCCTTTCCCCAGGAAGCAGATCTACATCGCGACATGTCCTTCAAGGCTGACTCCAGAAATCAATCGATGACAAAGCTTAGGTGAAATGGAGAGACTGAGTAACATTATCTAACCCCACTGTTGGTTGTGAACAGGGATGACAGTTTTATGCCTTCACTCTACCTGATGTATTTCTGCATAGAACTTTCAGGAGGTTGACAAACTTCTCTGGTAAACCCTTTTCTAACAGACAGTTCCAGAGAACAATTCTGTCCAACGAATCGACGGCAGCCCTAATATCACGAAACACAGAGATTGTGACTGTTTTCTAACAACTGACGAAGGGTGAACACATTATCCACGGCCTGAACAAAACACAGCCTTCCCCTGGCTAATCGATTCCTCACGTGTTTAGCAGAGACTGCAAAACAGAAGACAAAATTTTAGACGTGACTGGTAGCAAATTAATAACTCTATGATTGTCGTACGTATTAAGTTGGCTCTTTTTAAAGACGGGCATAGTGATGACTTCACTTCACAATGGCGGAACATCCTCACTTTCCAATACCTATCTGATTGATCCAGTCAAATCAATGACAAGAGAGAGCCTCCCCACCATCTTTGTAAAAGGCAGTATTGATTGTCTGGTCCGGGTGCCTTATGGCGCTTCGACACTTGGAATTCCTTTAGAACCTCCGCTTCTATTGGTGGGTCGGTATGAACCGATCACAGATCACTGTAGCTGATGACGGTGGGTACTGGCTCTGAAAGCCAGCTAAATTGCCTCTCAGAATGCTCTGCCAGCTTTCAAAGCATCTTTTCAGGTTGGTAATTACTGAACTATCTGCCTCATGGACCATTTGTCTGACATTCTGCTACCTGCTACCGGTGGCTCGGATGAGTTCGAACAGCCTTCGGCTGTTGTCAATATGTAGGTGCTGACTCCATCTCATATGCACGTTCTAACCATCAGGCTTCGCAGTTTTTACTCAAATACTGCTTAATCTTGCTCGTAAGCCCCTTTCGCATGTTTCTATACGTGCTGTCCGCCGGAATGAATCGGCGTTCATCCAGGAGTTGCAAAGAACTCGAAGAAACCCAGTGGTATTTACAGGAGTATTCTTTTAAGCCACAAGCGGCTTCACTCACCATTTGCATGATACCTTGCAAATGTAGCCAGTGTTCATCTATACTACTTGGAGGGTTGCTAGCTAGCTCTGCCTTGTGTTTCAAAGAGGTAGCAGGTACTACCAGTGGGCCCACATTAACATGTAGATGACGCAATTTATGAAGCCCATCACATCGCAAGACGAACGTGGCACACACTAACGCATGATCGGAGTCCAGGCATGTACTCCAGAAGCAATGGAAGTCCTGTATGCGTTCTCGCCATCGAAAACTAATAGCAATATGATAAATTTGAGTCCTGACTTGATTGGCAGAGGGGAATGCCACACAGAATTGTGGCGATGGCTGTTTCGGAAGTTGATGCTGGCTAGAAAGAGGTGGTGATCTGAGTAAAGCTGCAGAAGACGGTCTCCATTATCTCACTTGGAACCATGCAATACCCAATAACCACTTAGACTACTCTCTTCTGAGCTTACACGCCCGACCTGCCCAGTTAGCACTACGATATCCCTCTGATGCGCTTGTCTCAAAATATCACTCAGTTGGTAGTAAAACTCGTCCTTAAGTGCACCGAGGCCGCAATCCGTCGATGCATAGGCAGTGACAACAAATAGACACCGCCTATTTGACCTACTGTTTCCTACTCTCGTGTAACCTTCCAGCCTCCAGTTGAGTAATACAGCTTCAGTTGTAGTGCTTAAGGCGACACCAACACCAGCTTTGCTAGATACCGATGCCACTGGGTCCCTGGGATAAGCGCAGGTGGTACATACTATTGGAACTATCAGATGGAGAGGATATTCTAAGCACTTCACTGGGATCTTCAGTACGGTTCTTGGAAATGCAACAGACATCCTTAACAAGGCTTTCCAATGTTCTTAGCAGACCTGCCCTTTGTCCAATTTGCATCAGTGTCCCTACATTGCAGAATGTTTGAATGCAACAAGAAGTTTCAGGATATCCGAGTTAGATGTCACAATGGGGACCACCATTTTGAAAGCTACTGACATCTCGAAATGGCCAACACTATGAGACTATGATGAGTGCTGAATGGTTAAGTGGCATTGTTACTAAGTCACACATTCTTGTTGTTTAGCGTTACGGTTAAGAAACAACTTTGAATCTCTCAGAGAACATTATGTATTGTAGCACGAAGTGAACTGACGCCAGACAAATCATATTACGTCAATACTATTCAATAAAAGCAAACTCAAAAAATAGCAGATGGATACAGAAATAACGATATATATTCGAAATATGTGCATATGAAGAGAGGGAAAAATAATTAGTGTTTAAAATCTCAAAAATGAAAGGAAGTGATCAGGTACGTGACGCTGTGATCAACTGTGAAATATTTTACCAAAAGTCAGTTACCCTTTGGTTCTTAGCTTTTCCAGTATCCTAGAATGATAAAACAAATGCAAGTCCAGATGGCTAAGAATAATGGAAAGTGGATTTGCGGATTAAAGTCACGTTCTGAGCCTTGTAACCCTAACGATCCTTATAAGTGAGTGAGCTTCAGACAGTACTGCTCACCGAGGAAGAAAGTGTAATACGTGTGTCCGCCTCATCAAACGTCAAACTCACCCGACACAGAATTCTGCTTCTAACGTCAGTATTTCACATAAGCAAATGAAAGAAAGTACTCATAACCGAAAACCTATAATCATTCCGTATCTTCTCTTTGCGGTGGACAGATACTTTTTATCTAAAGACTGCATGAGGCACGACTGCTTTTCAAGCATGTAACAGGTAAAACTGCGGTTGAAATGGAACGATAAGCCTGTTATTATCAATTTATCTGTATACCACCGCAACTTTCATTCACATGAATGAAGTAAGACTCGAATTCACATTCAGTGCGGTTATTTAGACAGTGCCTTACGGATTCTGGTTCTTTTTTCCCTCAGTGCCACTTGCATTTATTGTCTGGCATTATTGCTGAGTCTAAGTGGTACAAAAATGTTTCTGAAGTGTGTATTATATCGATAAATCAGTTGGCATAGTATGCACGTAAAACTGGCTTATGATTAAATTGACCCACTTTTCATAGTGTAACCACCCAAGCTTTAGCTTCCGTTACAATATAAATGCCTATTGCTGCTATTCATCAGATACAGTGATTTTGAGTGTCAAACGATTTTGAACAATTCTGTCAACAAATCAATAATCATTACGCTGTGAGGCTTGATCTCCACGTGACAAGAGTATGAACCAACTGTTACGGTGACTAAAAGTTATTATTGTATTAAGGAATTACGTCATAAGTATTTTATCGCTAATCTTACACCCCACAAAAAGCACTGTTTTATCACTAAATTATCTGAAATAGCAATGTAAGAATTTAGGCTTCTTAGTTGTATTGATTTCCTATATATTTTCAAAGATTAATTACTGACTAACGATATGCATCACGCGACGAGTGCTATTAGAATAACGTGTTTTTAATACATTCTCAAAAATACATTTTTAGCAAAGGCTGGTAGAGCTTTCTTTACCTACGCTTTCATTGGCCTACTGGAGCAGTGCTGTTAAGGCAGACCCTTAAAATTCAAAATATATGTTTGACTAAGATGTGGCTCAGTGGCTAAATGGCTGAATACTCGCCAAACACGCACGGCACTTCAACTTCAATATACACTACTATTACATACTGATCTACTCAACAACAAATTACCTTGATGGTGTTCACATTTTTCTTGAAGAGCAACAGCTGTTTAAAAGTTGAAAACCCAAATGTCAAGTGTATACATACAGTTGTTGACTGGACACTAGGGAGCGGGCAGTGTCATATCTCTAGTCCTCATTGTTGCTGGTGACTGAATTACAAAAATTTAGGCCACGATGTGGCCATTAATCTAAGTGACTCGTCGTTGTGGTACACTTTGGAGTGATGTTAGGTGGCAGCAAACCCTGAACCTAGGTTTTGCGCTTTTTGATACCGGTTATCAAGGCATATCTGCAACCTATAAGGGGGTGATGTCTCTTTAAAGATTCGAATCTTAGTCACCTGGTGGGGTAGTCAGATACATTATCACGTATCTATTTGAGTTTGCAGATAAAGATCTTTGACAGGTGCCAGGAAATACTGAATCTAGGTCGAGAGTTTCCCACTGATTAGCTCACAGAAGTCTTTATGCACTAGCCACTATATTTTTATTTATGAAAGGGTTGCTGAATTAGGAATTTTGTAATTATAGGCAATTTTGATGTGTTTAAGTCAAATGGCAAGACTTAGTAATCTGGTCAGTTCAAATCCTCTTGCTGAACCTGTTCCACTACATTACTGGTATATGCCTTCCTAAACAAAGCAAAACAAACTTCAGGCATTGCCGTTTCCTGCATTTTTATCATGATAATCCATCTGGTTACCAATAAAAGCATCCAATAAAGTCCGAAACGAGGTCAATACAGAGCCTGGATAGCTCATTCATGACTCCCCTGACGGCAGGACTGCATGACATGGGTTCTAGTTTCATAGGGGACAACAGTTCCTCTAAGATTGTAGATAGGCCTAGCTGACAGGTGACAACAACAAGTGTTTAGGGATTTTGCCGATTGCCTCCAATTATCTAACTTTGGTAAGTGCACATAGATCTGCTCCACTGCGTTTTGTAGGGTCAGTTGTGTGATGGTTGCATCGTACTACTAGCTTGTTATCCTTCAGTTACAGGGTAGAAATAAAGTCATTCACATCTAATTTCAGCACATTTTATTTTGCTATATGTTTAGTCAGCATTAGATATCACCGGTAAATATCAATATTTTTAATCTGGGCTTTTTCAACTTTATAAGTCTTAACTAAGCAGTACATCGGTAAAAATAGCCATTTGTAGGCCAGTTGAAAATCGTTCGGAGTAATAATTTTTCCCCTGAAAAGCTGCCCATCGATGTGCTGACACTTTAGAGTTTCATCCTGCATGTAGTTACAGGGGATTTGAACTTAACATCCACTGAAAGTCCACGTGATCAGTAACATATTAAAACAGCCTTTCAGTCGTAAAAGTAGACATTGTCTGAAATTTTCAGCGATTTCCTTGTTTCATCCCATTTTTTACAACACACGTATATTTCACTTAGGTAGTCATTTGAAATAATCAAAGTAAGCTAAGTAGTAGTAGGATGCTTACAAGGCGTTTTAATGAATACACATTGGAATAACTTACATGTAACCAGTATTTAAAATTTGTCAAGAGATTAACAATTGATTTTGAACTTTGTTTTTATAAAATTATTCCTTCCATTCAAGTGTATCCAATGTGATATAGGATGCAGTGACGGGGGTGGGGAAGCATATCATGCAGACAAAATTTTTAAACAAGAATACTATTCCCTATCCTTATAAAACTGAAGGATTTATTTGTGTAGAATAGTGAGTGTTAAAAAACAAAAAGTCATCAGTGAATTAGTAAATCCTACAGTAGATCCATAGACTGCTTTAATCAGTTCTAATCGAGTTGTCTACGCATAGGAGTGTATGCATATCCATAGATGCGTTTGTCTATTTATTTAAAATGAATATAATTGAGCGAGTTGTTTCCATGTGTGTTCTTCATTTTTAAATGGCATTCATGAGCTTGTGCTTATAAAAATTTCAATGGGTGTTATTCATTTTTTAATCTAAATGAAAAGATTAATGGAGTTCGCTCTATGGAGGTATAGGAAGTAATTTGCATATGAACGCATGAGCAAGATAGTCCTTTTATTTCGTTTCCTCGTATGCGTATACACTGAAGAGTGATTCACTGAATCCACTATCACATGAATGTAATACTTCAAGTTTAAGTAATTTTTTTTAAATTTGAAATTTCATGTTAATTAATTTTGTTGCTCGGGAATGCACGATCTCACTTAACATGTCGGCTTCTTGTATGGACGCTTCGACTATGCACTGAGGTTAACATGGTGTTATTTTGTTTAGTTGTGGCTAACAGGGGACACGCGTCATTTGGATGCACTTTTGTCTCAGTGAATGATGACGATCCCACCATGCAACCCACTATTTCGGTGAAGTGTTTTCTGGTGATCCAGTTTCATTATTGAAGACTTGGAATTATCATTAGGGAATTTGAATTCTAACTGATCCATTTTTAATCCCTGAATTTACTAGCAAGCTTATCAATTACCTCAAATTTGGAATGTTTAATCAACCCACGGTGTAGTTCTCTGTCGTTAGTGAATAAAAAGAGATGAGTGGAAATTCCGCCAGTTCTTTTCAAGAGTACGCAGTCGTTATTACTCAGAAAAAGTGTGAAATTCGGCGCACGCATTGTTTAGTTAGTGTAAATATGATGGCAAATTCAAGTATTGGTTTGTAGGTATTTGACTGATTGGTTACAGGATTTCATCATGAGCTGCATTGGTGAGAGAACCAGACTAGGACAAAACAGCTGTTCAGTACTCCCAGGTTTTCCAATGGTTCTCTAACCGAAGTCAGCTCATGATGAAGTCCTGTAATCAATCAATCAATCAAATACCTACAAACCAATAGTTGAGATGCGCACTAGTGACTGGTCCTATTCAGGTAGGCAGTTACCTGGGTTCTAGTGGGAAGTTGTGGTCAGTAGGGTGCAGCAGATCTGATGTGAGGAAAAATCCTCGCCAATGACACTGGCTAGCGGTCGCGCTATATCGTGAATTGGCAGAAGTTAGAATTCATGGACTGGCCATTGGATCGGGTCACAGTGGCTTAATGGTCTACGTGCTAGCTAGCCTTGTAACCAGAAGGTCGTGAGTTCGAACCCTGGTGGTGGGTGCGTACTTCTGAAGAGTCCCAAACTAGGAAGATATGACCAGCTGTTCAGTACTCCCTGCAGGTTTTCCAATGATTCTCTTACTGATATCAGCTCATGATGAAATCATGATGGCAAATTATTTAGGAGGATAGGTCTGAAACTTAAAAAATACAGGACTCAGCAAAGGAAGCGATTAATATTGACAGATATAAAATGGATCAAGTGCTGTCAAGATAATGAGATCGCAGAGATGACGTTGATAATGAGGATAACGAAAACAGACTGCAGATAGATGAAGTTAACCAGAAGGAATATCATTAGGACCATGTTAAGGAAGCCGGTTTTTGAATAAAGAGTGTAGACCTCTGTTGTTCGGCAGCACACAAATGATGTAAGCGTAAACTTTTGGCGTGTCTAAATGTAACCCTGTAAAAAACTTTTAAATATCACTTTTTTGCGAGTTAAATGATCTGACTCCATAAAAAGATGTTAGCCAGTATAAGAAGATTTCATCTTCCTACGTTCTTCTTATTTCCAAGCTAATCGTTCATCAGTTTCCCAAAAAAACTTTCTTACAGAGTCCAACTGAATCAGTTATCTATATTTTGAACACTTCAGATTGAAGTGTGCAAGTGGATTTTCTATTTTTTTTTTTTTTTGACGGCTTGACTTAAGACTTAAGAAAATGAGGTCTCTTGTATTATTAGGCCATCGAGCCAAAGTGATTACTGAGATGGTATAGGAGATAAATTAAAGGATGAACACTTCTTCCTCATCAAACTGACAAACACATCATGAATTAGGAAACCTAGTGAGAAATGTTTTTAGTTATGACAAGTCAAAACTAGGACATTCATTATTCAATGAGAAAATACTTTCCAGAAGTAATAAAAAAAACTCTTCAGATTTCATTGTGACTTGTGTTATTTTTAGGATCATAACATTCTGCATCTTTATCTTTATCATGTTAATGTCCAGCCTAACTTGATAATGAGTAAATAACTGATTAACACAAGTGATCTTATAATGGGTAAATATTCTGTTGTAGAGTTGGAATGATTAACACTCATTGACTGCCATTGCACCTTGTTTATCTGATTTGGGATTTGTGAGGTTTATTTCTAACGGTGTGAGATTAATTCACTCACCATGAATGCATTTTCTTCTGCTGCATGAGTGTACACTGTGGACATATATGGGACAGAAAACTGTGATTTAAGCGAAAGTCTTGACATTCAAAAAGAGGTAAACAATATAGTACACCCAAACGCTTCGAAATCCGGTAGATTCTCTGGGTCCACTATCTTTTTACTGAATATTATTCCTCTCTCTTGGCCAAACTAACTAGTGAGAATTACTATTTTCTGAGGCGTTACTATGGTAACAGCAGAAGGCAAGACACGGAAGCCAAGGTATATTTTCAAGGGATCAAACTGCCATTTATAAATGCACAGTTTTATATTCTCTAATCAATCATTGAGCGTGTGATTTTGGTTTACATTAAACGACATGAAATAAAATGTTAAAATGTATATATTATTCTGTTGCTAATGCAGTATTGAACTGTGGGAATAGTATTCAGAAGTTAACACCAACTAACTAATACAACGGTTCCTACTGTGGCCGAGCGGTCTAAGGCGCCAGACTCAAGTTCTGGTACACGATGTGGGCGTGGGTTCGTTTCCCACCTCCGACACACGCTTTGTGCGTCGGGGGCACAGTGGTTAGGACTCTCGCCGACAATGCACATGGTCCGGGGTTCGATCGCCTGCCGGCGCACACCCGATATCTATGGTCGGCCTGCAAAATTTGGGCTACCGATATCCATGCTGAAAATTCCATACCTGTACTGAAAATACGGTGTGGAATCAAGCTGTAAATCAAAATAAATAAATAAATATTCCTTTGGAACCCATTGTCTGTATCACACCACCACACTATTAGGTTGACTGAGTTCTGACTGAAATTTTCCTTGATTGTAATGGACATGTCGACTGATCATCTTTCAGTGACCACCCTCACTTTTAGGTAAGAAAGAAAAGTAATTAGATTAGGGTTTGTTGACTTTATATATTTCAGCAGGAACTGCTATTTCTTTAACTGTATACGTGATTTTATCTATACACTGCAACGTACAAACACACTGATGCATAATGCAAGCTGAATGAGTTATGGAAAAACAACTGAATACATCACAAGCTTGTCTGTTTTAAATTTCTACTGGAATAGAAATGGTCTCGCTAATTAATATTATATTGGTCAGTTCTTGGTAGTTTTAAATTCCTAGCCAATTACAGCCTCATTGAGTATCCCAATCAGGGTTCTGGATGTCCTTTCTTTACATAACGATATTACGAAGGCTTTAAATTCCTTATTGGCCACATTAGGACAATTACTTTCATAGCTGCTTTCATTTTATCTCCGGGTACTTATAGATTTTTAAATGAAGTCTACTGGGTAGTTGTTTATTAAAAGTGTTTTTGAAGTCGGGTGAGTACCATGATGTGATTGTGAGCAGTCACTGCAGGTAGGAACATCATCCAGTGAATAACAGTGTATCAATGTGTACCATATCAATTTTAAAAAAGTTTACTCTAAGTGGAGTTATGCTCTAGAACAATACTCGAAATCTAATCTTACATTATTTTTGTTGACCTGATGGTATGAGAACTGTTGCTAAGCTATTCAGACGGGTGAGGATTACAAGTAAAATGGAGTGATTTATTACTAACAATCATGATGTGCAGTTCTCAGTGCTAAGAGAATTATATATACACAAATCCATGCAAATATACGCCACTATAGCGGTATGGTATCAGATTCGGATGCAAATAATTAGTAGGCCAAAACTGTTTGTTCATAGTTCCGTGCGCGTATTGTCGACTAATTAGTAAGTACACATTTCCTTTGTATAATGTATTATGTATTTTAAGCATTAGAAATACTTTTCGAATTGGCTTTTTTATGTAATATTTTTAAAATACTGAAATAAAAATTGAAAACCATAAGGTGCCAAAAATGCTTCTGGAAATTTATAACTTTACATAGTTTAGCATTTCCTGAAACCAGGTGAAAATGCCTAGCCATAAAATTTGCTTGCAGGTCGACTTACTTTTTACATGAGTGACAGAATAAAGGATCTCCACCAAAACTAACCTTGTCCTATTCGTTTCTCACATAGCAGGGAATCAGCTTTGAAAATCGATTGTTTTATTACTTTCATTGTCAGTGTTAGTAACGTCGTCAGAGCTAATCGGAGACAGGCAACGCGCTTTGAGACTGATCAGCAACACAAACTGCCAGACTATTTATGGAGAAACAGACTCCGCTTACCACTTTATGAAGTTTATTCCCACTAACAATGAAACGTTATTCGCTAATTTTTGCAGATATGAAAAAAATATCACAATTTAAATCGTTACGTCATTAGTAATGCAAGACATGATCATTTATCCTATTTTTGATTGCACACTAGTTACTGACTAGTGTTCAATCAAAAATATCCAATACAGTCCTACAGGAGGTCAGTCGCGAGCCTGAATAGCTCAGTGGTAACGTCTCTGACTGCAGCACTGGGTGACGCGGGTTCGAATCTCAGAAGGGACATCAGTTCCTTCAAGGTTGCAGATAAGCCTTGCTGATGAGTGCCAACCAGCACGAAACCTAGGTCCAAGGCTTCCTGCCGTTCTCTTATCATTTATCCTATATTTTATTTTTAACTACCGGTAACTACAGAATAATCACCTAAGACTAATATCCAGCTGAAGGCATCTTTATTTCTTAAAAAATGGTGTTTGTTTTCTAAGGCGAAAGGGTAGAACTTGAGAACACTGTGATACACAATGAATGATAGTTTCATCAAAATCAGGTTATGCAATTATTTCTTTAACAGCAGACTGGCGTCTTTAGATGAAAGCACCACCTATGTTAGCACGATTACAAAAATGAATGCATCAATTAAGTGGCATCAGTTTTCAAAGGATTCATAGGCGTCTGACATATCAGTTCTGTTAAGAGTGGAGATACACCTTTCTGATTAGTGTCAAGAAAAACGACATCTAGATAGAGGACTTCCTGCCAAACGCCTGCAACCATCTAACAGAGTGTAGTTCTACTGAGAAACCAGTATAATTGCTCTGGAAATAAGACATTAACGAAGACGCTGAAATCACGTATTTTCAAGAAAAGAAGACTTGCATATTTATGGTAGTCTGAGGAGAAAAGCTAAATACCACTGCACAAAACTGACACTATTTCAAATCTCACAGAGACAGAGAAACTCCACGCCAGTAACCTAAACATTCACTGGGTTGAATACTGGCCACTTATCTGTCAACATCATATATTTACACTTTTAGTATGTAGAAATATTTTGCCAGTGAGGCTTCAACTTCGCGTTGTCTACTAGTTCTCCGGTTTACTGGCTGGTCCTAAGCCCAGAAAAAGAAGGGAGGTTGAATGTGAGGCTAGGGTCTCTTCTCAAGAATATCATTCCAACTGCTACAGAAAATTCGAAGCACAATGTGCAACTGGGATAGGAAGTGATGAGTTGGGTATCCGAGGTTGACATCAAGGGGATGATGTGAGAAGCAAATCAAAGCTTATGGGCACTTGTGGAGCTATTTAGGGAAGACTCAATGAGAACAGATTGTAATGGAGGTGTACTGCTGAAGCCCTATGTCCTACTCCGAACGTAAGAGAATAATAATGCAATATAATATAATAATAATAGCGAGACTTCATGAGATAAGCAGTGGTTTACAAACATGTGTCCACTTTAATCTCTGCATGACTGTTGGTGACATTTTTTTCAGAAATATATATACATATCTTCACTCTCCTGTTCCTGGGCTTCATTTCAATATTCTTAAATTCTCTCACTATTACTGCTACTTGTTAGCGATTTGTTTGTTACGGACCGCCATTCTCAAAAAAAAAAAAACAACAACAAGTAAAATATGTGAAATATGCGACCTTTGAGTGTTACCGTGGTGACTGTGACTTTGTTTCATGTTCAACTCATTATTATTGGTAATGTAGAAAAGCTCATACTCTCTAGTTAGAGTAGAGTAGATGTGCTTGTCTATGTGCAAATGATGCCTGTGTATCTTTCTATGAATATGCTTAAAAAAATCAACAGATTGATTTTCAATGGATCAATTCGGAATGAGGTGAGAGAAAATGATTCTGTAGTTTAGTAGCTTGCTAAAATTATCATACATATATATTTTATTCAATAAAATAGTTTCTCTGCTATTTTCAGGCTAATAAACTGAGTTATTTTGTTAAAAGTCATTAAGAATAACAGTACTGTTTGTTTTTCTATGCACCTGTGATAGTGACTCACTTCTCAAATGAGCACAATGAATAGTTGAATAGTCCTTGCACCAGTATCAATTAGACATCTCAGTCATATTTATCCTAAAATACATTCAACCGAGTAATATAACTAAAACAGCTGTCGAATTAGGTTTTATCCAACTTCTTTTGATACAGATTGATGAGATAAGAAGGCACTAAGACACTGCTATGGCGGATTGTGCGCTTTTTTTTCTTAAACATGTAACTGTCAACCTTCTATTAAAGACCAGTTGGTTTTAAAGGAACTTTTAATCTGAACAAAATGAATTGTTATCACAGAATAATCTAACGTTGAAATGTTTTGATAAAACAGAATCTAAACGATTGGACTAATGAACAGAGAATATTCTTTTTTTGTGATAGCTTCTTCATCAGGGTTCTACATTTATATGACAGTAATAATTAAAGAATGATTGTTATGATGAATAATATATTAATGCTGTTTTAAACAACATTGAATCAATAATATTGATAGGTGATAACAGTTCAAAAACATCAGTTAGAGAAAGAGAGAGTGAAAGATAATTATGGGAAGTAATGCAGAGTTGATGAATTTGTATAGGCTTGACAGTAGACCAAGGTAGCAGTAGTGGCTGGAGTTGTTTCTTTTGCACACAAAGCTCTGGTTGATTTAAGCGAGTTGCAATGGCCTTTTCTGTTTGGAATGTTCGGTATCTGAAGGTCTTTTGTAATTTATTCGATACCCAATAGGTGATAGAGAAAGATTCTTCAGTTCCAGCTTTGCGGCCGGTTTGGACGAGGTGATCTAACATAGAATTGTTGACAGGCAATAAAACACCAAACACGAAAACTAAGGTACATAGAGCAACGAACAATACAACTGGCTAGACAGGAGCAGATGAATCGATAGATACAATTGGAGGTGGCTGACCTAGACACTTCGAAGTAATTTAATACAACATTAATGTTGTCAGTGACCATCATTCTTCTATTATTTCTGTCACATAAATGTAGAAGCTAATGATGATTTTATCGTAAATAGAATATTCTGTGTTCACTAATTAATCCTTTAAATTTTCTACATGTATCTTCAATGAATTAAAACACAATCTGCTACTGAAGTGGTTTTAGACAAATATATCCTTATCTGACACTGTTTCTGGTTGAATTGTGAGTATGATTCGAAACAATATAGATACAGCACAAATTATTGATTTAAATGCTAACCCCCAATCCGGAGATGTCTGACAAATATAAACTACTTCTATTAAGCTTTCCACATTCGGTCAGAGATATTTTATTTGTGTTAATGTGATCTAATTTAGTGTTAACTGGTAATGGAACAAATGGATTGGTTTCTATTTTACTAAATACTCATCATTTTTAACCACTGTATCCTAGCCAATGATGGTATTTCTGTTAGACGTCGACCACAGAGTTCATCGCCACGTAAACTGATGAGTCATATGTAAAGACTTCAGCTGAGTTTATCTGTAAGTCATGCTTACATACAACTTTTAATGATCATCTTATTAGACTGAAGAAATTCTGAAAGGTAAAATTATTTAAGTTAGTTTCAGCGAGCTCTTTTAATTTCAGTTAGCAAAAAGTTTTCTGAATCTGTTTTTTGATTGGTATTCACCTTCTAAATGTGTTGAAAATGAAGTTGAGTACAAAAATCACATCAGTCACGTGTCTGTAAGATACGTTAAATTAACTCGCTGACAATATTCCATGGGTCAAGTGCTGCTTGAAAAATGTCAGCGTCTCTGTATTAAAGAATGTTGTGCAGACAAATACCATCACTTACTGTCAAAAAGAATAATGTTGAAGTCCATAGTCACACTTAGACTTCCCTTTAAACTCTTATCCATAAGACATTTATTTCTCCTTCAGTCTTGATGTCTTGAGCAGAGCTGGTTATGTTACGATCCATAGAATTTCAGTTATACTGATGTTCAAAACCTTTCGTTTTATTTATTCATAAAACTGGAGAATTTTATGCTGAACACTAATACCTGGTTGTGCATAGATGTAGCAGAAGTTGTAAAAGACTTCTTTTTTCAATAGCTGTAATGCTATAAGATAATGCTACGTGTCGGCTGATTCACAACGGAAAACTCAACGAGGCGTTCAAAGTAAATACAGGAGTAAGACAAGCTGGCTGCCTATTATCACCGATGATATTCTTACTTATGGTGGACTGGATTATGCGTAACACTGTCAGTGGGCAGTGAGGAGATAGGAATACGCTGGACGACCGATAAGAAGACTGTAGGAGATCTTGATTTTGCCGATGGCTTATGTTTACTGTCACACAAACTCCAAGACTTGAAACAGAAAACTAACAAACTGGCTGAGGAAGCAGCCAGCAAAGACAGGACTCGAGGTGAACATAGAGAAGATGGAGGTGATGAAGATACCCACTCACTAACAACAACAACAATCAGCACCAATCACCAACAACGGGAGAGATTTGATAGAGATTACTTCCTTCACTCATCTAGGAAGCATGGTTTCAACCACAGGCAATCGGAACGGATGAAGATGTCAACACCAGCCAAAACCGTAAATGCGAGATACGCCTTCATCAACCTGAAACCAGTTTGGAAATCTTTTGCACTCAGACAGCATAAGGAACAAGATCCGGATTTTTAGCACCATTGTCAAGTCGGTCCTTCTATACGGGTCAGAAACTTGGCCAGCGTGTAACGAAAAGGATTTCCAACAGTTTTCAGACTTTCATCAACAGCTGCCTTCGTTGGCTGCATACTGAAGATCAAATGGCCAGGAAGAATTAGTAACAAGAAACTCTGCAGTGGAACAAATCAATAAAGAACAGATCACTTAAATATGTAGGATAAAATGGTGATTATGGGCAATCTTTGATCCAGATGAAGAGGACAGTAGAAAATAGGACAAGGTGGAGATGTGTTACTGAAGCCCTTTGTTCTATATGGAACCCAAGGGAATAGTAATAATTCCGTAAAACAAATAACAGGAAATTCTGAAGTTGCAATAAACAAGGTAGTTAGCTCAGTAGCTTAGTGAGTAATCCCTTGACTTTTGCAACAGTTTTTATTTTTGCTTTTTATTTCTTTAAGTTCCCAGTGGAACACAGGGCTTCAAGCTAGAACTCCGAAGTTTCGGTAGCAGTGGTATTTAATTTTACGGAATGGGGTTGCTAGCCTCATGCCCAACCTTTTCTCTTTACCAGTCTTATTACTGGCTTAGCAAGGTAAAGGAGTGCGTAGGCCGGGTATCGAACCCTGAATCACCTGCGTGGTTGGTGAGCATTCTACCACTGTGTCACCGACGCATTTTGAAACAGTAAGTTCAGCTCTTTTAAATTCAGGGGGAATAACTATCAAAACATGGAACATCCAGAATATCAAGTGACAAGTTATGAAATGGATGAAATCTGTCTTGTACAATCCAATGCTAGTCACCATCCATCAAATTAGAATAAAAAAATGACAACTGATGATCATTTAGAAAGTTTTTGAATTTGTTGAGTAGTATTAATGTAGGAAAGATTGAAGTCGAATTAAGCTGGTATTACCAAAGGCCAAATTAACTTTGTTTACTATGATAATTTAAGTCAAACAGTGAGCACTCACATGAATATTCGACCTAATATAGGTACATTCGACAGACAGTTTCACTGTTAATACTTCATGGAAATACATGCAATATCATATAACGTAATTTTGCATGTATAATACCGATCTGATTCACCTGTGTTTATAAAGCATGCTAGTCAAATCGGTGGCGAATATAAGGGTGATGTGGAAAGTGAGAAGAACAGATGATTTTCCAGGACATGTCTCAGATATGAATACTAGTGATGGGAAGTTCACACCGCAGGTACATGACATCTCCGAGAGGTTACAAATTAGCTTATAAAAGCAAGAAAGAAAGACGAAGTAGCATAGAGTGATCCTGTAACTACATGTATAGATAGATACTGGACAGTTTCAGTCTGGTATTCATTCATTGATAGTCAAAATACCTGGGGATTCCATTGACAATTAGATTATCTATTTCCGAGTTGCACACGTCAGTGGTAAAATTAAATCCTATTTAACTCCAGTCACACATACAAAAAAAATCAAAATGCATACAACAGCTCTTCTACAATTTAACCTATTCTCATAATCGATTAGGGATTACCAGTTCACAGACAAATATGAATTGTGTTTTCCGATTTCATTGTACTTTGTAAAACAACACTGCGTGGTATGTTGTGTGTATTTTTGTTGGTTAAACAACACTCAAGGAAAAAATGTGAGAAGTGACAAACTAGCGTGGTGTTCCCTGATAATTATTTATAGATCTCAAAATACTCTTTTCTTTATATATTCTCCTTTAGACGGTCTTAATGTGAACTATTTAAAAAAAACACATCTTAAGCTGAATGATAGTCATTGCCTCACTCTTCAATCTTTTGTATTAGAGGATACAGTTTTAGCCAGTGGGATTTCTCGCCGATTTCACTGTCACCAGGCTTAATAATTTCATATAAAAATGTTCAGTGCAGATATTTGACACTAGTATGGATAATAGCATTCCATAGCTGAGGCGATCACCTTCGGGTGTCTCCAGCCCAGTTTATGTGAGCCCAGTCACCACATTCCCTGCACACAGAGACAGTATCCTCACACGGTCTCAAGGATTGATTATGTAGGCTACATATAAGTGTTCGTACGATTTTGTTGTAATTATTATCCACTAATACGGAAAATTAAACTTGAATGCTACTCATCCTGATAGCATCAAATACCTGTGCTGAACAAATTTCTTGTATTGTAACCAGATGTTGGCAGATGGAATACCTTAGTTTGTGTTTTCCTACCATCCCTTCAAACCACATATTTTTCTCCCCTTCCTACGGTAAACCTGATATCCGGTTTCTAGATCATTTATCACCATTAATTCTAAAGATACTGAAGACCAATCAAGCATCAATAATGATATTATCTTCTCGTTGTCAACTAGTGTACCGTTTGAACACAGATTCATCTTCCATGCAAAACTGTTCATTATCCTGGTAAACTGCTTCAGGATAAATAAAGTATTCCGTCAGAAAAATAGAGATCAACTTAGTTAATTATCTTCATGCGTTCAGGAAACATTGTTTACATTTGTGTTTGATTAATAGGTCACCTCACAGTATCATAACAATCAAATGTCCATAAATCTGGTGAATGATGCTGAACCCTGAAAGACAGATTAAAATGATTGATAACTAGAAATGTCTTCTACTCTACTCTATTCCCAGTAAAGCAGAGTAGTGAAACTTTCTATCTCATGACAGATTGATAGCTCTTTTTCACTTCAATTATCATTTAGTTTTTTTTTTATGAAACCAAGTATCATTATTGTCAAGAATTATTTAACCTATTGGAAAAAAACTGTCTTTTTTATTTACATTAAATGGTTCATAGCATTGTTTTGATCACAGTTATATTTTGACAGTGAGCAGTAAACCCTGATACCTCACAATTGAAAAGAAAAGACAAATGAAATTGCATTTCTCAGTTTAGGTGATTTGGATGTGACTGGCAAGCACTGCTGGACAACGTGAATAGCTTCCGACAACTAAGAACAGTCAGCACTAGATGGCATCATGTCAGTACAAACAGAAGACAGAAAGTCTCTACCTCTAAGCCATCGTTTAACTAAGTTAGGCACAACCTGTGGTCTGAATATACGGCAGAGAGATAAATCATTAAGCGAAATGATCACCGAACGGTTATCTATCCAGTTATGACTTTTGTAGTAAGCTCTATCTGTGGCTTTAAAATTGTGTGATGTCATTTTGAATCAGATAGCACAGATGAGTTCCGTAAAGATGGGGAAACCTGCAACCAGTATTTTATATTTGGAAGGTTACTTCTTTGATAACAGCAATTCAGAATTAAGACTAATCGCTATTGGTAGAATAGTTTTTTTATTCCTTCACGTTCCCAGTGGAACATAGGGCTTCAAGCTAGAGACTTGAAGTTTCTGAAGCAGTGTTTATTTTTACGGAATGGGGTTGCTAGCCTCATGCCCAACCTTTTCTCTTTACCAGATTTATTTCTGGCTTAGCTAGGTAAAGGAGTGCGTCGGCCGGGTATCGAACCCTGAATCACCTGCGTGGTTGGTGAGCATTCTACCGCTGTGTCACCAACGCACAATAGAGTAATACTTATTATTTTTTCCTTTTAACTTGGGAAATAGATCCAGTTATTTTCAGTTTTTCAAGCATTCTACTTTTTGACTTACCTTTTAGAATGAAGGTGAAACATGCCTGCCTACTGTAGCGACTTTGGGAAGCTACATAGCCAATATCCTTCATTACTGAGAAAAAATTATTCTGATTACAATGCTCCTACAAGCCACTTTTTTCTACATTTAGACAATTCTGGAACAGAATTAAGATTACTACTTGTTTCAAATAGTTGAACAATACTAACAAAGTTAGGATTTACTTCAATTTATTTAAAGTCTCAGCAATTTCCTGTCACTCTGAGTAGATTGTAAGGGTATTTATTGTTACAGAAAGAAACACGATAGTCTATAGACATCTAATGAATACTGAAATTGGACAGGAAGAGCCTGTCATTTACTAATATATACATTTATTAATCAAGTTACTGTAAAATTGAAGAAACTATCCATCTAATTAAATTTCTACACAATTTTATTATGTTCTACAGATACTCAGTATATTTTATAACTCATAGATGAATTGTACTTTTGAGAGACAGTATTGGGAACAAAAGTCTATAGATGCAAATTATTGCAGTGGTTTTCATGGGAAATTTACAAGTTCGCTTTCTACTGCATTTTAGAAGTGTGAATTCATGTTATCTGACTGATTTCGCTTAAAATTTGACATGATTCTAGAGCGTACACTTTACGCAGTAACATAACTTGACATAGGAAAATATAATTAGTCTGCTCTTTAGATAAAACAATAACAAGACGTAATTTGTCTGAATTGTGTGTATTTGCGCAACACATTTCGAACAATCTGATCACACACGGACTTGTCATAGGAATATATATAAAATTAATAAAGAGTTAAGAGGTGAGAAAATAGACTTAGGTCAAGTTAAAAGGACATACTGAAGGTCAAAATAACAATGAAGACCACTAAACCAAATAGCAGAGGTTATAGTACATCTACTATGGTATCAAAACAAAATTTACTAAGGAAGGTTTAGTGTGATGACGAATTGTTTTTGAACGTATAGAGGTGGTTTAAACTTTCTAATTTTATAGATAGGTTTAAAAGATGTGTTAACGTCAATTTTATGTCCTGTCTCTATAATATGTTTCGCAATAGAGGAGCTAGGTCTCCTGTTCTCACCATTAATGGGTTCTGGGGATTCTATTTGCTTCTGGAGCCATTTAGGAATATGCTCTAAAACCAGCCCTTACTTGCAGAGATTGATAAGTCCTCCCTATGTATGTGTCCACACGTACATTCAAATTGGTAAATACAGTGGGTGTGACATCATTTTTCGCATGTTCAAAGGGCTTAGATAGATATATTGGCTTCACATTCTCAATTATTATGATACTAGTTGCATAAAAATTTTTTTAACAGCAGCGTTCAATCTTTGTCTAGTTACCAAGCTACTATGATGCCCCATATAGGGTAGCTTGATGTACAAGTCTTTCTTAGGGGCGAGTTGTAGAGTGGATCTTGGTGTTCTGACTACTTTATATCTCCTGATGAACTTGTCTGGAAAAGGGTTATCAACCAGAGTTTGTGTCAACTTTCTTTCTTCCTCATCAAGTGTGCCTTCAGTGCATATTCATTGGATTCTACTGAAGAGGCACCTTACTAAGGCTCTTTTGTACCAAACAGGGCAGAAACTGTGATAATTAATATACTGTCCTCTCCAGGTAGTTTATCTAAAGGTAGGCCGTTGTATTGACCCATCAAGCCGTCGACTAAGCAATATGTCTAGGAAAGATAAACAATTATCTTCCTCTTCTACGGATGTAAGTGATATGCTATTCTGAACTTCATTCATTCGATTTAAAATTGAAGTGGCAGTACAAAAGAGCCTAATAAGGTGCCTCTATGTTCTACTGGGAACGTGAAGGAATAAGAAAAAAATATAAAAGTGGTAACTGCTTCTTTTGCAAGCTACTGAGTAAATTTTAATTTCAGTTTTAACTCCTATCTCAGATTGTCAATAAACGAAACAGAACTTTGAAAATGTCCACAATGACAAACTTCTACTTAATTTGACAGTAGTCAGTACCATTTTATTTCTCACCTTTCTTTTCCTCTTTATTCACAAAGAATTCGAGGTGAACAGAAATTTAGTAACACTTGATAAAGTTCTTGGTGAAGGACAATTCGGAGATGTGTACAAGGGATCATATCGTAGAAAAGTAAGTGAACTTTTGCACCGAGTGATGATTTTTACTTGAGAGTGAATAAATATTGCATTCCTCTTTATGTTACCTAATGTTTATTTGTTGAAAGTTGAACTAAAAATTCAGTTCCACTCTCAACTTTAGCGACTGCTACAGTAAGGTAAAATAAATTCTTAGAATTAAGGTAGTACATGAAACTTTCATCAACAGAGATTTGGCAGATGACAAGTTGTTTTGACTTACTCGGCTTGAGGCTTCAGATAGATTGACAGAAAATGTTAACAGTAGGGTAGGTTTTCAGCCATACGTTGATTTTTTTCCAGTAAAACACGAAGACGTTTGTTTACATTAATATGAAGAAAAAATGTGGATGATAGTTAAGACAGCGATTAAATTCAAATGTTATGGAGACATTCTAGAAGCAACATTCAATTTACAATGGAAATTGATGACGGTTAATTTTTATTTTTAACAAATCTCCACATGATTTTGTTTCCTTTGAGTTCATCGTGCTTTGGGTGTCTTTTTAGAATTGTAGTCATTCCGAGGATTAAAACTGGCTCCCGTTACTGTAAAAAAAAGGTATCCAGGTGAATATCAGATGACTATATCTTAAAGTATAAATAGATGGTTTTGAAGTAATATTTTGAGAATCAGTTGGCAGGAAGCACTAGAATTAAGCTGTGTGTTTTGCTGGTGCTCGTCAACACCAAACAAGCTCCTGTTCTAAATTGAATAGTCTCCACATTTATGTCTTTGACTTTGTTGCTGTGTTCAATAGGTTTTAAACTAACAGAAAAGATGGATGCCAACAAGACTGTGAATAAATTGTGTTAACAAGTGTCAATTACTACAAAAATTGGCCTGACATCTTATGTAGAGTTACTCCGAAAACACAAGATATGTGTGTGTGTACATTTCCTGTTCACATTCAGGTATCGTATATCAACCGACTTTCAAATACATATTTTACCCTTGTTTGCTGTTAGTCGCCTCATAAAGGTATCCAAGGTAATGTAATTTTGAAAAGACAAAACACGGTGTTGTTGTTTTAAATTGGAAAAACAAGGCACTTCCTTCTTTTTCAGGCTAATTTTGACACATTACTTGTCGCAGTGAAGACATGCAAGTTGGATGCATCGTTTGAAGATAGGAAGCGATTCTTAGAAGAAGCCTGTAAGTGATGTGTATTTATTCAAGGTAAAATTTCTAGTTCTCATTCGTTTAAAAGTTCATAAACCTTGGTGAAAGTAGTAAATTGGCGATCTATTTGGCAGCCAGAACTCGAAGTATGTTTGACTTGATTTTAGTCATAATTTCTTCTTCTGTTTCCTCTTCCATTATCACCGGCTACCATCACTAGCAATTTGTGAATCAAACAATATCTTAGATAGCTTTACTATCAAGTGGTAGAATCTGCAGTTACTAAAATTCACAATACTAGATGTATGATAAACGGTGACTGTGCAAACTGTCTTAGTATGCGTAGTGTTTAAGAAAACTACAAGCTTATTGACACGTATTCACCAGCACGCCGTTTTGGCTCACTCAAATTAAGTACTCTTCAGTATCACAACGCATTCAGCTGAATACGTTATTCTCTTCCTCTAGATTTAGCCATAGAATCCACATTAATTAAAAAGTCGAAACAATATATGTCATCCTTACCAGTCAATACACTTTTCATGCAAAGATGTGACCAATGGTTGTCTACAGTGCCATGAAAGTGCCTTACATTGCTCAGTAATTTGAAAGGATGAATTCCGAAGTAATCACTAGAGACAGATGGACATATGTAGTAGGTAAAGTATTAGGGTCTTCATTTTGTTTTGTCAGTTGAAAATGTGGCAGATTGACTTGGAAACACAACTTTTAGCTGGTGCGCTACGGATTGGAGTTTCGCTTCACCTACATTACTAGGTAATGTAGTGCCTCCAGCCCTCAGACAACAAGTGTGGCTCTTAACCTCGTACATGAGAATTCTCTTATGAGTAATTGATTTCTAACAACAGATGTCGCAAATGGATACACCGTTCAGCGTTTTCACCACGTATTTAATGATCTGGAAAGCAAGATATTTATAGACGCATGAATCTATTCAGTCAACCAGGAACTTGCAATAGCAACAGTGCAAAGCCGTTTGTGGCCAACCAACTTTTGACCACTATGAAAAGTAGTAGTATGATCCCTGGAACTAGTATAACTGCCATAATTTACTGAGTATAGTTTCAATTTCTGCCGAAATCCTCCAACTGGATTGCTAAACATGCAGAATAGCGGCATTTTGTCAGTTGTTTCATACAACCAAGCTTGTTTCACTGTTCTAAAACTTCCCTTTCTACTGCTATGTTCACTATCTCTATCATTATGCCATCCGCTTTCATATAACTTTGTTATTATAAACAATAAAATGTTAGGTAAATTGAGTTAAAATTTGAAAAGCTCTAGAAAATCTATCATTCGATTAATGATGCATAATTGCAGTTAATTTGATTTAACTGAAGATTGGTTGTTCGTTGAAGAGAACAGTAGATGGTAAGGCCCTACACAATTGTTTATTCGTCCATAGAATACAGTAACATTCCATCGGCAGCATCGCGTGCTTCAAAATCAGTTTATTAGTTGAACAACATTCAAACATCTTAAAAATCTTTAATTATAGATATTGAGTATGCTTCAGTCATCACCACTGATCCAGCTTCAAAATGTATTCTGCAATAGAAAAGTCAATCTGTATACTAACAGAAACACTGAATTTATTTGTTAACAGTTACGAATACACTGTTGGATGAAGAAAGAGAACAAAACTTCACCGCGTCAAGCAACCTTTCAAAGTTCATCAGAGTATTTAACGCCTTGCTTTGTTGCCATACAGCTGTTCAGTCCCCCGCAGATGCGCTGTTAAAACTCGCCTAGTTGCCATTAAGCCGGGAAAAGAGGAAATTTTTGGTGGAAGGTTAGCAATCCTATCCCATAAAACAGTAACTGCCGGTACTGAAACTTCAAGTCTGCGCCCTATGTTCCACTCAGCAGACAAGGGATGAAACATTGTTTCAATGCCTCGAAAGCTTTTTCATTAACTCTCTGTTGTTTCTGTGGTGTTAATGTCTGAAACTATAGAGTAAATTTCTCATCATTTGAAGCAGTCTGATGATCATGAGGAGAAACCAGTTATAAAGCCATTGTAAAACCTAAGAATACTGGACGGCTGTTTCATCCCAGTTTTTGTGGCTGTTCATCAGAAAGCACCCATTGGGTTTTGAACCCAACGAATACGAATAATAGATAAAATAACAGTGAGCCGTGGATGACCTTTTTGTTTAATGGTCTGTGAAACAAGCCTATGTCTCTACGCCATCCTCAGTCTTTTGTGAAGAGATCTAGGTAAGGAACTTGCAACAGCCTGGATCTTTGATAACTTTTTAAGTTGAACCTGATGATAGCAAAATAAAGACCAATAATTCACTCCTCATGAGTTCCCTGTTATACCTTTCATTAAAGCAAGAGACTAACTAAGACTTTTACTGTTGATTTCACTTTAACATTACTACTGAGACCTTAGGAGTGGGGTTGGTCTTTATTCTTTGCAAAATAAAACCAGGACACAGTTTGACTTTAACCATATTAGTCAGTAGGATAAACTGACGCATATGACGTCACTGTAAAAATTCTGAACCCGCTAACAGCATGCTTAGTTTAAGGGAGTGTAATTATATGTAAAAATTTCTTTGAATACATCTTTTTATAACTGTCTTAGATGTAAGTGAATTGTGTGCCATGTCAGGTAACTTTTCTTATAGTAGATGTTTACTGCCATCACATGTCAATTCGTTTCCTCTGTTCTGATGCATATCTTCTTGTGTTTACGGTCCTGTATGCTTTAATCAGGTATACTCGGAGAATTCGATCATCCGCATATCATAAAGTTGTTTGGTGTGTGCTCAGATGAACCCATATGGTTAATTATGGAGTATGCTACACTGGGCGAAGTAAGTCTTCAATTGATTTTATTTCCATCACAACCAATTGAATTCAGATGATTGAATTGTTCACAAAATATGTTTGAAATACTTTAAAAAATATTTTTAGACGTTATTGCCTGGTACAGGGTAATACAGTGTTCCGCTTTAAATTCAATCCGCCTACAAATATGTGTTCAGGTCTATAATTCCACTTAAAAGATTATATCTTACGAGGAAACTTACATCGACAGTGTTTCTTTTTATCTTGCACGAAAAACATTCAAACAAAATCACAAGCTAATACAATCAAAATAAACCATACAGTAGTGTGGTACACGTGTACTGTTGTAGGTAGAGATTCATATTCGCAAATCGACTGCCTCATTGAAGCTGCCTTATCGAAAGTTAACGAGTCACCATGCTGAATGAAAAGTCATTGTTGAACACTGTATTGCGGCATAATAGAAAAAATTAAATGTTTTAGAAGACAATAAAAAAGACATTAGAGAATCATGTTTCACACTAGTCGCATTCATTATGAAAACATATCCGTGTTTGTAACACGCGTTACTTAGCACTAAAATCAGAAAATTAAACAAGAACTCATCCAAATCACCATGGAAATGCGTGCATGTATACGTGTTCAATCAAAGAAGTGGTACATTGCTGCAGCTTTAAAAGTAATACAGTCATGCAAAGAGATTAGTCGCGGAATCTATGTTCGCTGACTGATTGCCCAGTACGTGAGACAGAAATATTTCAATAGTCCTTAATGTGCGTAAGATTTTACCGCTTCAAAATAGAAATGGCTGGAATTATCTAGGGAAGGTTAAAAAGCCATATGACTTAAGTAACTGTGTTTTTTAAAACGCCCTGTGGTAAGTAAGACTTTATTGCTTTTTAATATATGGAATAAATTTATCTACCGCAAAGCCCAAATTCTACTCTTACTCTAATGAGACTTGTCAGAAATGAAGAAAACGCACAGTAAAGGTTTTGTAACGTGAAATTTCACATCATTCAAACATTCGAATGAGGGGAATTATGCTGTATTTCTGACGAAAATTCATATATCATAAAATGGTTCATTCATCTTAAACAGAGAATTTAGCTGTGTCAAATGGAGAAATATCCCCTCAGTATCACCTTAGTTATACACGAACGAGAAAAGTCGAACTCACTACTGCATAGCGAGTAGCTTTTGAGCCTTTCCACTAATTTCCACATGTTACTATAGTGCGATTATATGCTCTCGCCGTGAAAAAAGTCAATGTGACATCATTTAGATGAATAAAAATCATCCGATGTTTTTTCGGTACATCTAGCCCTCTCTACTGATTTTTAGATGCAGTGTAAGAAAAGGAGAGTAGTCAAGGCAGTGCAGCAATTCCAAAGCAACAGTTTATGTAAAAATAAGCATCACTTCTTAGGCTATTTTTTGCTGATAAGAGGTTTTTTATCGAACCTACCTTCTGTGTGAATAGTAAACAAAATTTTGAAAATATTAACGCCATGTATATACAAACTGCTTAAAATTTCTAATGAAATCACGCGAAGACGAATAATAAAACAGGTATTTGAAGCACCTACACATCCACTCCTGATAAAATCCCGAAATTTAATGAGATAGAATTTATGTGTGAGCACTGTTTAAACAGTGGTTTCTTTTAAGGAATGTGACACAAATCTATATTAAACTGAATGATACATGTCTCCGCACTAGAAAATCGATATTGTAGAAGTGACGTCCAACTGAAGGTAGGTATACCACAAGTGACTAGTAGTTGTATTCACTACAGTGTTAATCATAGCTGTGATAATGGACCTTCTTTAAGTACTTGCAACAATGATTACAATGTCCAAGATGCTTAAAATCAGAATCGATCGCTCCATGTTGCACATTTTATGCTTACTATCTATACTTTAGAATCTACAACTTGTCTACCTTGGATAGTCCACTTTTAGGTTGATAAGCATTGTCCTCCACGTATTTATTTTTATTCTCCATTCTAGTGACAGTTAGTTTGGACATTGGTATTCATCATCAGTTTTAAAACAAAGGTAGCTGAACACTTTCCGACTGTGTCTGTGTATGAATGTTTGATATAGGTTAAATGTTCCCCTAACACCCAAAGACAAGGCTGCAGTTCACTTTTAAACGTAAAAATTGCGAACTTTATCTCCACGTGAAACTGAAAAACACACTAACGAGCAGTGGATAATAGAATACAAAAACAGTTTCTTGAATATCAGAGCATTATAAACTCCAAAATCTACCATCAAGACATTGTAGGAAATAGTAAAAAGTTATTTTGAATGGATACAAGTGAAGAGTTGACAGCTGTGGGTTAGTTTTCCGAAGGTACGTTAACAGGTGAACAATTCAGAGAAGGTGACTAAAGTTAGCCGGGATCCATCCTGTTCTGGACGGCTACACAGTATTCATATCAAACAATCATTTGAAGTTAGCCGAGAAGATGTTTTGAAAGACAGTGAAATCTTTGCGATGAAACAATCCAGTTCAGAGGATACATCTGCAGCAAGATAAACATTCCGCTTTATATTTAAGTGGCAGTCGTTGGGAAACTGAATTTTTAGTCCTAATGAATGAAATGTAGCCCTGTCTTTTCGTCATAACCAAATTTGAAAAAGAGAAGACGTTCAGCGAAGAGACTCTTTTCGGCGAATTCATTCACATAGCTGTACAATCGCATTTATATATAATTATTTGTGTGTGCGTGTACATGAGGTTTGTCAAGTTTAGATAATTGATCAGGTAATACAAGAATGATCTAATATAGAAACGAGGTTAATTAGGCAGCAACTAAAGTAAGATTGAGTTAGTAAGTTGGATGACGTTATATCCTTGACTAAAATTTTAGAACTTAGGTCAGGATAGCAACAGTGGTAATTACAGGTAGAGACTAAGTAGAGGTGGGGTAGAGAATAATGCCATTTAAATTAGAACTGAAATTGATAGATAAGTTGGATGATTAGAAATTGAGCGTTGGTCAAGTCAGTGACAGTGGTAGTGAGGTGTAGAAATTAAATCGGGTGGGGGTAGAAAACAAGAGAGTTGGAAATGTAAAATATTACAATTGAGAAGACAAAATAATACTAATGAAGAGACAGAAAAAAAGATTAGGTAGAATTTACTTGTCGGGTAATAAGATAGATTACGTCCATCGCAAGTGTAGTGATTGAACGAACTTCTTCTGTATGCAGAGTTCAAGACTTAGTAAGTGAACCGCCATTGCTTCTGTGGTTCACAGAAGTCTGATTCGTACACCTTTAGGAAGACTATTTCTTACTCTGTAGACGACTTTGAAGTTTGTTTGGGGTGTAGCTTGGTGTCCGGAATCTATCAGATGTTCTAAGATGGAGCTGCGGGGCATCGTTTTTCTCCTTTGTAAAACCATGTTGGTAAGTGTTCGGTGATACGTTTGGAAAGCGAACGCTGGGTACGACACGAGCAGGTGAATTGATAAGTGCACATTGATGAGGCCAGCAGTGGTAGCTTATCCTTCACGTTCACATGAATCATAGAGTTGTGGAGAAGGTTAGTCGTAGTTCAGCTGCGAAGAACGTCTTCTTAAGTGAGCGCGACAGCTTATTTTAAAAAAAGGGAGGAAACATAAAAAGGAGTTTTAGCATAAATCACAGTTTAAATACCTATGCTACAACTATGGCTTTCTCCCAGATGGCATAAGTGATTATCCTGTACACTTATTTTCACCTTATGCGAAATACCTTTGTTACTCACATTACGCCTGATTTAAACCCAGAGTCTATTATTCGCCATGTCTGTTTTGCCACATACATATGAAAAAACAAGTACATAATATATGCTTTTTTCTCAGATAATATCACTCAGTGATACAGTCTAATCATCTGTTTGACCTTTCAAACTCTGTTTTACTGTTCACAATCAAATACTTACAACGATAACTCGTGAATGTCTGATGAAAAATGATCCGCTTAGAAAAGACAACATTCAGTAACCTTCAGAGAGAAAATGTGAAGAATGAGTCCATTAGTTAACTGGTTTATTATCTAATTAAAGGTCAACAGCACTCAGCATCAAAAATAAGATCCGGATTTTCAACTCCAATGTGAAGTCAGTCAGTGCTACTATATGGATCAGAGACTTGCACTGAGCGTCATAAAGAGCATCTCAAACAAACTACAGACCTTCATTAACAGTTGTCTTCGCTCAATAATCAAGATCAGATGGCCGGTCAGAAAAGTTCAGCAACAGGGTGGGATCTCTGGCAATGAGCGAACCAACACAGCAGGAACCGATTGTGAAACAAATAGGCAGGAAGAAATCGAGGTGGATTGGATTGGCCATACTCTGAGGAAACCACCAAGTGAGAGACATCACTAGACAAGCCATTGCTCGAGTGGAACCCGAAAGGGAAGCGGCGAGTTGGTCGTCAGTGCAAGGGTGACTTGGAGGAGGTGATGTGAAGAGGAGATGAAAACGTGTGGGCAGACATAGAGCCAGGTGAGAACTCTAGCAGAGAACCGAAAGTAATGGAGACATCTCGTTAATTAGAACCAAACTTTTACTTTATACATAGTGCAAAAATAATGAGAAAAAACTAAGTACATCCTGTTGAAATATTAGACATCACTATAGAAAGACATTAATTCTCTCGGACTGAATACAATTCTGACAATGGGAGAGTTGAAATATTAGCAGTTCGATGTTTCTCCTGCATATGTTTCATGTATTGAAATGTTTCGTATACTGAACTAACAGTTGTCGTCGAATAGAAGGAACGGAGTTGTTGAGCAATCATGTGTAAAATAACTACACATGAGTATATATATATATATGTATATATATATATATCGGAATGACTGCAGTTAGCTGAATCAACCTGAATACTGTTCAGTGAAGCAGAAGATATCAGCCAGCATTGTAAGGTCGTAGGGCTGTTATGCAGTATTTTTCTAACTAATTGAAAAGGAATATATTTCTTTTGACTCAGTCTCATTGTTTGTTTTCTAAATGAGTAAATTGGAATTAAGAAATTATTATAACTACCTGCTAATTTCCTTAGTTTTGGCTTTTTCCTACATTGCTATCCTGAATGTCAACAGTAAACAAATGTACTCATTATGTTGCCTTCACTCACTGAGAGATAATCACCTACTGTAGATCGTATATAAATATTTCTAATGCCTATGGAAAAGTATTTCACGACTGCACTGAGGTCTTTATCATACATACTGATGTTGACACTCAATTATTGTTATTTGTGTGGTAATAGCTAGCTTTCAGCTGACTGATCGACAGATTGATATCAACTTCAGAATTTGTGTAAACCGAGAATAAGTGAATCCTTCTTTTTCATATTTGAAAAGCGGTTATAAAACACAGTGCTGATTTTGATAGATGAGACGTATTAGTGTCCATAGAAATTATAGCTCAGTGAGATACATCAGTCTGTCTGAGGAAATATCTAGTTGTTATGCAATCTTACCCAAACAAACAGGTCAGTATTATTTGACATATAGACTCCACCAAAACATAACCCACACAACACCTCTCCACGTTTGAAAGTGATGTTATCTGCTTAACAGTTTAGTGTGAAGTGGCACCCCTGTATGGATAGCTTAGGAAAGAAGACTTTTTAATAATAAAAGCTTTATTCTAAACAGTATTTTTACTGCAAATATGGAATTTTCAGCATGTAGTAGTACAGTATTGCATCTAACCTTCTCACTACAGGCATAACAAGTAAAATAGGGCACCTACATCGACAATATTGTTCAATAAGAAAATGAATATAAAGCTAGATTTAGTAATAATATTAACAACAATTTAACAATGAAGAAAAACCAATGGGACCGTTTACTTAGAGATCCTCTTCAAGTTGTTAACTTCCCGCCTTACAGTTTTCTCATCACACAAAATGTCTGCTAAATAAGGTATTGTAGAGTTTTTGTACTTAGTCGTCCGAGCATATCGTCTTCCATAGTTGCTTTATTGTCCTACTCGATGAGATGCAGTGAGGAGAGAGTTGTGTATGGAGAGGATGCTCGGGGTCCGATAAGTTGATATTTACTAATTTTTTGAATTATTCCATGTGTCTATCTACATTAGTATTAACCAGTTGGTTAAGCTTCATCCCACTTGCCCTATTGGCAGCTTTTAGTGCTTCTTGCAGTGTTACGAAGTCTTTCTTAAGTAGCCCGGGAAAGATTTACAGGGAGCAATAAAGAAGAATAGGTAGAATACAAGAATCATAATACTGTAGGGGCAGAGACTGACTGAGTGATACCAGAAGGCCTTAACTTCGTTGTACAAAATGCTAGGGATTAACATGATCTGGGAAGTCCAGGAAAGATTAGAGGAAATGCACAGTTCAAAGTATTTAACGCTCTTCTTAGTTTCAACTTCATGACCATCTATGATAGGGGAACCATGTGAACTAACCAGTTCACTTAAATCTCGCTTGCATCTAAAAGTGAAATTATCCACCTGACTTTACTGACTGACTTAGTGCTGGAAAATAGTTCCCGCAGGACTACTAGTATTAACTGAAACGGAGGCATATTCGCCTTATAATTCACGAATGAAACTTAACACTCTTCATTAACTCCTTCTATTGAAAGTCAAATATTCAAATTAGATAAACATGAATAACCATCAGATAAATAGAGATGCTTAAATTTACAAATTTAAGGGAGAAATTGTTGTCATGACAAATAAATAGTGTAGTAGTTTGAGAAGGCATACACACAGAATTTGTGAAGAGACCGTGATAATTAGTCTGCATAGCTGTTTTATTTTTTAGTTCACACTGATGACTTTTAGTTTTCTTGGCTTTTTGTCATAGCATTGAATGAAAATATGGTATGTCAAAATGTATTTGATTTCGATCTTCTGAATAACACATCCTCCTAGTTGTATTTCTACCACAACTTGTCACTAGAAGCCCTAAAAATATCAACCTGCTGACATGTAATATCCGAAATAGTCACTACCTTTGTTCTAGACAGAATGAAATAAGGCAGGGTTCGTCGCATTAGTGTGCAACTAAAATAGAGACAAGTTTAACAAGTGATGCGTAGAAGTCTGTCTACTGTTGGTATTAGATGGTTGGAGGCAATCGGCAGGAAGCCTTGGACCTAGGTTTCGTGCTAGTTGGCACTCATCAGCAAGGCGTATCTGACTGATAGAATTCAGTCTGCACCGAAGATAGGACTAGACACATTGCACTAGTTACTGACTAGTGTTCAATCAAAAATAGTCTGTCTACTGCATTACACTTGTTGTGTGTGTGCGTGCAGAGAGAGGGATGGAAGGGGTGGGTTCATTGTCGTTGAGCGTTATTTAGAACCAACATCTTATTTTTGACCTTCTAATATACAAGTAGGGATATTATTGCTTTCCAAGTATACTAAATGACAAATGTTTTGTTGCATACCAGTCGTTAAAGTGTGATCTCTCTGTGACTGAAAAATTGTTAAATGTGGGTGCTTTCGAGGATGACTGACCCGTTAGTGTGCAGGTTACCCCCTCTATAACTAGCTTTACTTCTTTGTGTATGCGAAAGCGAACACATTAGTCACCGAACAATTACGAGAAAATTCATTCACCTTTATGTACAGATAGCATTTGTTGCGCAATAAACTATGCTTTATCTGTTATTCACAGACTTTCTGTGTACATTCCTCTGAAAACTCGGAAAGATAAAGTACTACTTGAAAATACACTACACCAAATGATGAAAGTTTAGTGTGTCAAACAACATCATTCTTCAAATTAGTGACGCGCGTCTATATTGTGTTCAAAATGTTCAACGGAAGAAATTTTTCCAGAAAGTGTGAAGGAAACTTTTATTTCCTGTCAGGAATAATATTAAACTTCAACCATATTGTTAAATGAATGAGCATTTTAATGATTTATTTTGGTATGCAGTTTCATCCACTTTGTTTTCTACTAGACGTGATTTTAATGTAGTCAGATTTCAGTCTGAAAGCACAATGAACATAAGCAAGCACAGTTGTAACTGAAGAAAAAAAATAAGATTTAACACACATACTTCCATATCATGACTGGTGTATTCCGCTTCATAGATGAATATTGAGGAAATTACACCGGGATTTGTGGATCCGCCGGTCTCAATATTTCCGGCAACATAAATGTCTAAGTTTGACAAATGATTGATATCAGTTAGAGAACTACCGAAAACCAGGGGGTACTGGAAAAATCTGTTTCGTCCTTGTGCTCGGGACTCATCGACGCTCACTGGAATTAGAACCGAAGAGCTTCCGGTTACTAGGCAAGCTCGTAAGCTGTTCAGCCACTGGGACCTGAGTCGATTCCAACTTCTGCCAATTCGTGATTTTAGCGCAACTAGAGCCAGCCAATACCGTTGGAGAGTATTTGGATGAAATAGCTGACCAGTACTCCTTGCTGGCTTTCGATGGTTCTCTAACTGATATTAATCCATGGTCAAATCCCTACAGATAAACTCTTAAAAATGATTTAAGTGTTACTACGATTCCACTTGTGTATCACTGAATATAACTGGAATAAATGAGTATGTATTATCAATAAGAATTCATTTCAGCAGCTTCCTTTACGCTGAATAAGTGCATATCAACTTATCCAAGGCATATGTATTTAAAACAAGTAGCTCAGTGATATATCTCTGACTACAGCACTTTGGAACTTGGGTTCGAATATCAGAGAGGATATGAGTTCCTTCATGCTTGCATATGAACTTTGCTGACTAGTACCAACAAGCACGAAACCTAGCTCTGCATCTTCCTTCTAAACGCCTCCAACTAACAAATATCGATTTAAACAACATCTCGATGACGAGCTACCATAATGTAAAATTAAGTGATAAAATCCATTCAGCACCTCCACTAACGGCTAGATACGTGACACTGCTGACACCTGAGTGACTAATCTATGTATAAGTCACATGATTTTTTATTTACGTTGTTTCCATCTTTGTCACAAGAAAGTAAAGAAACAACTCAATCCGTCTTGGTGTCTCTCTTGTTCAACGACACTATAAAATATGCACACCTCTTTCAGTTACTGTCGTTCACATGAAATATACATTAACCAACAGCGTGTGTATGTGAACTATGTTTCACCAGCGTTTAGAAAGTATTAAACAAAATAATCTGATACGTATTAGATTTAGATTGATGAATCATATCGCAGTAAAACTTATTACATCAGTCATTGTTCTGCATACATTTAAAATTTGATTTAAAGCGATGCAATACTGACCAGGCGTTCTTTAATTCAATTAAAACAATTAGAAACGTTTCATACTTCTTAAAATGGGTTTTTATTAGAGCACACTCTCAAACATCCCTAAGATATGAAGGGAGGGGAAGAGTTACGCAGTGTATTTCAATTTTTCTGCCACCAATTGAAATGATTGAGAAGTTTTGTAGTTCAAGTGAATTTATTCTTGTCTTTTCAGAGTGGGATGATCCGATTGCAGGTATTTCGTTGTCCTCGCAGTGGTAACATTAATGTGCAGTTTATTTTTGTAAGGCCCTGAAACATTTATCTAGTGCCAGTTACGTATCGTTCTAAATACTTATGTTCTTTCAAACAGATATTTATCTTTGCAAATGGATGCACCTCGTTTCAGAAATATTAAAACTGTATTAGAAGTATTCTCGTTTAAGATCTCCACGCCTGGTAAACGTTTACAAGTTGACTCACTTTATCGATCATTTATAGATAAAGGATATGATCGTCGACGGAGAGTTAATAACATAATGGAAACTGCAACTTGTCGGAAAGAGAGTTAGAAAGATTTTACTCAGATTACCTATTCACCTACAGATACATCCAGAAAATGAGTTTAGACGACTAAGTTACTGGTTATCAACAGTTTATGCCAAGAATTGCATTAGCATACCTTCTGCTGAATAGGTATTTAATATCACTGCGTTTACGATTATGTGTAAATTTACTGTGACAACGTTCAAAAGAAGCCTCATGTTTGCAGTCAAACTGTCAGTAAATAGGATTGTATGAGAGGCACATATGAGAACCTTCAGTTGTATAATCTAAACAAGGTGTTGTGTATCTGGTTTGTGCATTTGTTTCCACGCTGATAAAAGTTTTCGTATCAAAGCAACATAATTTTAGGTGGTCAGGAGACATCACATGATGTGATTACTAGTTGGCGTTTATTTCTAGTCATTTTTTATGTTCACAGTATTTTGTACATGGTAGCGAATTAAGCACATTTATCAGCCTACAAATAATGATAAGCTCAGGGAATTACATATCTAATACAATCCTACACGAGGTCAACAGCCCGAAAAGCTAAGTGGTGATGCCTTTGACTGCAGCATTGGATGATGTGGGTTTGAATATAACAGGCGACATGATTTGCTTCAAAATTGCAGATACGTCTTACTGCCAACTGCCAACTAACATGAAATCTAGGTCCAGTGCTTCGTGCCGATTACCTCCAACCATCTAATAACAACAATTCAGAGTGCACTGTGATGACAAGCCATCTATCATGGTGGTCACATTACAAATTCGACTCATAGAATTCAGTCTGAGCCAAATACTTGAATAGACGCATGACAGTAGTTAATTACTACCTAATGTTCAGTCAAAGATTGCACCATTTGTTTAAAAATTTCATAAGTAACGGTCAATTGTAAATCTTGCCTAAATCATTCAGGTAGAGTAGGTCGTTAAGTTAACATTATCTTGTATTCTCAGTCACTTGCCAATCAGATTAGTACTCACTACTGATAATAACTGAAACTGTTATGACTTAATTAGCGCTAGTTGTTCATTTCAGTAATAATGCATTCACCAGTTAACATAGAAAGTTATAAGAGCAATTTTTAAACAACTATGATCAAGTTTACTTATCAAAATCTATTAAATAAGATGGAAAACCTGCGTCATATGGCCCATGTGAAGTCCACTTGTTCAATTCTTATCTAGCTGGTTTCTTCGAATTCTAATCCTATCACAACCTTTTGCGTTTCTTGAGTGATGTCAAATTTAGAACCTGTAAGTCTATTCTCACACATCCTCTACCTATATTGCAGTTCACAGTGTAATGACAGTTGTTCAGCTAGCTAGCCAGCTACCTAGGCTTTTCGTAATGTTTCATTTTTTAACTTTTTACTTTAAGTAAAACGAACAAGCGGAATTGTAAACATCTTTTTTAGAAATAGTTTTTACCTGTAGTAGCGAATATATTACCCACAGTCGAACGAAAATATATCCTGCCATAAATAAATGTTTTGTTTAGTTTTTCAAAATGAAATCAGGCGGTAATTCATTTTCGAATACATTTTCGTCAAGGAAATATGACACAGGTTTTCGACATATTTACTGATACCATTATTTTACAAACATTTGTATGCTTACTAAGAAGTATAGGGGATTATAAATGGAGTAATTGCTATCTGACAAAGCTCATTTTTCTTTAGAAGCATTAAACATGAATTACCACTATCCATTAACTAATATTTCCCAGTCTATTTTCATGTACCATATAGATTTTGAAACAATGACTAAGATCTGTAACCCATTTGGTGGTATAAGATGTTGTTGACTTTTTGGAGCTGGATAGTTTTATTACGAAGCTTCCATTGTCCTTGTGAATAGCATCTTCAGTGTTAAGGATTTAGATTAGATTTGTGAAAGGGTTTGGAATATGAACGCAGTTGGCTTCAAGTCACTATTAGGCATACACTGTGAACAGTCCTCTGATGCTTCTAAATTCCAAGATTAACACGCTTAAAAAGAGTAAGGAGCACGGTTTTATGTCGAAAGAATTCCTTAATTGCAAAAATGTGTAGATTCGACCTCTAACCTATACGTTCTGAAGTGTTTAAAGGGCTGAGCAGACATGTCTTATACACTTCCACGAATATTCTTAAACTTTGAACTTAACATTAAATTCGATGGAAGTTAGTCAAGGTTCATTTTTCTTAAGCATCACACTTTGAGATATTGTTTCTAGTCAACCTTTTAATTCTTCTGAAATAACTGCTGCATGAATTGTCACAATAATAATAAGATCTGCTTTATTCCAAAAACTGTACTTATAATGCAGCATGGAATTTTCAGAATTCCTCACAATATTGCGTTTAATTTACACAAATTATATATATAAAATTAACCACTGGAATTTGTGTTAGCATGTTATAGAATACTGAATCTAATGTTCTCTTGACATAGCATGGTGAGGGGAAAAACAAAAAGTTGCAATTATTACAGACCTTAAATGATGTTTACACTTATTGAAACTAAAACTTATGCACCAAGCAAGGGGACTATAAATATAATAGGATTAAAAACAGTTGTAAGGATGGTATACGGATGGAGAAAACTGTTTATTTACTAGTGGAGAGAAGGTTAGTTAGTTCGTCCCTGGCACTATTTGCATCACATAAAATACGTGCCAAATATGGTATCGTGGAATTTTTAAACCCAGACGTGAGCGCCTAAAGTATTTTGAAATGACTTCATTTACCTGAGGAGATACAAGGTGAAAGCTGCGGGTAAAGTGGATGATCACAGTCTGACAAAATCCCTTTAGCAAATTTATTGCATGAATAAGTGCCTGTAATGATGATATCAACAATACGGCCCAATGGGATACCACTCTCCCCACTGACAGTCTTCATAGTTCTACAAAGTATGACATAGTATTTTTTAAGCAACCCAGGAAAGAATAAGAGTGAACAGTAAAGAATAGGTAAGATGCTCGAGTTGACAGACTGTAAGAGAAGGAGGAGTTGAGTTATGCCTGAGTGCCTAACCTTCCTAATGTCAAATGTCAGACGAAATATTTTACTAGAAATCGCTAAGACATGGGAAGGTTAGGACTGATCTGAAAAAGAATCAGTAGAAGATACTTAGCATCTGATATGATTTCTACATCAGTACCATCAATTTTTACAATGGTCATAGGAATTAGTCGCTTCATATAGCTTTATTTATATCAGAAATTGTAATTAACAGTCTGACATTTAGAAGGACTTAGTTTAAGACCATTAGACGAACACCATTTGCTGACTCCTGATAGAAGGCTATTCATCTTAATACAGTTTAGCAGGTAATTAACGGGCAGTGAAACAGTTAGGTCATCTGCATACTTAACAAAGTTCATTTCATCAGAGTGAGACAAGTCATGCAAGAAGAAAGAAAACAGAAAAGGAGAAAGGACAGCGCCTTGAGGGACACCAGCCTCAGTAAGCAATGAAATGGACGACTTCCCATGACATACAGTGTACTGCTCTCTTCCTGAGAAATTCGAATGCAGCCAGTTAACAACCCAACACTCAGTTTAAGTTACAACATGCTTATGTAACGAAAAATCCCTATGTAATGAGTCAAAAGCAGATGTGTAATCTAGGAAGCCACAGAGAACAAATTTAGCCCCTTTGTGTAAACTAGAGACGATGTTATGATGCAAGACGACAGCTGCATATAAAGTGCTTTTACTATGTTTGTAGGCGAATTGTTTGGAATCGTTAAAGGCTTTAAGTGAAGGTTCATGGTTAAGTAAAAGCAACTTTTCCATAATTTTCAAATAAGCAAAGAATATAGCAATAGTTCTGAACATGACACATACTCCAGTAGATGACTTTATAGCTACAATTTTAATATCTTTCTAAATGGCTGGCACAACATTTCTGGAAAAAGATGCAGTATATGCATCACTGAGAGGATAACATACGATATCTGCAAATTTTTTAAGAATATCGCTTGGCATACCATCTGGACCTAAGCTTTGAGAAGGGTTCAGAGACTGCAGGCATTTTAGAACGTCACTTGTATTGAACACTTCTGACACTAGAAAGCATAGCATTTGTGGGAGAATATTTAAAGGACTTGTTAAGGCTACACACAATAAATGAACAAGGAATATAGTTTATATGTTTACCACCAGTAATTTCAATAAAAGGTTTCCATACATTAGAAGAGATTTCACGGGATATTAACTTCTGGTTATATATTAAATCCACCCTCAGCATTTCAGACTTGATTAAGATGTTAATTCTTTTCACACCATTATTATTCTTCATTTTATAAGACATTTCCTTTTTCTGAGAAGATTTTTAAGTTGAGGGGAGGAGGAACAGTCAAATTTGATAAAAAGCATGTCTCCGGAGCAACAGATGTCAAGACAGAATTTCAGATAACATGTGATATTTGAGAAAGTGTTATCAAGACAGTCTTCACTAAACAAATCACACTTTGTGTCTTTGAGCATACTTCTAAGATTCTGCACATTCTTCTTAGAGTAGCACCTGTAAACAATTCTCTTGGACAGGTATGAGAAGGCTCTCTCGTCTAGGGACATTCATGATTATACCTTGTGTAAACTGAATACGAATTTCACGTCAATTTCACTTAAGATTGCCAGTTTCTGAGTATTATTCTGTGGCCAGTTTTAGCGTGAATTTCAACTTGATACAGATTCACTTCGATGTTAGATTTTATTTTTATTTGTATTTTGAAGTGTAAGTTTGCCTAGCCTCCAGTTAAATGCCAATACAAAATACTTTACTCACGATTATGATCACGTCATGAAAATTCGATCACAGATAAGAAAATTCATTCCTTGCTGCCTACAATTGTATTCTTCTTGGAAAGCTGAAATACAGACGCTAGATACACATATAAATCTATAAAAAGATTTGCATTCTGAACACCAGTGTTAGGTCACTTTTTCTATATGGGTTGGAAACGTGGTGCGTCACGAAAAGAATTTCCAACAGGCTGCTGAAGACTTTCACCAACACACTGCCTTCGCTGGCTCCATACTGAAGGTCAGAAGGTCAGAAAGAATTAGCAGCATGAAACTCTGGGAACAGACCAGTCAAGAAAATATTGCCTAAACGAATTAGCCGAATAAATGGAGATGGATAGGACACAAGCTGGAGAGACCGTCAGGTGAATATGCTCTCAGTGCAGGCCCTCGAGTGGGATCTGAATAGGAAATTACAGGTTGGGCGTCTGAGATTGACATGAAGGCGATTGTTTGAGGAGGAGATGAGGGATTATAGGCTATCATGCCGCCAGCTGAAGAGGACTACGGAGATGTTCCACTCACAACTAAAGGGGAAATAACTAGTAAAAATATCAGTAATAATAACAATAATAGATTCCACTAATTTGAATAGGTTCACAAGTTAGCTGTTTCGCTTGGTTAATTCACAGTGGCTAAGTTTATGATTCCAATAATGCAAGAAATCAATGTCTCAAAAGTACACCACTTCACAATTTCATGTGATATTTCGAAGGAATTAACTCTTTACGAAAACTGGTGGCTGGTATGAGCCTTTGAGTATCTTCACCTATGTAACCGTCCACTAACGAACTACTTCATCACCTCAGGTATTTCTGACGTTTTGAATAATGCGAATCCAAATATGCTTCATCTTCTGACAAATAAAAAAACAACGCGTAATCATTGCTACTTCTCTAATTTGTTCAATAAATAATAACAGCATCATTTATATCTAATGGATAATAACTTCAGTGTTTTACCCTTTTTCTTAATATAGCTGCGTCATTACCTGATATCAAAAAGAAAAGAATTGGAAACGGCTCAGCTGCTTATTTATTCATATCAGATTGTGACTGCCCTAGCTTGCTTGGAGTCAAAAAGATGCGTTCACAGGTAATCCTTTGCTAATTATGGTTTCCTGACACTGGAGGATACATTCAGTATTATTAAGTCCTCGTATTTTGATAGTATAAACAGATAGGAAAGTTAGCTGGCTGACCGGCTGTTAGGGTGTATACAACCCTGTGTTTTCATTCCTTATTAGTGATTCTGATTGAATTCTGTCAGGCAAATTTGAAATGTAGTCACCAAGCCAAATAGCTCCCCATAGCTGTGTACTACAGATCGGTGTTAAGGAACTGGTAGCAGTCATCCGTAAGCTTAGATGAACTGATAGAATTCAGTAAGAACCCCAATACGAAGGACTTCAAATCATCACACTGGGTACCTTTTAGTCATCGGTTAAAGTCCAGCAGGAGATTTATTAAAATAACTCAATGGCAGTGTCTCTGACTAGAGCACTGGGTGACGCGCGTTCAAATCTTCAAAGTAGCAGATGGGTACCAACATACACGAAACCTGTAGATCGCCTGCAACTACTTATTATTCAACAGTTTCCTTTCTGTCAATATGAGCAGCACAGATCAAAATCAACAAAATCCTGATATACTCAGCATAAAAGAGTTACAATTTCTTGTAAGAATTAAATTATGTAGAATTTCAGATATAAATTATTCAAGAATAAGTTGGGAAGTAGATTTGTTAAAAATTTCCAATTGAAAACTAATACCTTGGGCATACTTTATTATCGAATATAGAAGTTACTTTTTTTTCAGATGATTGATATTCACACGACTGATTTATGTTCCAGATTAATCCATCATAATCCTTTAATTGTAAACTTCAATTGTAGAAACAATAAAAAGGCTTAAACTTACTGTTTTATTATCTCTCTGCTCTTTATCACAGCTTAAACTACACGAAATCGTGTAGAGATAACTAAGTCATAGTACTTTTTTGCAAAAAACAAAAAATAAATTCTGTATAGTTAGATATTCTTCTCTGAAGATGTATCCCATCCTTCTTCTGGTTGTCAATGCATGACTTCCTTCTATGCCACAGACTGAAGATGAATTTTTCTGCTTCACTGCTGTAAGTCATGTGACTGGCAACCTTGATTTCTCCAGGCTTTTTAACAGTCAGCATGGTAAATGCAGATAAACTGCTTTGCATATTCTAGCTAATCGCTTCACAAATGAGTGAAGTTAGTTAATGCTAGAGCACTGACTGACTATAAGTGATTTTGATTTCCAGCCAGCCAGTGAAAAACCCTCCAGACCAGCTGTTCTATTTTCCTTTTAATTTTACAAGAGATTTGCCTTTCATGAATTTCATCCCTTCATTTCTGCCTTTTGGGGAGATAGAAATGCTTGGTTTAACAACGAAAACTGATTTCTAAGAGGAGCGTTTTTTTTCTAAGTTACAGATTATCACTTGCGAATCAATGAGGCGAGTGACAAAACTGTTTCATTTTTCACAGTCTTTGCTGGATTAAGGCAAAAAAGAAGAATGTTATATTAAGTGAGGTAATAGAATCGCTTACAGTTAAGCGAATTACAAGTCTTGAGCTCCAGGAGGTAAAAATACTAAGTCAGAGGGAATTTGTACGTCGCTGAATAACTCACAAATAACATACCGTATAAAATGTGGAAATAGAGCACTCAAAACAATTTTCTACTTCTTGCCTACTCAGTCGACTGATTTGACTACAAGTAGAGTTAGTTATGCCTGCGTTTTTTTTGTTTGTTTTTAGTTTATCACATAGACTGGAATTGAAATATCCATTGTAATCAGTAGTTTACATTACCGTATTACACTAGCAGAAAAAATTCACTAGAACTGAATGTATTTGCACTTTTCGCGCATAAGACACATCGAAGATTAGTCGAAGAAAACAATTTTTTCTTCAGAAGGTATATTCATTACTCAAACGATGGGTGTGGCATTCATTCAGATGCGGTTTTCATAAAGGTTATGATTTGTGACAACTGACGGTCTTTGAAAGATATATTTAGTTTCTTTTAGAACCTTCCTTTTGTGTTCCTTTTTTCATTGGCCCTGCCACTGACATATGAATTAATATTGCTACTCTGAAGACGTTACTCGGTACACTACTTAAAATGTAATCTTCAAATGCTGCTCGTTAAGTGATCAAATCTACATTTTTCTTCTGAAAAATTCTGCGAAAATTATCAGTTGTCCGATTCAGTGTTACTGTTTGTGGGAATAATATCCCTACAATGGAGCAGAATCCCAAAATTATCATAATTATCAGTCGGTCCACCATATTCACACTTAATTCGTCAGAATATTGTCTTTTTAAGGTGTTTGCTGATGACTTTTGTTCTAATGATTATAGATAGCCATTTTATGGATAACTATGTATGCAGAGAAAGGAGAAATGATGCTGTGACTTAATGCTCAGCTAACTAACTGAGAACCAAACAAGTTTATGGTTGCTTTCAGTGTTTTGTCGTGGTATGCGGTGTTAACTCATTTTTGTCACTCTACTTTCCGGTGACTAGGCATTATATACCACATTAATTTTTGTATGAGGTCGAAATATGTACTGTGTAGTAATACATTCAAAGGCATTGAAATATAGTTGTGTCACCGTAGAACAAATACACTGAGTTGGTACTTAAAACAAGTGATATATCTGAAAGCATACTCAGAAAACTATCTGTGTATTTTATCAACTGGTGGATAACTATTGTTTAAGACAGGAATAACGGTGTTCAAGTCAGATACTAATCATTTGTTATCTGAAGTTGTGTGGAGGAGACAGATTTTGAAACCATCAATGAGTGAGTTAGTCATGTATTAACTTTTAAAACTACTCCACAGCTGATTGAAGTTTACATACACTTTCATCGCACAACTCAGACATAAATTAAACGCTTTTTGTACAAGCTCCAGCAGTACACGTTAACAGAAGATTCCTTTGACTAGCCACGGTATTCAGCGATTCAGGAACACATCAGTGTGCTAGTGTATATCACACTTCAATTTATTTTTGTAACTCATGCCTTATATCCACTAAGGTTATGTGACATAATACTGCGGTGTGTGGTTTTCACAGTCAATGGTGACTAATTGCCTACCATACCAGCGGATAACTGTAAATTTAAAGTAGCATGATATAATTGGTTTCAAAGTATATTCAGGACTTATTTAGAGGAAATTCAACTGAAAGACCAAACTTCTTTCAAAATGTAAAAGTCTGATTTACTAGGAGATGTGCTCAGACAAAGAATTGTCCGTGATAAGGCTGGTTGCCTTAATAACTGATCACAGGGTGTATGTTAAGTACATGAATGACGAATACAGTAGACACCTGTAAATACGTATTAAGTGTACATTTATCAAACATAAATTAGCACTGAATTCTGCCTAAACAGATGTGTGGTTGCCCGAATCTTCTTTAAGTTAAGTCAGGCTTAGATGGTGACAAGTACTATACCTTCTGATTATTTTACCTTTTTAAAACCTAACCTGCATCTTACATTTCAGAGATATAGCTGCAAGAAATATTCTAGTCTCTCGACCAGATTGTGTGAAATTAGCAGATTTCGGTATGGCACTAATGTTGACTGACAAAAACGAATATCAAGGTGAGTGTGTGTGTGTGTGTGTGCGTGCAAGTAGCTCACGCTAATTATAAATAAATTATAAATTCTCAGTACAAAATTAGTCAGACAAAATGCAGTGTCTAAGTAAAAACTTCATAGAATTAAGTGAGTTAACTGTTTTCGAATTATTTATGAGAATGGTAAATGTCGGAAAGTTTTTCGCCTCTAATTTGTCTTGTTACTGGACATTTTTGGTGAAACTAACTACTTTTTTTATAGCGAAAATATTCATTTCATGTCATGCACCAGTCTGGTGCATTTACTGAGTTAAAATGAATAATTAATATTAGAAATGAAACCTTTTTTTTCTGATCTGTAGCATGAATTTGTTTACTGGAGACAATCCTTTTTGCTAACTACTCGTTTGTTTGTTTGTTTGTTTTATTTCAAACAAATCTACTTAGTCTAAAATGAATAATAAATATTCACTGGGAAATTTGTACTGAATACATTTTATGGAAATGTAACAAATTCAAAAAGTTGTATTTGCTCAACATGCTGCATTTATTTCATTATAATTAACATCCAGTCGCGTGTATAAACATGTAAGACTGGAAGGACAGTCTTTGCTGCAGCCTGTGATGCTTAATATTGGAATGAATAGTTGAGTGGAGGAAGAATTCCCCCCCCCCCCGGGATTACTACAACGTCTGAATAAAGATAAGTAGTCATATCCTATCCTCCAGGATGAGAAAACAATGAATCGAGTAGATCCATTCAAAAGTATATAATTCACAGTCTCAGTTAACAAATCGTATTAATTAGGCGTTTTGAGAAAAGTTTAAAGGATGCCCAGAAGAATATGTGTGTAATCTCGAACTAATAATTTTGAACACTGATGTTATGACAAACATTAGCTTTAGAAAAACCTAGTTCACTTGTTTCATTGGTATCTGACTATATTTTCAGACTGTAATGCCCAGTAATTGTATTAAATTGTTCTACCTCTTCCTTCGAATTCTAAACAGTTACCTATAGTAGTATCTGCAGAATGAAATGCCTACAGCTTGTCCTTTACAAGTTCATTTTATGAAATATGCCTATCTCAAATTTTCTGAACCACCTCAGCGACCCATGTGTATCTTGAAATTTATGCACACAGTGAAGTATTGTGCATGACGCCACTACATCTCACCTACCCGATCATTTTGGGAAGCATTTGATTTGGGGAAACAGCTATTTTTCATAGTTCCTTCAGCACTTTTAATATCCATCATGCTGGTAGACGTGTCCTGTCAACCTCTTCGAAAGCTACTTGATACGGTCACTCTGGAGTAACCAACGATACAATGAAAATTTCTGAAATTTGATAGGGTAAAAATCGTTATTAGCTAAAAAGCACGGTGTTTAAGTGACCACTTGACAAGTGTGAAGAAGGTGAGAACAATAGTAAACTGATTGGTAAAATGTATGGAAGAGACATTTAAGAGTGATTTAGTGAATTACCTACTTAAAATGGAAGCAAACAAGAAGACAAAATTTATGACCAAAGTAGAATAAGATTAGTTCATTATTATCACTCTTGAATGCTCCTTCTATATATTTCACTAATCAGTTCACTTTCGTCCTCACCTTCTTTACACTTGTCAAGTGGATACTCAACTATCTTGCCTCTTAGCTAATAACAATTTCCACCTCATCAAATTTTAAACTCTTACATCCATGCTGTCGTTAGTTATTTAGTAATTCTTTCCATCTTTAGAAACCACTTCTGGGCAACTTTATCACTTATGTTACAACCCTGTCCTACTCAACGACAGATTGCTATATATTTTAGTAAATATAAATACGATTGTACAGCCTCTCAGCATAACTTCGTTTGCTAGGAAAGTTTTCTTTGCTGAATTGTCCTTTATTTTCTCCATGACCCAGTGAATATTTCTGGTCTTCCTAATACATTGAACAACTGAAATTGGATAATAGATTTTCAGTTTACAGTGCACGGAGATGCCACACGCAAACAATGTTTATCTGAATATATCTTCAATGTCTGTCACTGCAGGCGTTGGTAAATTGTAAAATAATCAACTCATCCTAAACGATTTCATTAATATTAAACTTATCTACAATTAGTCACTTAAATTTGAATTGTTCGGATAACAACAAATGGTTCATATGGTTGCTTATTCTCATTTGAGACATGAAAACTAAGTTTCTAGATAAGTGAATTTCCTAGCTAAACATTGGAAAACAAAACTAGATATTTTTTCTCAACATGGGCAAGGTGATAATAATTATTAAGAGTAATAAGGTCAACAGCCGGTTTATGAAACAAAGCATGAAGGGGGCATGAAAACATGTCATTGTAATGGCCGAATGGTGGTGTGACAGAGTTTTTTAATCTTATGGCCTCAGATTAAATCCCTTTGGAATATATTTCTTTTTTTTAATGACGAGAAGTAACAGATGTTCAGTTCTGCTTAGTTTTTAGCGACTGCATTTAATGAAAAGTGTTTTCAGTATGAAGAACAAATCTCTATAAATCCAAGATTTGAATTAGTTTCATTTCCTAGTTTGCGCTGGTTTTATTACTGTTTTGGACTTTCGTGAAGGCTGAATTAAGTCAGAAAATCCAGTTGCACTGTAGAAGTGACTGATGATCAAGTCGAGATAGAATGAAAATGAATGAAATGTTAATATATAATTTAACCTGCTTACTAATTAGAACAGAATGAGGTTTTCACTTTCTCCGTCTTAACAGATACTTCTCCATAGACACAAAAAGTCCCATAATCACTAGCCTCTTTATATTGTTATGGTTCTGCACTAAGTATGAATCGTTTCTCGTCTAATTAGAGAAATTCATCGAAGAAAGTTGTTCTTCAGACTGTTTGTTCGTAATTTTGAAGGTATACGTTTGTTCGGAAGCCTGTATTTCAGCCAATTATCTTATTTTCAGAAGCAGTGGTATTTCTTCCTGGATGGGGTTGTTAGTCTCATGCTGAGATTACCACCGGCTTAGCGAGGCTTAGGAGCTCGTCGTCTGGGGATCAAACCCTGGACCACTTGCTCGGTTGGTCAGTGTTGGTCGATGACGTACACAGTTTAACATGTAATCATCAATTCTGAATTCAGTTGATTCACTACATTGGAAACCTCTTGTGTCTACTGTCAGTCAGACAGTTTACAAAATTCAGGTGAGGAAGAGACAAATGTTGACAATAATCAATTATTGAGTATTAAGAACAATACTCAGTCAGCACGACTTACCGGTGCTCACCAAACCACTTTAGCCATTTCATGAACTATAAGGATAGAGGATAACAAAAGAGACCACAGTATTCCAGAGATTATGCCTACGATAAGAAAAAGTAAAAGCACGCAGAACAAACCCAAGTACAGACTAAAACCCTAACACTTTACTAGTAATATTTACATTTCTAATTTTTTTCTAAGGCAAGAAATGATTACAGTGGAATAGGTTTCATATTGTTCAATTAAAGTAGAAATACGTATGATACATTTAGCGTGTTAACTAGATATTTATTTGCTGGAAATTCATGTTTGAGACAGCTCACTTAGCCTTTGCAATAAGAAAATGTTACTGAGTTGCCTGATGCCACATTACTTCGGTAGTCTTTGCTAATCAATTGTGATGACAGTTTAGCTATGTTACTCTCAGTTATTATGCTTCTGAAGTATTTTAATTCGTTTAATAGCCATTTGTGTATGTAATAAGTACTCATATAATTACAGCTTGCTGAGATTAAAAGCGCTTTCGTCTCTTCAATTGGAGCACATGTTTCTTTTATTTGAAACCTATCCGCTTATAAGCTGACATATATAAATTCTTTGACCCAATATTCAATTTAGATGTGACACCACTGACTGCGACTCATTTTTTATTACTTTGCTTTCTGAGTGGAACATAGGGCTTCAGGCTTCAGATATGAAGTTTTGGCATCAGGGAATTTATTTTCACAGGGTAGGTACTCACGCCCAACCTTCCTTGTTAAATAGACCTACTGTCGGCTTAGTGAGGTTTACGAGTTCGTCGGCCAGGGGTCATATCCTGGATCACATGCTTGATTAGCGAACAGTCTACTACTCATCTATCGACTCTGACGGTATATGTTTATCGAGTCATCAGCATTCATTTATGATTTTTTGCAATTATCACTCTTTACTGCTATGAATTAAACCAAGAAATGCATAACTTTATTGACTACAGTACGTCCTTAAATCATTCGGTTAGGGAATTAAGGAAGTATTTTTGACGCACTGTATCTTTCAGTTATTTGTAACCTCATTTTTAGCTACATTGTCATTTGTGTATTTAAAAGCAACATAAATAAGAATTATGAATGTGTCTATGTGTATACGGTGAATTTTTTTAATGCAACCTAACAGAAGAATCATAATTGGAAACTTCTTCTATATCAGTAATCCTTTCGGACAAATGTGACACCACCGTTTTATTAGCTCCTTCCATTAGTATTGACTGTTTCTTTTTGTTTAGCTGAACAGGGTCGAAAAATGCCTATCAAATGGATGGCCCCAGAAAGTTTGCATCAACGTCGATTTAGCTCAGCAAGTGATGTTTGGATGTATGGTGAGTGCGTTTATTGAAGCTCAGATTAATTAGCGTGCTATGCTTTTTCACTTTAACCAAGTCAGTGTTAATTATTATTACTTACTGATTCACTTGGTAGACATTAAGCATTATCCACATCCTGTGTACTTTATTACAAATATTTTCACCACTAAAATTATTGTCCTAATATTCTGTTTCTAATTGTACACAATATACGCTTGACATCTTGGTCAAAGCAAACAATGATTGATTGGTGCGCTTTGCCTCCAGCTGGTGAGCCATGCGTTCAGCTTGATTCCACCGTTACATAAGAATATGCACCTGAATACATGTGCTGATTCAAATATTTCTACGGTAATGAAGTCAAAGTGCGTGTAACAGCCATTCTGTTCTTCTTTCCACGCTCTGAATAGATTCTGTCGGTATGAGTATGGTTATAAACGTATTTACCACTAGATTTTTACTAGCCTGGTTTTAACAACTTGGTTTTCCTCAGTTTCCACCAGACAAGAAACATCCTCGTGAAAGCACGCTTTTATAATACAACTTTAATAACTATATTCTAAGAAGCACTACTTAAGATGAACGAGAAAGTTTCTGAAAGTATGGAACAGATATTCTGTTTAATGAGACAGGGAAGATGCAAAACATAAAACTTCAAATGTTCGAGAATTCCTCTCATTTAAACAGCATTTCAGATCTTATCCACTAGTTAGAAAAAGAACAGTTCAGGGTACCTGTATAACTACTAAATAAACCACTTTTTTACTAGGGTTTAGTTTCATTTTATATATTTCCAACAGGGAAGCTTCTTTTTTTCTCAATTCAGGTGTCTGTATTTGGGAAATACTGTCCAAAGGAGTCAAACCATTTTCGAACTTAACCAATGCCGAGGCCGTTGAACAAATAGCTCGTGGTGTTCGACTAGAAAGGCCAGACAAATGTCCAAGTAATCTATACGAAATACTCTTAGAATGCTGGAATTCTAATCCAACACTTCGGCCAACATTTTCGATGCTTAAACCCAGACTGAGGTACGTTTATCCTTGCATATCTATCATGTGAGCGCTTTTTCATATCAAGACAGTTACTCAGTGATAATACTCACTGAAAAGTGAAACAATTTACAAAAATTCGACTGAATTTGCTCAAAAGATTTTCCCTTAAGAGTTCGATTAGAATCTTTCTTTTCACAGAATTTTTCAATGTTACATCGGTGTTGATTTAGAAGTAACAATCTTTCCCACATTAATGTCAGTATCACCTCTTGGTAGCAACCATATTTTACGTAAGCGATAATTGAGAAAATTTAGGATTCCCCTGCTCTGATCATTGCAAATCAGTCACTTTAATAAATATTTACCTGAAACTACGGGAGTAAGTTAATACTTCTGTTCAGTCTGGTTCCAAACGCTAATGTCAACGATGAGAGGCTGACGAACGCATCGTCATCGGTTCAAGTTAATACAGCAGCATGATACGTACAAAATACACAAACATGAATAAAATGATAAGTGTAACTAGGAGAAAGAATAATTAGATATAAGTGAAGCCTTCTAGAACCGAAGAAATGAAAAACAGTGAAAAAGCTTGCGCAACTGTAAATGATTTTGAGCTATTTCACTAAACGTTTCCAACCACTGATTCTCACCATCTTCAGGACTTCAGTCAAGCAGTTTATCCATCCCTTGATGTGTTAGACCAGTACTCAATGACCCAGTCACCTCTAACTATTTTTCAACCTCATCTTATTTGCGGAGGAGAGTTCCACATGTCATATAACATATTTCCTCTGATCTTTCCTGGTCTTCCTGCATCATGTTACTTTCCAGAAAGATATTTCGTTTGACGTTCTATGTAAGGAAGTCAAGACAATCTGGTATCATTCTGTCTCTACTGTTACCGCTGCTGACTGTTGTATTCTGCCTATCCTTCTTTACTGTTCCTCCTTAATCTTTCCCAGGCTATTTAAGAAAGACTTTGTCACACTGAAAAGGGCACTGAAAGCTGCCAATAGGGCAAGTGGGATGTAAATAAACCAACTCGTTAATTCTATTGCAGATAGACACATGAACTAATTCAAAAAATTAGCGAATATCAACTTATCGGACCCCGAGCATCCTCTCCACACACAACTCTCTCCTCACTGCATCTCATCGAGTAGAACAATAAAGCAACTATGGAAGACGGTATGCTCGGACGACTAAGTACAAAAACTCTACAATACATTATTTAGCAGACATTTTGTGTGACGAGAAAAGCCTAAGGCAGGAAACTGCCAACTTACTGGGGAACCTTAAGTAAACGGTCGCATTTGTTTTTCTTCATTGTTAAATTGTTGTTAATTTCATTACCTAATCCAATTTTATATTCACTTTCTTACTGAACGATATTGTCGATGTAGGTGCCCTATTTTACTTGTTATGCCTGTAATGAGAAGATTAGATGCAATACTGTACTACTACATGCTGAAAATTCCATATTTGCAGTAAAAATACTGTTTAGAATAAAGCTATTATTATTGTAGCAGCCTTAGTCGACAAAGTTACATAGTTTTATCAATCGACCTAACTTTTTTACCTCATGCTTTTCGTTTCATTTCCCTACAACTGACTACTCTGTTACACACCCAATAAGGACGACTGAACGCAGACACTAACAGTCAACAACCTCTGACATTTTCAAATACCTTACTTTTAGCAGCTACATCTCACAGCCGTAAAAATGGATGCCCTAAACTACTGTAATGTACGCACTTCCTTTGACGGATGACTGAAAATCACGTCTGCACCGAGGAAATTGCACGACAGGAAATACAAGACACCTGCTTTTGCTTTCATGCTTAAATTTTGTCAGTAACCAGCACACTGGGACTTATCAGTTTATTTGTATTCATTTCCTTTTATTCTTTATTTTATTCCTATCATAAGTTTCATTTTGATAGTAATTGGTAGGTTCTTAATACAAACATCTACTTTTAAACAACTCTTACCAGAACCAGCATTCTGTTCTCCTATATAATTATGTGTATATATTTTCTATAGTTTGGTTTGTAAGGGTTAGTTTTGTTTTTAAGAGTTGATCACGGATTGATATCAGTTAGAGAACCACTGAAAACGAGGGAGTACTGGACAGCTGTTTCATCATACTTTGGGAACCATCAGCAGCACGCACCAACTGCCAGGGTTCGAACTCAGGACCTTCCGGTTACAAGGCAAGCTCGTACACCATTCAGCCACTAGGACCCGATTCAATGACCATTTCCTGAGTTCTAACTTCTACCAATTCGCGATTTAGCGCGAACCCAACCAATGTCGTCGGTGGGACATCCATCCTCACACGGCTGGTTGGACCTCACTGGTCACGACTTCTCACCAGAACTCCAGGAAACTCCATCCTGTAGCAAGTCACTAGCGAGCATCAGATTAATTTTCTATAGTTTGCTTTGTAAGGGTTAGTTATGTTTTTACGAGTTGATATATATATATATTTAAATAATGTCGGAAATTAAACACAGCTGACTAGAAAATTAAAGGAGGACATCTTAATCACATTTTTCCTGAAATTAAACAAAATATTTCAATGACTGGGCATAAATATAAAAGTAATCTTTCATCCGTCACAAATTTTAAATAAAGCTATACTCAGCTCAATACTAGCTCATCTGGTCGATACTGGACATCAGGTCAACTCTACCAAAGCTTCTAGGGTTGTTTATCGTATATCACCCATTTTCTCTCGCATGGTCTACGAGTACAATTTTTACATACAGCAGAGACAGTCTGAATTCATCTGAACAAGCCAAATCTGTGTGTTCAAAAGAAGTTGCGAATGATTCGTATTTACAAAATTAGCGCTCTTCAGTATACTATAGACAGCTGGAGACTGAAGCTTTTGTACTCCACTTTATAATATACTTATAAATCATGTAATCATGGAACCTTAATTTACAGGAGGACTATATATATATAATCTACGCAGATAAGAGATTCTGTCAACAACTAGATGAACATCAATGTTTGATGCAAATGAATGTGTGTACAGTGACTGTACTTGTAAAGTTTAAGCATCTCGTACAAAGGAGGATAACCGTTCTCTGCTATCCAGTATAAGCAATTTGACGTGCTTACAGTATTTGCTACTGATAAACCGCAAACTTTGTAAACTTTACCTAAGAATATGAAACTAGACTACATAAATGCACAAGGTGGTATACACGAATCACTGACTAGTCCATAAAGATGCACTGTGTTTTGTTTTGTTTATTTTCATTTATTTTGAATATAAGCATCCTGTTGACTGAATGAATTCCAATTCTCAGTGAATAATTAATAAGAGTATTGCAGTTTATCAGTGTACTTTCGTTGACTGAGATAATTTGCAATCTTGTAACAAACAGATACACTTCAAAACAAAACAATCAGTAAACAGTATGCTCGAAAACGTCAACTAGAAGTTTAACTCTCAAGGGTTTGTTTTGTATAAATACTCTTAGAACTTAATTCATTCATAGTTCAGTAGATTGTATAATGATGTTTACAGTGAGAATAATATTTGCCTCATTTTTTGAAAACATAATAAATATGGTCGCATTGCTTGAGATATTTATTGTAATCTATGTGAAAATAATCTTTACAGTGTGGAGAAGGATAAAAGTATATTGATAAATATACACTATGCTAAATCTAGAACACTTCAAATCTTCCACATAAGGTCAGGATGGCACTTAAATTTGAGTGAGATGTACATATATGTTGTTAACGTCTTGTGTATAGGCCGTTATGATGCATTGGCTGGCTAACAATTCACCTAAATATACACATTTGATCATAGGGAATAAAAAGACAGTTGCAGCGAAGAAAATTTTCTTTTCGACGAAGTCATCATCTAGGCTGTACATTCGTGTATTCATATCAAATGGATGGGAAAGTTCCAGAATAATTTCTGGTTAAGGGTTAAATTAATAGAAATTACAATTAGGAATTAGAACACTACCCAGCCTGGCTGGTAAAAGGAGAGCGAAAACGTGTAAACAGTTCAGTGACAGAACATCTGGTCAACTCAGGACATTCAGCGCCTTTCGAAAAGTCCTTCAAAGTAATATACAAGATTCAACCAAACCTATCAAAGGGAGTGAAATCAAGACATTTGGGCATAGCTGAGGCGTTAGCTATCCAAAAACTCAAACCCATCCTTTGTATCCAAAAGAAATACATTCAACTCCTGTCCCTGCCATGGCCATCGTAAACAGGTAAATTTTTTAATAATGACCATCCCATCGTCTTTCTTATCTAAACTTCCTGTTTATTCATGTTATTTTAAGTTTTCTTAATCCCTGTCTACACTACCATATTTTCATATCCACACTTCCTGTTTATTTTGTCATTTTATTATTTCTACATATTTAATCCCTGATTGCATAAACAATTATTCATCACACTAGTTTCTTATCAAAACATCCTGTATATTTTGTTATTTTTACATTTCTAACCCCCAATTGCACAATGTCAATTTTCTTAGTTATTATGCTACTTTATTTGAGTTTTACCCATCCCCCTGTTTATTATGGCGTTCTAATTCCTAATTTTAATTTCTATTAATTTAACCCTTAACCAGAAATTATTCTGGAACTTTCCCATCCATTTGATATAAATACACGAATGTACAGCCTAGATGATGACTTCGTCGAAAAGAAAATTTTCTTCGCTGCAACTGTCTTTTTAATTCACCTAAAAACAAGTGTAAGGTGTAGAAATTGACATAGTAAACAAAGGAGTGAATGCTAATCAGATCAGTTTTACTCAGGTTACTGAATACACATACAGTCTAATGAATCTGGAGAGCTATATATATATATATATATATATATATATATATGTATATATATATATATATATATATAGAAAAACTGAATACATTTGGAATGATTCCCTCAGTAGTAAGTTCAAGAACTCAGTTTACATTCGACAGATTCAAATCTGTTTCAGTATGTTACAGAGGTTCACACCTCGGTGAATATTTGTTTCTTTTACATCCATTGGTCGATCTGAACGTCGGTGAGAAAAATTCTTTGAGATACATTCTCATGTATTTTCAGTGGCAACGAAGGATATTCAAAAGTGTTAAATTCAGCTAAATGTTAGCACTTATCCAAGCATATCATTATGTAGGTTTATAGGTAACTGAGAAGCTACTAGTGTTATTTCTTCTCATACCTAAGGCTGAATGGATTCTATCTGTCATGCTTACAAATGCAATAACTGAGCTAGCAGACTGGACATCATGTTGCTTCTTGAATTGATGCTAGCTGGTTGTATCCGATAAGTATACTTTCTCAGACCTAGTTTTCGTATTTATTGGCACTCTGTCAACAAGACGAATCTGCAGCCTAAAAGTAATAAATAATATTCTCTGTGAGATTAAAACCTTATCGAACAGTATCCTAACACCTAAGTGATAATTTTTCTGGCTTAGTTTTAAATCACAGAAGGGAAACCAATCCCTTTGATTTCTGCGTAGGTACACAATGAGGACGAATCCCATAAAGCAAGAAACCTAAGTCTAGGGATTCCTGCAAAGTGCCTCCAATTGGAAGTTTATACTTGAAAGAAACTTGGTGGGACGTATATGCAGGATTTTTCTTTGTGAACATTCCTTTTCAATTCGTAAAATCTGTATCAGTATTACCTCACCACCTGCTTCATGCTCACTGCATGTTTTTTCTTCATTTGTGTTACTGATGACACAGGGGCACTCAGAAATAACCTTGATTAGTTTGTTAATATTCAATACAAAGTGTTGAAATAAACCTGCTTTCATATCAAGTCCATAACAGAAGTATATCACCATGTTAGAGCATTTTTCCTTCTTGATGCGTGTGATATGCTTACAAGTTGGAATAACAGTTTTTTCCCATTTGTAAATATCATACTCAATTTCTTGTCCATCCTTTCATCTTGTGAAAGCATTAGGCGTGATATCTATAACTTATTAAATAGTCAGTAGAACAACTGGATCTCGTCTTTCTAACTCATATCATTTATAGGTGCAACGTTTTCTTTCTTTTCCTTTTCTCTCTCTCTTTTTTCTGTTATGTGCTGCTTTGTTTCTTTCTTCCGCTTACGCCAGTGAATATGACAGCACCTATTATGGGTAAATTTTGTTTGATAAAGTCTCACAGCGTTATACAGTAATGTTTGCTGTATCTTATATATATATATATATATATATTTATATGAATGATAGCACCTACTTTTCTAACACCTTCAAACACTGTTCAACTTTGGCTTTGCTACCGACATGCCAATATGTTGTTGTCATAATGAACTGAGATTTCCTTAATCTATGTAGAATTCTATTTATTGATAATGTACTAACTGGATGCAATACTGTAGTAAAAATGCTGAGAATTCCATTCTGTATCAGAAGTACTGTTTTGGAATAAAGCAAATTATTATTATTATTTGGTTTAGGTTGCTTTTTAAAGGCAGAATTACAGTAAAATGCATTTAATCCACCTTGTAGTGAGTTTATCACCACAAAGTTTCCATTTTAGCGCGATGTTTCTGTATATTCGCTTTCAGTGTATCAAACAATCACAGAAATTAAGCACATATCATGCATTCCTTTGATATTGTGCAACATTTAGATAAAAATGGCTTCAGACAAAAACTAAAATTAATTAGGAGTTTACATTTCTCAAGTAAGCAAAGTGTAGACATAAGGTATAAAAATAGGAGTAATTCTGCATTATCCGAAGCCATTTCTGAGCTCAAAACAGCTCTCAGATACCCTTAAAATTTTGTGATTAACTCTTATAACACAATACTTTCAATCAGTCGGTTTGCAGCATGGTCGTCTAGTTCAAGTTTCTTTATATATGTGAGAGTTTAACCTGCTTTTGACTGAAAATCACTGTGTTTCAAATAAGCCATTTCAAGGCATTCAGAAATGCTATAGAAATGCTATAGAAATTATAGAGAAGATTTGTAGCTAAGGTTGAATGGGGAAACTGAGACATTTGACTGTGAAAGCTTCACCATCGTGGCTAGCAATTGCTTTGTTCAGTTTCAAACAGGTGTTGTTCTCTTGTCAACTGTCCTACGGACAAGAAGTGCTGCTTTTTCTATTGTCACCCATTAAAAAATATTTAACTACAATGTAATTGTTCAATGGAGCTAATCACTCCGTATTTATTTATTTATTCATAATTGCCGTTTTCGTTTCTTATTTATTATTCATTTTAGAGAATTGGCTGCACAGTACAAAGCATCGTCAGAACCGGTGTATTTAAATTGTGGTAAATTTGACAGTCACTATTTACTAGTCGCCTGTTTCTGTTTATTATTGCTACTGTTATTTTAAAAAAAAAAACAATTTTCTACTGGTTCGTTATAATTGACCTTTTTATGAGGTGAATGCCGGTGAATAACTTCCGTTTAAATATCAATAGATATCAACAGTGTGGTCTTCCAAACGGGTAACTTGTCAAAACAGTGACTCAGATATCTGTCCTGATGTATTGTTTAGCAATATGAATATGCAAATCCTATTTGTATTCTTATGTCAAATAAAGAAAATGCTAGGGTTCAGTTAAAAGGTTTCACTTCTAGTCGCCTGCGTGTGTTTGATACCGAAACTAGAAAGTGGCGGCAATACATGTCTGAAATTATTTTCGTGGCAATACACAAATGTTTGCGATGCAACATTCCCCAACCAAAAGCTTACTTCAACTGGATAAGAGATTAGGAAGACTCCAAAGTGATTTGGAAACTATTTCAAGACTATAAAGTGCAGTGCCCAAACCTTCATCAACATCAAACGACAATGGCACGTGTCTGGTGATCCACAGAGGCACCCACAGCGTGGGAAGCGAGGAGGCAGGAATACATAAAGCTGATAAGAAGACACCAGAAGATGTGGAATTCACAGATGCTGTATATACACTGTCACAAACTTGAGGATCTAAGGGAGGAAATCAACATGTTAGCAGGAGAGTGAGGCATTGAAGACAGAACTTCAAGTGAACATAGGGAAGTCAGTAGTGATGAAGACTCCTAATCAACCTACTAGCGATAATAACGGGCACCAATCACTATCAACAGATTAAATTTGAACGAGGTCACCTCCTCCACTTATCTAATCAACATCGTTTCAACTACACACCGGACGGATGATGTCAAGACCGGGGTCAGAAACAGTAGACAAATCTTTATTAATCTGAAATTATTGTGGAAGTCTTTTGTACTCAACATAAAGAACAAGATTCAGATTTTCAAAACTAATGTCAGGTCGTTTCTTCTTCTGTATGGTTGAGAGACGTGGCTTATGTGTCAGCGAAACTCATTTCGAACAGGCCCTGCCGACTTTCACCAACAGCTGCCTTCTCTCCATGCTGAAGATCACGTAAAAGCAACCACAACTGAAATAATATCCTGAAGGAAATTGAGCTGGATCGGACACACGCTGGGAAGACCGTTCAGTGATGACAGGCCCTCGAGTGGAACCCGAAAGGGAAACGAGAAGCTGGGCATCCGGTAGTGACATGATGGAGATCACATTAGGAGTAGATGAGAGCTTATGGTCAGTGGTAAAGCCAGGTAAAGAGGACTTCAGAGAACAGGACGAAATGGAGGTGTACTTTTGAAGCCTTATGTTCCACTTGGGACCCGAATGATAATCTAAAGTGTCAGGTAAAGAAAAAACTCACACACTGTGTCGCACCTGAAAGTGAATACATACCAAATATTATACCGTACGCTTCTTTCATTTGATTGCTTGTGAATGATTTATTCGTAAATGCGTCAGGTATTACGATCAAGAGTCGATCTTAACCTAGAGATATGCATAATTCAGTTACATTTTGAAATAATGTAGGAGATTTCCAACTCACCTGGAGAGCAATCAAAGGTCTACTGTGATACAGTCTAGCCCACTCATGTGTGTAAAATGATGTGGTAACATTTTATATCCCTCTTTTACCACTTTTTGTGCCTACTTCAACACAGTCACAGTATATATTCAAGTGATTTTAGTTCCAGTATTAACGTAAAAGTAACTCTTTCAAACGACTGTGACAGAAATTAATGAAGCAGTGATTCGGTTATTTCTGACCTGCATTACGTTATGATTGCCCAATGTTGAAAAATGTTAAGACCCCTGTTATATGGTAGTGGCTGTTTTTCTACAATTCATTTCGATTTTACGAGAACAAAAATGAAAAAGGCTGAAGAATTTGTTGACTAGTGTGATGAACATTATCAGTCACACTTTCTCCAGTTTTAAGTTGAGCATTTAACTTCCAATGTTTTTTTAAAATTCATTAACTAAAACAAAGCACGTAGTTCAGCGAAGAGGCTTTTTTCGACAAACTGATTTTACCCTTTGGCTGAAAAAGTTTTCATGAAAGAAAGTAGTAACAAAAGTGATGAGTTGGCATAATCATAGTTGCTAAGATTATTCAATTCATTAGGAGAGTTGAATAATTTGATGAATGCACATTGAAACGGAAGAAAATATGGAATTCTACAAGAGTCCTAAAGAAATACAGAAGTTATGAGGAGTTCGAAAAACAAACAAACGAAAATCAAGTGTGTAGAAATCAACAAGGTTGTTACCATGATAGTAGAAGTGACTGAATAATTTTCTTTTGAATACGTAGCTCCGGCTTTTCGAAATGAATAGCTAGAGCCTCAGCAATGGAAAGAAGACGAAAACATATTGCCTTCAGCAGGTTATTCTTCACTTTGTAGATTACTCTGAAAGAAGCGTTTGTTGAGATGGAATCACCAGTGTTGACAAGGTGTTAGATTATCACACTCCTCATAGAACCACCACTGCCTTTCCGCAACCATGCGGGATAGTGTTCTTGAATTTTTTTAGACAGGATGCGTGTGTATAATAGGTGTGTATAAATTTGATTTTACGGCTAACGAATACGAATTCGCCGAAAAAGAGACTCTTCGCTGAACCACGTGTTTTGTCTTCGTTAATGTCTAGATAGGGATTATTCATGAATTGAAAAGTAATAATTCATCAGTCGGTCCTTTGAGTCCCATCACCTGGTGTGTATTTGTGTGAGCTTATTTCACTCCCAACGTTTGCTGGTTCCTTTTTTATCCACAGTCACATTCAGATAAAAATGTTAAAGTACCATTGAGACAAAGTAAAACGCACAAAACTGACAGAATAAAACAAATTTTGCTTCATTTCATATGTTTTCATCAATTGCAGACTATCTAAAGTTATTGTGGTTATCAAAGCATAAAAACAATATACTTTAATTGTTGAAATGATAGCAGAAAAATGGCTCCCTAAACCAGAATATTGAAAGAATAAATGTACAGTTTTCTCTCAAATCAAATACATTTATATGCACATACTACTACAGTTGACGGCAGAAAGCATTAGAAATGAGAATGAGCATTTCATTCCATTTTGAACCTACTGCATCTCAGCGAGTAATGAAGTTCCTACTGAAACTTAAACCCAACTCTTGTTGTTTCAAGCATTAAAGTCTTGTCTACTAGATTAGCCATAATTAACCAAGTAGCTTTATTTTCATCCTAAAATGTCGTCGAATTTTCCATACTAGCCTCAGACAGAGGCTAAGCACTTAGTTCCAGTTAAATCAAACGACAGAAAATCTGATTATCACTCTTTTAAATTATTGTGCATACTTTGTTAATAAAAGAGAAGACTGTTTTATATGAGCTGGCACCCTTGCATGATTAAAATCCAAGGTTTTGTGTAGAACGACAAACTACTTCTGATTATAGTGTATTCCACTCTCAGTGACTAGATATGTATTTGTAATAACAAAAACGATATCTTAAAACGAAGCAATTATGTATGCATAAGAGGATTTATTCGGCATATTTACTAATAATTATTGCTGATTTTCACTTCCAACAATTGAAAAAAAAGAATGAGTCTTTTATGTTGAGGAAATCACATTTTCCCGCCAGAAATAATTGCAGCGCGAAGTCAAACAAATGACAAATTAGGGATTACAGTCAATGCAAATTGATTGTTTCTTTTTCGTCATGATTTACAATCATATAATTAAAAATTACCCAGCATAGGCATTCAGTCATATATATATATATAAAGCTTGATTCAAAATTACCGCAAAGAAATATCTGACTAAACTGTGTTATCTAATTATCATAATGAGAATATTTAAGTGACAAATCACCTAAGAAAGAAGTATATATAAATAATGTATGTATTCGCACTGAACACTTGCGATTTTCTTTCCTGATACATTTGTTTGTGCATTCATAATACAGGCAAAAGGCATTAATATTTTTTTATTATGATAATAACTGCATGAACTCTGGGTTTATAAATGATAATAAGGCAATTGAAGAACATAATGTTAACTCCTAATTACTCAGTGAGTTGGCTGAATGAAAAGGATTTCACACTGATGGTTTTCCATCTGGCATTTTATCGCTCCTCCTTTCGTTGTGCTGTTCTGTCACTCTGTTAAAAGCCAATCGTTAGGTTACATGACCTGGATGTCTAATGTGTTTGTGGTGTAGTATTAAGAAATCTGAGCATCATATCATAATAACCAGCTTGCAGTGATCCTAGACTCTGATTAATGACAGATCATTCCCACTATTTTTCAGGCCTATAACAATATATTTTTGACTGAGTCCATGTGAAGTAATTTGGTAAATTTAGATTCAATGTATATTCTGCTTGTCTAACACTATCTAAAGTATTTACTTGATGGGTTATTTTGTGCTTTTTTCTGTTTTAGCTGCCTCTGATAATCAAAACGGTCAGCCAAATGTGAGTGGTAAACACTATCTCATAGTTTTAATGATTGAATACGAATACAGTTTCAGTATTATTAATCATGTACATTCAGTGGTGGCTGCAACTCCGTTTGTCTATTATTTGCGATCTAATGGTTGTTAAATACAATCACTGACCATCTGACTAGGCTATAACAACTCGTAAATGTAAGGCAAAAGTACTCAGATAGTTTGAAGCTGAGTGTACACATTCTAAAGTATTTCCCAGTACTTTTCCAACTTCCCACACAATTCATATACTGGTTGTATGAATTATATAACTTACTCAACCGTATCGTCATAGACTGCTTTGCATGTCTCACTCACATGATTAGACAAGCTGTTATTGGCATGAAATAACTGATATAATATGCTGATATCCCGAAATGCACGCACCGCTGGAACTTCAAAAAATGTAGACTACCAAATAAACAGTCGGCAGCTGGAGGCGATGACAGACTTTTGTAAATGTGAAGGATTAAGCGGTTGACAGGAACACTGAAGGCAATCTCCATTACATAGTTAAAATTTGAAAAGAATCCAGAGAAAGTCAAAGAATCACCCATAGCACCAAACCACGCTTGATGCACCCTTGATTATAAAAAAAATCAAGTAACTGATCAAGCTACAGGAAAGTAGACACTGTATAGAGGGGTAATCTAAATACATTCCTTCATGTCTTTTAACACGTTTGGCAGTCTAAGCAAATAAAGTCTTCAACTTATCTAAAACTTAGATTGGTTTTTGTACAATAAATGTATTAGCTTTTCCTCTTCTCTCTCTGTTTAACTTTTTGTGGATTTAGAAAACATTTCAAAACCAACTTAAAATCACTTTAGCCCCTCCACAACCACCAAAGCAGTCCACAACCAAAACATCAACATCCTATATGAATCTACAACAGAGTCGGTGGGATGAAGTCAGTAGGCTGAGCTGGAATAAAATCGATATTCCAATTGGCAAACACCTGCCAAGTGCTTCAGAGCAATCGAACAGAAGTAACAGCATTGCATCCTCTTCAAGCTGTTGCTTAGACATTGATCTAAATTCAAATTTACAAGGAAATACGTTAGTTAATCATGAAATTAAAAGAACCAACTCCATACGGAATGCCTCCACTTCAACAGTGAATTCATCAATCCTGGATTCCACAAAAGTATGTTCCTTTAAGTCTGATATTTAATTATTCCTAGCATTTTGACTTGCTGTCCTAGTAAGTAGCAGCTGTGGGTTAGGAGTAATATATTAAGATACGGCATGACTTGATTTTTATCAATCTTAAAAACCAGTTTACAATGGCTTTTGTGTTCATCAGTGACTTCTACACAAATCCTGTTCATTTGTACCCAAAGTCATTACTGTAAGTCATCTGGGGTAATTAGATCTTAGAAACAGATAAACAATGCAGAAAACACCATTATAGATAAGATTTTATTTTGATAAATCACACAGTGTTGTACAGTAGTAATATTAACTGAAATGATTATGAGCAATAATTTGTGCTGTGTGATTTATCAAAATAAAATCTTATCTATAATGGAGTTATACTCTGCCACAGTGCTCAAGTTTTACACTTATATCAATAATGCAGAAAACAGATGTAGACTTCTAAGGTTCTGTAAGATTTCATAATAGTGATTATTATTATTATTGTCCCCTTAGGTTCCCAGTGGAACACAGGCCTTCAACAACACATCTCCACTTTGTTCTATTTTCTGCTGTTCTCTTTAGCTGGGCCAGTGATTTCACTTAATCTCTCATCTCCTCGCATGACCTTCTCCATATCGCTTTCGGACGCTTCACTCGTCATTTCCCATTCAAATTCCACTCAAGAGCCTGTATTGAGTGTGACGTCACTGGATGGTCTTCTTAGCGTATGTCCTATCCATCTCCATTTTCTTCGGAATATTTCTTGAGCAATGGGTTCTTTTCGCCAATTCTTTTGACCATCTGGTTTTCATAATGGCACCAGCACAGGCAGCTGCTGATAAAAGTCTGAAGCCTGTTGGGATTGCTTCTCGTGATCCACGCGCCATGTTTCTGACCCATATTGAATTAATCACTTAATATTCCTGTGGAAAACCCTAATTCTATTCTCATGCTGAATGCAGATTTTCAAAGTGATTTCAGAGTAAAAAATGTCTTTCCTATTCTAGTTTTGACATCCTCATCTGTTCCACCTGTAGTTGAAACGATGTTAACTAGAAAAGGGAGGCAAGTGACCTCGTTGAAATTTACGCCACTGACAGTGATTATTGCCTGTTGTTATTGCTGTTGGTTAGTTAGGAATCTTCATCACTTTTGACTCATCTATGTTTACTTGAAGTCCTGTCTTTGATGACTAACTCTCCTGCCAACATGTTGGTTTCCACCCTTAGATCTTTCAGTTTGTGACAGTGTAAATACATTATCTGCAAATCCCACACTTTCTAGAGTCTTCTCATCGGCCTAGAGTATTCCCCTGCTGTGTGAATCGCATAATCTATTCCAACACAGTTAGGATTAACATCGGCGGTAGTAGGCAGCTTTGTTTTAATTTGTTTCACTTCAGAGCATTGACTGACTTTTCTGTTGTGGATCACCAGACACGTGCCATTGTCATGTAGCTGTTGAATGGTGTTGATAAAGATTAAGGGCGCATCATAGTGTTGAAGTAGTTTCCAAATTACTTCGCGGTCAGTGCTGTCTAAGGCCTTTTCAGAATCGATGGACTTGAGATAGAGATTTAGCTGCCATCCTATGCTCTGTTCGATGATGGTGCATGTTCGATCGACTTATGATTTGCCTTTCCTGAGTCCGGGCTGTTACGGACCGAGTTCTGCATCCAGAGCATCTTGTATTCTCTTAAGGATGACGCGGATTAGTATTTTGCGGGTCGTCGACAGAAGACTGATTCCGTGTCAGCTTTTCTAGAGGCGTGTGTAACCCTTCTTTGGCAGTTTCACAAACTATTCTTTCTTTCAATTAGTAGATACCTTTTGATCCTTCTGAAATTCTTTCAATATTGGCGTGAGCGAATCCACTGTGACCTTTGGATCCATCTTCAGTACTTCTGGAGGATTCCCGCCTAGTTTATTAGTTCATTAGTTTCCCAGTCAGTCCTAACCCCGGGGTAAAACAAGGAAGGCTGGACGTAATGCTAGAGTCCCTACCAGGAAAATCAACCTAACCACTACAGAAACTTCAGAGCAAAATAAAAATATAAAAAAGTCCTCCGTAAGATAGGCACCATTAAATATGTGAAAAATGATTTATGAGTTCAAAAATGAATTCGTCTTTTGGTTTCAATTTTTCTGGAAACGTATCTTCCTTATTCTTTTCTTATTTGATTAAACAACGCAACCAAACCAGACGTGAAATTGCATACTAACATATAGATTTAAGCATTAGTTTATATATCTTTAGTCTCTTCGTACCAACAGCACGGCCTCACAAACAGCTTAAATAACTAACACATTGTGGCTTTGTAATACACAATAAGAAATGAGAAGAGTTCAAATCGGTAGGAAATGAAATCAGTGAGGTTGATGACTTTTCATTTCTCCGGGAATTATATATATATATATATCTGTGGTGAGGCAAATGTATTTCGATTCATACTGTGCCAAAATAAACATAAACAGCAAGTCATATCATTTCTCAAAGAATAATGGAAGTACAGACGATAGCCCAATACTTCATGTACTCTAATTTTTACATATATTCCCGCTACATAAAGATTATGACAGGTAATAATAAAAATGTAGTCTATTACTTGTTCATATTATTAAGAATGATACACAGCCAGGTGCAATTATATATTCTTCCTCAATGATTCCCAATTTTATGATGTAAAAGACTTATTAAATTTCATTTTTGACGTTTTGTCACCGAATTAAGTGAGAGCAATTGCATAGCATTCAAACCCACAAACACAATTAGAAACAAGCTTTGTCGGTTAAAGGACCCTGTAGAGCCTTTAAAACAAAACAATTTAGTTTATCTAATACCCTGATTGAATGACTGTCAGGTCAAATACATAGGGGGCAGTCAGACTACCTGAACATAAAAAAACTTCGCAAAATCTAGATTGGTTGATCCAAATAAGATAAGAAATCTAGAGAATAGTTCAGCTATATCACTACATACAGTTACACACAACCATACAATAGGATGGGATAGGATGACAGTTTTAAAATCTAATGTCACAGGGTATAGGGAGAGATTGATAACAGAAGCTTTGTTTATCGAATCAACTGCAAACACGTGTAATAGGAATGATTCAACACCTGTCCTAGATATCTGGAAAATTCTACTACCCCTACGACAAATAGGAGAAAACAAAGAAAACTATAAAAGTCAAGTTTCGAATTCATGTGATTACAGTTGATATGATTATGAACAATAAATTTTGTTCGAAACGTCATCCAGTAAATAATACTGTTTCACTGTGTGATATATCTAATAAACAATCTAATATGGAATTACTTACTACCACATATATTAATGTGAGCAAATGCTGTTGAATGACCGCACTTACTTAAACTTACAGTAGCCTGTAACCTCATGAGTAACAATACTTCTTTGCTTTTCATATACAGTCTTAATGTAATCATACAGTAATTGCTGTCGAAGGCAGATGAAAAGTGATTTTTTTTCATTGAGTTAACTAGAAGTAAACATAAGACTGCATGATATGAGGTAATGCTACCATTGTCACACAAAGTTAAAACACTAAAAGTCTGCAACTCACTTATTAAATCCCTAGTATTTTCTTGCATGTATTTAATTCTTATTACCTACACAAATATTTTCATTTCTCGATAACAGAGCACAGTAACACTGAGAAGAAATTCACCTGAAAGTTTAGTACGGAAATCATTCCCCAGTTCACTGCTTTATAATAATACAACAAAGAACTTTGATTCTCGCAATACAAATAATCGTAGAAGTAATGACTTCGAGACAAGACGTAAACCAGAAGTAAGAAGAAGGACTTCCCTTTTCCGAAAGGTTAGTAAGCTGTATACTGTCTGACCTGTTGACTCTGGTTTATCGAAAACAACAGAACATTGACTAGCTGGTGTCCCCCAGCATTGGGTTGCATGACTCTTTCTACTTGAAATTTACTGTCATGTCAGAATTTTCTTATCCGACGTGGCAACGAACTTGCATGTGGAAACGGTGTCATCAGATCTCAGACTGATTGCTGAGTAGTAACTTCCTGACACCGAGACTTTATGGTAGGATATCTATTTTTTAAAAGTGTCAAACTAAGAAGAAGAGGTCACTTTTTTCTCCTAAGTCATCACTAATTCTAGACGATGTTGCTTTGTGATGTAATGCACCTTAAATTCTCAAGAGGCCAAACCAATCTTCCTCTTCGATGGTGGTTAGGACTCTCGTCGACCAGCACATGGTCCGGGGTTGATCCCCTACCGACGCACACCCGATATCTATGGTCGGCCTGTAAAATTTGGGCTACCGATATCCATGCTGAAAATTCCATACTTCTACTGAAAATACAGTGTGACATCAAGCTGTAATCACAATTTTAAAAAATAATGTAGTGCGTACTGAACTTACCGCCAGTTTCATTAATTTGGAAACTTACCCATCGTCAATGAACGTTTCTCGTAAGTAATAAAAGTTCGAAATACATCGCATAGACAGAATTTCTGTAATAGTCTGTAAGGCAGTTGATCTGATCAAGCAAATTAAGGATGATTTTAATTTTGTCGGTAACAGTCAAGACGGAATTGGTCCGTTTAGTGTGAAGCAAATCCTGAAGAAAGAATCATCTGACTGTACAGCAGTAACATTCACAATGCCAATTATATAATTATTTTACCTTTTATTTATGATGAAATTGGAACTTAAAGTCTTCGCTGTGTTAAAAAACCAAGTTTTAAAACATACATCCATCTCACTGTAGTAATAAAGACTGGAGTTAAAGTTGAAGCAGGACGTAAAAGAGACTAGGCATCGTCTGTAGTTATTTTGCTTTAAAAAAAAGTCAAAGACTGCCACCCTTAGGAGGAAAAGTCTAAGACTGTATCGACTATGGAGTAGTGCATTATCATCCACAACACAGGTTTTGTTCACTGACTGGTCGCTGAGGACTAACCAGTGTCATATGCCTTGTCTTTCGCATGACAATCAGTCACCTAGTTTTGTTACTAAATTGTAAAATGGCTGACAGAATTCAGACAGCACCTCTAAGGACCAAATACATGACATCAACTACTCACTAGGGATTGGTTTACGTAACCACTACAGTCCTACGGAAGTCTGAACGTATGCTGGAAAATCTCACTGATAACATCTCTCACTGTAGCATCATCCTGTTTCAAATCTTTTTTGAGTGGACATTAGTTCCATAGACGATGATGAGTACCATTAATCACAAAACTTAAAGACAGAGCTTCCTGGTGATTGTTTTACACCCAACAAATTACTTAACAACGTTCTAAACGGTACAAGCAGTTACTCTACATCAGTCATTCTCCTGATATCACTGAAATGATAGGGTCCAATGTCAAACAGCTTAATTGACAACTTTTACAGCTATATATATCGTGTACAGATTTGAGTGACATTCATGCTAGCTTTGAAGATTATTCAATCTTGAAACTCTTCAGCAATAAGTTCTAGTGGACTCTAGAAGTATACCTTTACAAAATAGTCATCAATAAAATGTTTGTGGATAGTAACCCCCGTCAATATACATTCTGATAGACTTGAATCACACTAGTGTAAAAACATTTGCTCCATGTATGAAAAAAGTCTGAAAGGTATCTGACTACGATTCAGAAGGAACAGTTAAGACTTCTACAGTCGCAACACAACCATACTCAGAACAAAGTGACTGGAGAGATGTTTCGCCTGACTAATCCTAGTATACAGTCTTCCATGAATCAAGATCAAATGCAGAAATATTGGAAATCATTCAGAGTTGACTGACTAATTTGTCTTAGACTGGAATTTTAGGGCGGACTGCACTGACAACCCTCTCAAGAAGCGTTTGTTACTATTTGACCACCGTATATTGTGTATTCTCAAGAGAATGTAACATTCTGTGCTGTTTCATTAAATTTATTATCCCATATTTTAAAGTTATTTCATCCCGCTAAAATCTACTTTTTTTCTATCTCTTTTTATTCAGACAATGCCACCAGCTTTGCCTACTCAAAGTAAGTGTTTCAAAGAGAACAGTTAATTTCGCCTATTGAGTAACGTTCGCGTCGTCAGTACCAGTGTCTATGTGAAATTCATGTGATCTTTTTTCCAGCCTATTGTAATGCATGTCACCAGGTCTACCACATCATACTATTCGCTGTTATCGGTCTAATGATAACACCTTAGATTTCTGTCTGTTTCAATTACCAGTGTACCAATTTTTCCTCGCTTCTTTACCCATCTTCTTTCGTTTATCTGAAGAAGAGTATCTTTAATACGTTGATGGAATAAAAAGAGGGCAAAACATGCTTTCTAAAGAGAAGTGGAAGAAGTGTACTAATTATATACATGGGGAAGGAGGGATGCTGAAAGAATTATACTAAATTAATTAGATAACGTGTATTTCTTAGTAATAATAATAATAATGATCAGTTCAAGATGAAAAATATCCCGACATAACATTTACCAGGCTTAAAAATGTTAATTTGGCCTTCGTTTAGGAGTGCTTATTAAAACAACCTCATTTTTGAGGCTTTATCAATCCACTGAATGGTGGATATTGTGATGGTTTCTGTTAACACGGATAAGCTATTCTTCTTCGTTAAGCTTACATTGTAACTGACAAACTGTACAATGCATGATGAAGTAAAAAGCTTCCACAAACGGAAGGCATGTAACTAGAGTATCCAAATATTCAGTCAGTCTAGTTTGCACTAAACAGTAAATAATTCTGTAGACATTTGACCAGATCTATTCACGCTTCATGATAGAATAGTAAAGTTCTCCCCAAACTAAATGAATGATTGACATAATGAAGTTTGCGAATATCGTTAACTATGACATGTAAGACTGCAGTAGTGAATGCAGCTCTAGTGTGAATTGTGTTGTCTTTTGTCATTTGAAAATACAATCGCTTTTCATTCAGCTGATAGTGATTAGCAATGGAACTCAGGATGCGTATTTCGTCTTATTCTTGACTCATCATCAGGATGTATTTGCATTCCAAGTCAATGTAAACATTTCAACTGAGATGGGGTATTGCCGTCGACGAGAAATTAAGACTAGATTAAACAAATAATATGGTTTCTATTATGACATAGAACGTGTGTCTTAAAATTTCGCTCAGTAAAAACTGTTCGGGGTTATAGGGGATCCATTCATGTATAATAGTTTACATTCTTACACTTATTTGTTCACTGCATATGAACGCTATTCCAATACTCAACCAAAACTAAATTATATATATGTACGTATCATGACTGTCTCGAACCTAGAATTTGGATATTAGTCTAAGCATCTGACATTAATAATTGCTAGGAGATGGTTTTCAAGCGTACTACCTAAACAGAGCTGAAGCGATGACTGACCGCATAAACCAGCTGTGATTTCTGATTTTCATGCAGTGTATGTGAAGAGCCATTCCTCAATTTGAGATGAGTAACTAACTGCACTATGAATTGATTAGAAAAAAAAGTTCTAGAATAGCAGAACTGCGAAATTACTAATTGTTGACTCACGGATTTAGATATGCTTACATTGATCAATAAAGTGTACAGAACTGGTGTGTGTGTGTGTACATTTGTGTGTATGTGGCAGAAATGAAGAAAACAACCTGAAAACAGCTTTATTACCAGTTATGCCTTTGCTTCATTTTACTTTTAAATGGTAAATACACGCTTTTATATGCATAGACATGTAAACATTTGCAAGAGTGAAGCAACAGAGAGCAAAGATGAAGAATAGCGACCACAAAGTGTGGAAGTACCAATGACCTTGATCGCGTACTATTCGTTAGACTATAGAATCTGCAATGTATTACACATCAAAAAGGCGTTTATTTACAAGAAAACTTAATATGATAATAATGAAACACATGAAATACGATATTTTACCCTGACATCACTGAAAAACACATTCCACTTACAATGAAGGGTTTCAGTTTTCAAGTTTTTTAGCCATCAAAACGGTTTCATCTATATGAACAGTGAAACTTACTCCGATTTATTTATTTACAAGAAAAATACAGATAATAATAATGATAATAAAACACTTTAATTCTCTCCCTAACCTTAATACCTACCTTAACCCGAAGCGGAATCTTAAGCTCACCCTCAACATGATATCAACTGATTGTTCGAAAAGCACGAAAACGAGATAAGGATGAAATTCGCAAATCAGTTTGTATACGGCGTTCATACTGGCGATGTTATAACGTCAAGTTCTGCAATCCAACGATTGTCACGCTTTCAATGACGCTGGTGCGCTCGCACTCTGTGGTCGCCATTCTTTAGTTTGTCCCAACGGAGTGTGCTGTTCCATAGTGTTTTTATTTTCACAGCTATCCGGTCGCCACTGCTGATCTTTTCTGTCTGCTCATCATAAAAGAGTCAAGCTTGTGACACATAATTATATTCTGTATGTTAATTGGTTCCACTAAGTGTTACTGAAGGAATTTCAGTATTCTTGTTATGTATTGCACTCAGTGTTAAAATTTATGTCTTAAAGAGTTTTGTGAAACCCTAGTTTTAATTTTCATTATTTTTCAAAATACTACTCTTCGTTATTTTAGTATACGAATTAAACATTGACGCAAATAATCCTTCAACTTCTGTTCAGTCAAGATATCCCTCAGTAGAACATTATGAATCACAGAGGACATGTAAACCTCGAAGTTATTCCTCAGATGGTGTTCGACTAGCGAGTCGTCAGTTGACAAATACACCTGTCTCACAGTCAATAATACAGAATTCTTGCGATCAAAATGCGAAACTGTGTACGAGTTCTGATAGTAATCATGCTAATAACACCTTGATTTATTCACACACACCTCGTCAACAATCACCCGCTAGACAAGGTGATAATGCCTACACTGATCCAGTATTTTCATCGACTGTGCAAGTTGTGAAGACAGTTAGTTTAGTTAGCCAACAGATTGCAACAAGTCAACCAGAGAAATATAACGTCCTGATAAAAGTATGTTCTTTGCCTGATTTTTGAGTTGTTTCTTTTTTTATTCAAAGTAAGAGCTTTTTTTGTCTTTTTAAATTTCGTTCAGTATCACTACCGGAAGTTTTTGAATATTTTCAATAAATTAATTGTATTAATGGTTGCTGACAGACAATGCCTTTCCAATCCACACACTGAACACCTAAGCATCACAAAGATTATTTATATTGTGTTCTGTGGGTTAGATTCTGGAAGCTTGCTTCCTCGGGTTAATGGTTTCGGTATACTGGCTTTCAGTCAGTGTTAGGTTAGAATCCTGCTCTACCTGTGTCAGTCTAAGCGAGAAGTTGGCGTCACGAGTCCACTGATATTAGGTGTGGCTTATGAACTGGTAAATAACAAAAATCTGTTCTGATTAATTCAGTTTTAACTAAATAAATAACATACATGGCTTTTAATATTTCGATTGAAACGGACGTAAAACGTAGCTAATAAATGTCTCTTTTGTGTAATCCTTCAAAAGATTTATTTATCACATTCTCTAAGCACGCGATTTCGAATGAATAGTGAAGGCGTTTTATTATTATTATTATTATTATTATTATTATTGTTATTAAACCCATTCAAAAGGCAATAAATATGGAATTTTCCTTCTCAAAAGAAACAATAATTAATGCTGTATTAAATTCCTCTTAAGCGATTAAATCAAGCATAAATAATCGAAACTGAACTGCGGAAATATCACTTTGTAATCTGACTTCCGACAAATAAATATTCCCCTTCTTTTACTTCTTATAATGCTATGTGAAAGGATGAATTTTTATTCTGTTTTCGCGTACTCATTGCTAAATTCACTTCATATTACTGTCAGAATTTAGTGAGGGATTTAGTGATATTCTAAGCATCAATGGCTAGTCTTTCTGATATTAAATAAGAGGAAAAACTGAATGATATTCAAGCATTGATTTACAGGGATTTGGTTTGATTAGCTACATGATTTCATCATGCGTTGACATCGGCTAGAGAACCATTGAACAATCTGGGAGTACTGAACAACTGTTTCGTCCCAGCTTCGGACTGGGGGTTTGAAGCCAGAAACTTCCTGTTACAATCTGATGCTCACTAGCGTCTAACCCTATTCAGGAAGTAGTTGCCTGGCTTCTGTTGAGAAGTCGTGACCACTGGGGTACAGCAGGTCGGGCGTGATCACAGATACTCGCCGATGACATCGGCTAGTTGTGACGCTATTCTGTGAATCGGCAGAAGTTGGAATTCATGTGCTGTCGGATGGCGTTTCAGTGTCTTAATGGTCTACAAACTCGCTTTGTAACCGGAAGGCCCTGGATTCGAATCCTGATGGGTGCTTACCGATGAAGAGTCTCAGACGGAGACGAAACATTTATCTAGTAATCACAGGTTCTTCAATGGTTCTCTCACCAATGTCAGCTCCTGATGAAACCCTGGAAGTGAAGGAATTTTGAAAGACAGAGTTTTCATGTCCGCCTAGATTTCATGCTAAACAGAATACTTCTGTTTTGAAATATTCTGGATATTTAAGATACGTAGCATGCAAATTAAACTAGTTGAATAAGTAAAGTTGTCTTATTTCTTTCATTTGACTTCAGGCCTTGAAGGTTCAGCAGCAGCGGTGTTGTTTTTACGGGTGAGGCGGAGCAGTTTGCCGAACGCACAACCTTTCACCCTTACGGGGCTAGCAAACCAGATGAGATTTAGGAGTGAGTTAATCGATAATCGGACCCCCGACGACGTGCATAGTTGGCGAGCATTCTATCACTGAACCGCCAAAACACATATACGACGCTGTAGTCAGTATATATATATATAATCCGAAATTATTTGCTCTTCTGCACAACACAAGAATTACTAGACATTGCGCATTAGGAAGCAGACAGACGATTAGAGAATTGTTTCGCTGGATATTTTTCTATTCTTTAGCCGTAACGTCAAAGTAGTAAACATCAATAATATACACTGGTCTATCTCTGTCAATAACTATGTTTGTTTTGCTTTCAGACTATTGGCACGGCAATAAAAGATTTGTTCGCTGCAATTCAAACTGAATTTGGTGAAAATGTCGATAACGAAGTAAGGCATATAACATTATTCTATCTTATTGTAATCGGCCTTTTCTCAACCTAAATATTATAAACCCTAATGTTACTACTCTAGCATACCTGTACTGGTAGAGAACAACAGACCAGCTTCCTACTTTCGTCCTAGTCTAATCAAGTGTGACGCCATCGTAACTAGCTCAATTTTGCATACCAAGGCTATGATAGTGTATAGCCTGGTTTAAAGTGTCTACCAACCGACTGATTTTGGCTTACATCTACAAATTGACATATTTGAATCATTAGACATCGAATACAGTTGAGAGTACTTATAAACTCGTTTCCTAATACACTTAATGGTGAGTTTGTTTCAGGCTAATTGGCGAAGAATAGAAATTATCGCTATAGTTGTTTAATAGCAAAAAGATTTAAAATGTTACTCCTCAGCTGGATTGGCTAAGATCAGTAGAGCACTGATAACTGACTGCAATATATGAGAGATTTGACGCTTCTAATTTATCTTTTAAAATTCTACTTCTAGGTATATCAAGGAACTATGCTACTCATCAAATGATTTTCATACATTAATGAATACGAAAAATGAATAACCTACCATCTGTTATAGCCTCATTCAAAGGCTGTACGATGATGCCACATGTCGTGTGACTGACAAGGGAAAATTCACCGACATTTTTGGAAGGAAAAACAAGGCTGATTACCGTCACCCATGTGGCATAGGATAGTGAGTGAGAAGACAGGAATGTTTTAGGACGATTAAAAGACTCTAAAAGATGTGGAATTTACGGACGACCTATGTACACTATTACAAACTAAAAGATCTAAAGGCCAAGTCAATATGTTGACAGGAGAGGCAGGCAGCGAAGACAGGACTTCAAGTGAACATAGAGAAGACAGAAATGATGAAGATTCCTAACCAAGGAAACAACCAACAACAATAGGCACCAATCACTATCAACGGAGTTAATTTGAACGAGATCACCTCTTTCACCTATCTAATCAACATCATTTCAACCACAGGCGGAACAGTCGAGGACGTCAAAACTGGGGTCACGAAGAGTAGACAAATCTTTACTTGTTCTGAAATCGTTGTGGAAATCTTCTGCACTCAACATAAGGAACAAGATTCAGATGTTCAACACTAATGCCAAGCCATTTCTTCCTCTGTATGGATGCGAGACTTGGTTCGTGTATCAGTAAAATGTATTTCGAACAGGCCACTGCCTACTTTCACCAACAGCTTCCTTCTCTCTATAGTGAAGATCAGAAAGCCAGTCTGAAAGGATAGTCATTAATTAACTCTGGTAAAGTGCTAACCAAGAATCTATTATCCGAGAAATATAGTGAAGAAAATGGAGATGGATTGGGCACACGCTGAGGTGACCACTGGATGACATCTAGTGTCAGGCCATCACTCCAGGGGATTACCGACTGGAAATAGGAGTGTGATGCTATCTGAGAATTTAACCAATTGTCAAATATAGATTTACAGTAGACAAGGTGTCTATAAAATACCATTCTTATCAAATCATAACATGAATTCCTCACAAAATTGATTCATAATATCTATTACTCATACCTTCAGTTGTGTATGCATAAGTCTTTGTCGTCGGATGATAGAAAAGCGTTGCAAGTCACGTACAATCTCTAGAAGAAAGTGTGCAGTTCAGAATAAATGGCTTTTCGTGCTAACCACACAACAGCCCAATTACTGAAGTGAAAAGAAGCAGTGAGTAGGCAGTAAGAAACTATACACTGTGTGAACAACAAGTAAAGAACGCATCTGTGTCTCTACTTGTATTTCTCATAAACTAGTGGCACTGCCTGTGAGTTTAGTATCACTTTTTGTGTAATATTCATTTTACAGCCAGCTTCTTCACTGTGTTCAGTTAGTTGGTAATTTGTGTAGCAATTCTATCTGAAATAAACAGAATCAACATAGCTGAACATTCGACACAAAAAAAACTAACAGTGACGCGATTTTGTCTGAAATTAATTTGACCATTTTAAGCTTATTTTCATAAAAGATCACTGCATAATGTTACTTTCTTTTTTTTTTAAATATCCCAGATTCTTCTAGCTGAACGTCAGTTGAATTCTTCTATGTATTCTTTAATAACAACTACGAAAGACGCAAAATTACAAAATAACCGTGGCCCATTGCTAGAAGAATATCGACGACACTTAATGAGTTTAGCCTATGCTATAGCAGCTGATGCACGCTCGTTATACACAACTGTGTATGAAAACCGTACTAAACACAACCGAAATTAGTCAAATAATATTAACAATATTAATAATAACATTCATAGTAGCGTAGACATTTTCTCTTTATACAACTGCTTTTGGTAAATATGTAATTTTATACTAATGATTATTCTTTTCGCTCTTAATATTTTCGCTTGTGATTAAAAACAGTGTTGAGGCTACTGTTTTCGATTATTATATTACTGAAATCAGTAGGTTGTACATTTGTAAAAAAAATGAAATAAAATTATTATTAATAATAAGCACAGCTGTACACCTCATTTTTATTCAACCTTTTGGGGTGGGGGTGGGGGAGGCGGGGTTACTTCATTTTATTTAAAGTATCGAAGTTACTAAAAATTATGGACTTAAAGTTCCCCTAACACCACTTACACGTGAGTCAGGATCTACGGTGTTCGTCATTGTCGCATTACTGGTAGCAGTGTATGTAAATAAGTGTGACCAGTTCACAATTTCACTCTGTTTATGTTCATAAACATTTACAGGATTAGAAACGTACGATTATATACTCCAGGAATTAAGCTGAAGATATTTTCTATTCCTTGAGTACACGATGGAACATAGAGCCTCAAGAATAAGAAAGCTTACATTAGGAGAAATTAACCTTCTTGTTTGCAGTACAAGTAACTGACTAACATTTTATGCTCTGAGTCTAGGTGAATTCTTTATGTCAATAATAATAATAATAATTACTTCGACACAATGTAGAATTTTCAGCAAGTAATACAATATTAAGAACACACATATTCAGCGAAGAGACTCTTTTTTCAACAACGAATTTATTATGAAGCTGTACAATCGTATATATATATGGTTTTACTTTAAGAAATTATATCCGGTGAGGGAATTAGATCAAAGGTGTGAATACATGCAATAATAATAGCAGTAGTATGAAATGCAGTTAAAATATTTGTCATTATAATCATAGTTAAGTGTCAAGTAGCAAAACAATTAATGTCATATATAAAATAATTCATAAGGTGTATAGATGTTGGCAAGGGGTGCATAAATATAGGATTAGTAGGCGAATATAAAATATGGTGTGAAATTTGATACGATACAATTCAATAATAATTTTGGATTTAGAATGACAACTGGGACAAGCGGAAACAATAAAGAGTGAGAATAGTAATAATAATGATAATAATAATAGTAATAAGGGGAAGGTACATAAAATAACTAAATAAAATAAATAAATGTCTATCCCTCTACGGCCAAGGCATAAGTAGAGATTGTACATATTGTACACAGAAGTCTGGCTTAAAATCATGAATTATCAAGGCCTCCGCTGTCTTTAGAAGTCTGTAACGAAGAAAACGCGGTAAGTTAGCATGGATTCAGCAGATGATCTTAAAATCATGGTCAGCGTTGGCAGAGTGACAACAGTCGATCAGATGTTCTAGAATAGAGCTTCGCACACACTTCCTTTCTCCCTTGTTAAACCATGCTGCTGGAATATGTTCTCGTATCTTATCTTTTATAGAGATGCAGAACAACTTGCGGTTGGTGAACGTCATTTACAGTTTTGCTGCAAAGAACGTTTTACTGACTGCTTTAGAGAGACGGTTTCTGAGCATATCTGAAGCTTGATGACCTTTGAATTCCAAGTTCATAAATAATGTTTTCTCTGGGACTGAGTCGGTGAGCCGTTCAGACTGCTTATCTTTCGTGTTACTGTCGATAAATCGCTTCGGGCAATCGTTTTCTGTCAGTGTGGCTTTTAGGAAGTCAAGTTCTAAGTCAACGCAATCAGAACTGCAAATGTTTCTTATTCTAAAGCAGAGCGAATGAATTAGGTTCCTTTTTCTGGAGATAGGCACCCGACTATAAAAATTAGTTAGTTGTCCGTTCCATGTACGTTGCCGGTGGATGGATCTTTTGAGAGATCCGTCAGGACGTCTAATAATACAATATTGCATCGAATTTCCTTTTTACTTAATACAAGGAGCAAGTAACTAAACAGGGCATTTACAGTGATAATATTGTTCAGGAATAATATGAACATAAAGTTAAAATTTATGAGGGAAAAAAAGTTGTTTCTCAGTAGATTAGTAGTGTCATGTCTTACGCTTTTCTTATCATATAAAATGCGTGCCAAATAAGGCATTGTAGAGCTTTTATGCTTAGCCATCCGAGCATAAAGTCACCTATAGTTGGTTTTAGTTCTACCCGATGAGATGCAGCAAAGAAAGAGTTGTGTATAGGAAGGATGCTCAGAATCTGACAAGATAATATTTGCTAATTTCTTACAGGAGTCCATATTACTATCTACAATAGTATTAACTAGTTGGTTTAGCTACATCCCAACCACCCTACTGACAGCTTTGAATGCCCTTTACAGTGTAACAAAGTCTTTCTTTAGTAGTCTGGGAAAGATTAAGGAGCAGCAATTAAGAAGAGTACAAGAATTAACAAACTGTAAAAGTAGAGACTGACTGAGTGATACCAGATTGTCTTAACTTCCTTACATAGAACGTCAAACGAAATATCCTTCTAGGAACTAACATAATGTGGGAAGATCAGGAAAGATTAAAGGAAATACACCGTCCAAGGTATTTAACATTCGACTTAGTTTCAACTTCACTGCCATCTATGATATTAGAATTATGGAAAGGAAATAATTCACATAATTCGCGCTTGTTTCTGAAAGTGAAATTCAACCGGAAAATCATAAGCTCTGCATATGACCGCAGATATTTTCTGATAAATATCTTACTTATAGTCAAACTTCTGAGCAAGCAGAGGTGGGATTGCAAGTGAATCTCGAAATTATGAAATTAATTTATCCATTTAATTTCTCCTAACAGCAAACTCTAAGGTCTTCTAGCTACGCATGTATTCACAAAACTCCCACGTGTCTGGACAAAACATTGTTCAGCGTGGTAGACTAAGGATGAGGAATTTTTCAGCTGACACAGTGCTGACTGCTGTTCTAAGTTACTCTTATAGGAAAAGTATGGTTTTCATTTAAGGCCTTTAAGATATGACAGTTATAAAATGGAGACACTAGGTGACACTGTTTTCTGTCCCCTAAATTTTGAACATAAAGCTACAATATAACCATCTATCTCTGGACACTTGATCTTCCACTGGTAGTTAATATTCCCACTGTATAAATCTGCTAATCGTTCTTTTTCCATTCATTTTTTAAAAAATTGATTGTAACTGTTAAACTATCGTTTTCACTCAACGCTTAATTTGTGTCTTTTCCTATGTCCCTGCCATTGAGATAATTTTTTCAGTCCAAAAAATACTTGATGCTCACTTGCAACTGGTCCTATTCAGGCAGTGACCTGGCGTTCTAGTGGATAGCCACGACCAGAAGGTTGCAACAGGTTGAAGGTGAGGCAGTAACTCACCGAAGAATACATTGCGAAGTGGTCGTGCTATGTCATGAATTGGCCATTGAATAGCCACGGTCCCAGTGACTCAATGGTCTACGAGCCAGCTCGCCTTGTAACCAGAAGGTCGTGAGTTCGAACCCTGTCGTTGGATGCGTACTGATGAAGAGTCCCAAACTAGGACGAAACAGCTGTTCAGTACTCCCTGCAGGTTTTCCAATGGTTGTCTAACCGATGTCAGCTTATGATGAAATCGTCCAACCAATCAAACACAATCCTTACAAAAATCAATACTTGAAAATATGAGAATTACTATGCTCCCACCAGTGCCTTTATTCGCTTTACTTACAGCTGCTTTATTATTAACTCATGAACGTCTTCAAAGTCTCTGTCACTTCCAGTATTCTTATTTTTTCCTCAATGATAACACAATTCAATTCACAGTCAAGTAGTTCACTAAAAAATTGTGTACCGTAGACTATTTATGTAGGACTAAAGACAGATCATTTTGAAATATTTCAAAACTGTATTGCTCTGCTTAATTTTAGCTTAATCCCTTTATACAACTACAACATGGCCCTTCAGTCAATGATTCATCCCACAAATCATGAGCCAAAGGACAATTCAACAGAATCTAAAATCTAACTTGCATTTAAAAATTTAGGCAACATAGGTTAATTTATGAATCAGTAGAAATGTTTCCATTCATGAATACAGCAGACAAGATTGGCATTTTTGTGTGGGTTGTTAAGTTTTATACAAAAGTTGGTTGTTATTATTATCTATGAAGTAGTGCATTCAACTGATGTAGGACTTTGAGTAGTGTCTTGATGCATGTACCCACAGTGTTAGATATTATGCAGCCATGGCTGTCCTCAAGGCATGAGAAGAATACCTAACAGCTATGTAGCTAATATCTGTTATTTTCCATCTTTGTTTCATTATAATGCAATATTTATGCATTCTGTTAAGTCCTTCCTCGGTACGTTTACTGATTGAAAACAGTCAATAGATTGTGAACTACACTGTCTTCATTATTATAGCACAATTATGAAGAAGGTTACACCATATTTGAGCCCAGTTAAGTGGGGTGAAGACGGCCTTGAAGTGCCCCTTCCATCACACCCAAAATTGACCTAAGGGTAAAAGAAACAGACCAAAATCAATTAACTAAAAAAAGCTTGTAACTTATTTGCAGATGCTTTAAGTTATTTTAATCTTGTTTTAATGGCTACACACCTCCGGCCAGGCTCAGTCGCCATTTCTCGCTTGTCTTTGTACTGGTAACACGCATGCATCCAGAGTTCTTAGCTCAACCACAGTAGACAGATAAGTTTCTTAAGTCTCCTTAAATAATTTCAACATTTAATGATCAGATAACACTTTTAAATAACTGAGTCTTTTTATTTGTGTTTTGGTGATCAGTGCTTACATATTATGTGGGGTATTGATTAAATGAGTACTTAATAAGACTGGTTTAGTTTATTATATCAACTCATGAAAAATTCCCATTCGAACATTAATAGACAGAAGACAAGTAGTTCAGCGAAGAGTCTCTTTCCGGCGAATTCATTTTCATAGCTGTACAATCGCAAATATATATGGTTGTTTTGTATGTGTGTGTGTACATTAAATTTGTCAAACGAAAATACAATTAGTAAGTTCAGATGAATTGGATGTTGATATATCAACTGAGCTTACTAATTGTATTTTCGTTTGACAAATTTAATGTACACACACATACAAAACAACCATATATATTTGCGATTGTACAGCTATGAAAATGAATTCGCCGAAAAGAGACTCTTCGTTGAACTACTTGTCTTCTGTCTATTGTATCAACGACAAAACCAGTCACTTACATCCTCGTTGTCTGTAGTTGTAGCAGGGAAAATTAAATAATCTAATATACACTATTTATTTTGTTAGTCCTCCTTAAATCTCTGCAACTTATTACTTATCAGAAGAGGATAATAAATAATCTTAAAAATCTATTTCAATTCACGCACATCATAACATTCTAACAAGTTACTTATTATTATGACTATAAAAAACACTCGTCTTATTTCCCATCTGATTGTAATTGATCGATAACACTCATATTATTATTTCTGAATGTACATTATCCTATATTGATTTTTATTCAAATATCTAGTCAACTCCACACATGAATATTCGTATGTATGAGATTAACACTCAGTTTATCCCACTTAACCTCGCTTAGTTTACTGGTTCGCTAATTTTCTAGCCGGTCCTAATCCCAGAGAAAAAGAGAAGATTGTTCGTGAGGCTAGCAATTCTACTCCGTAAAATCATTCTAATCGCTACAAAACACAACAACAAGCTCTAATCACTAACAACGGAATAAAGCTGAAAGAGGTCCCTTCCTTCACTTGTCTAGGCAGCATCGTTTCAACTATTGGTGAAAACACGGGTTAGGATGTCGAAACCAGGATCGAAAGGGCAAGACAGACTTACAACACTCTGAAATCAGTTTGGAAGTCTTCTGCACTCAGTATGAAGGGCAACATTCTAATTTTCAACAAGAACATTAAGTCTGTTCTTTTATATGGGTTGGGAACTTAGCATTTGCGTCACGAAAAGCATTTAAACAGGTTACTACAGACTTCGGCCAACTGCTAACTGTCTTCTGTGCATAGTAAAAATGAGATAGCCAGTCAGAAAGGATAAGCTGATGACAAGGAAGTATGGAAATGAACCAGCCAAGAACTTATTGCCCAACAAATATTCTGTAGGAAATAGAGATGGATCTGACTCATGATGTGGAGACTATTGAGTGATATCGCGTGCAATGCAGGCCTTCCAGTGGGACTCGAATGAGAAACGGTGAGTTGATCTTCCAAGGGTGACATGGAGGAGGTCGTGTGAGAAGGAGGACTTATGGGTGATCATCGGCCAGCTAAAGATGAGTTCCGAGAAGAGGACAAAGTGGAGAGGTGCTGTTGAAGCCCTATTCTGCACTCGGAACCCAAAGGAATAATAATCATAATTATTATCCCACTTACCTCTCTACCTCAGAAAACCCACTGATTTCAGGTATAAAGGGGACAGGATAAATGGTATGTCATATTTTATTCCAGAATAAATTAAAATAAGCAAGCATTTAGTAAATTTATAGCAATAAAGCAGCCTAATCTTAAAAGGAACTTTGAAACAGATTAAAAACTCAGCTATTCTCAGATAACAGTTAGGTAAGTATGCACCTTCATGCAGCCAGAAAATGTTTGAATGTCATTCAAGTTTCCCCTTACATTAATAAGCTGAAGAAATTAGTTAACAGATGCTTTGTAATCACACACACATACTTTGTTGAATCAAAAATCTTCAAACTAAAGTTATATTAAAAGATCTTAAGATCTATTTTTCATCAAATAGGAATATATACGAAAGTTATCCAATAAATCACCACAGAATCCTCAAAGTAGGACTGTCATCACTGAGTCAGCAGTTTTTCTTGTCTTACACGAAAATTCGATTAGATTGATGAATAGGAAAACATTTCTAATCACCTTATTTGTTCAAGGGTTTTTTCTAGTGGTTTCATGTGGTGTGTATAGTTAAAAATACTGAATTGTGGAGATTGATGTTGAAATATGTAGTCTAATCACAAATGTATAATATTCAAAGTTAGGAGTTTATGCTTAATGCAGCTATTAAGAGCGAGCAATACAATAATACTGAAGACTGGATAAAGGAGGCTTTAATGATAGTTAATGGGATTCATTTTATGAAGAAAATGCAAATACTATCGTTTAATAATTGAACATTCAGAATGAAGGTCAGTAGAGAAATTTCTGCTAAAGCAATCGTAAAGAAGACTTAGAATAAAAAATAACTAATAATCTGGAGTTAGATTGTATCAATCTCCCTGATTCTTAACCTCTAAAACTGTACCGTTGTGAACAGTAACATAAACTGAATAACTCCGTCATTTCGAGAGAGGTAAATAATTCTCTAAAGGTATTAGTCTATAGCTTTAGCCATTCAACATTGAGTGCTGTTCCTTACTTCTTTAGTTGACTGCTTAAGCTGAAGATATGTGATCAATCATCCACACCATTTATCGCGTTGTTGTAGTGCGCTTGGTTGATCGTGCATGCACCCTACCTAGCTAAGCAGGTGTCACAACCCTACGTTTGTGATACCGAAACACATTCCTTGTTTTGGATGATCATCTTGTTGTTCGGTTTTGACTTCCCAACGGCTGTCTGATCTACGTACGACAACTGTATTGAGTTACAGAAGATACCATAATCACACTAGCAAATAAACTTACGTACATTTCCCAAAGATCAGGTGGGATGTGGGGTGAGTTTTCTGCATCGTTTACTGGCTGTGCCGAATTCTGTTTCTACTGAGCAAATAATCTTGGAAACTCACAACCACTTATTCATCCCTACTAACTTTGTTATTGTCAGATAGAATGAACATACTGTAGAGGAAAATAATTCCCCAAAATTACTGACCACGGCAATCATCACTCAACATTGGATGCTGACCATCACTGTTTAAGTCAACTTGTTTAATTGAGGGCTTCCGGTCAATCATCCACGCGATTTGATACTCTGTTGTGTCACGTTTGTGCACGATCACTAGCCAGCTAAGCATTCAATTCAGTCCACGATTTAGTTCCGAAATATATATCGTAGTTTGGACGACCCAGTACTGTCTTTTGCTTTGCCTTTGGTTCACGAGGAACGAATACTGTAGAAGTTGTTGGTATAAGATCTTGCGTTAGTATACTCCATACAATCCGCGAACGTCGATACCGTCAGCCTCTAAACTGGTGAGCCCAACCGCGAAATTCATCTTTGGTAAATAAGCAGACTATCCTATTTTGTATTTGTCCCTATACTGTTTTGAAACTAAATATACTCCACCATGAGTGATCTTAGTCATTCGTATTCGCTCAACAGCCAAAACTATTCAGCTCGTACCATTTTGGCCAGATAATGCTGAAACATGGTTTCAGATAGCTGAGTCTGATTTTTGTGAGCATGGGAAAACCGATCAACGTTCACAGTTCCCCGCAGTTATTCACGCCCTACCGCGGGAATTCAACAAGTGCGTTACTGTGCAGATGTCGAGTCCAGAGGTAAGTAACTCGTATGAGTTGCTCAGAGCATCCCTCCTCAGGAGAAACGTTCTCACAGATCGACAGCGTCTGGATGAATTATTTCATAACATCGAGCTAGGTGATCAGCCAACCGTGAGCATGCTAACAAGAATGAGAAAGGTTATTGGTCAAAGTCAGTTCGATGAAGGACTTTTCAGAGAACTCTTCTTATCCAAACTGTCACAGTCAGTACAGACTGTACTTGTGACACTTCAGGGTTGTAGCGGTAAATAATTCCCCAAAATTATTAACCACAGCAATCATCAATCAACATTGGATGCTGACCATCACTGTTTAAGTCGACTTGTTTAGCTGAAGGCTTACGGTCAAGCATCCCCGCCATTTGGTGCTCCGTCGTGTCACGTGCGTGCACGATTACTAGCTAGCTAATCAGTCACCTCTACCCGCGATTTTGTCCCAAAATATAATACGTACTTTGGACGACAAAATCTGGTCTTTTGCTTTACCATTTGGTACTCGAAGAGCGAATACTATAGAAGTTGTTGGTATAAGATCTTGCGTTAGTATAATCCGTACAACTCGTGAACGTCGATACCCGCAGCCTCTAAACTGGTGAGCCCAACCACGAACTACATCTTCAATTCACACGCAAATAAACCCGGTGAGTTCGTTCCTTTTTGTGTTTATTCTTGTACTATATTGTTATCGGCATACGTTTCGTCATGAGTGATCCTAGCCCCAAGGTTATTCAGATTCGCTCAACCGCCAAAACAATCCAGCTAGTACCATATTGGCCAGATAATGCTGAAACGTGGTTTCAGATTGCTGAGTCCGATTTTTGTGAACATGGCATAACTGATCAACGTTCGCAGTTCCCCGCAGTTATTCACGCCCTACCGCGGGAACTCAGCAGGTGCGTAACTCTGCAGATGTCGGTAAGTAACTCGTACGAGTTGCTCAAAGCATCCATCCTCAAGAGAAAAGTTCTCACAGATCGACAGCGTCTGGATGAATTATTTCATAACATCGAGCTAGGTGATCAGCCAACCGTGAGCATGCTAACAAGAATGAGAAAGGTTATTGGTCAAAGTCAGTTCGATGAAGGACTTTTCAGAGAACTCTTCTTATCCAAACTGTCACAGTCAGTACAGACTGTACTTGTGACACTTCAGGGTTGTAGCGGTAAATAATTCCCCAAAATTATTAACCACAGCAATCATCAATCAACATTGGATGCTGACCATCACTGTTTAAGTCGACTTGTTTAGCTGAAGGCTTACGGTCAAGCATCCCCGCCATTTGGTGCTCCGTCGTGTCACGTGCGTGCACGATTACTAGCTAGCTAATCAGTCACCTCTACCCGCGATTTTGTCCCAAAATATAATACGTACTTTGGACGACAAAATCTGGTCTTTTGCTTTACCATTTGGTACTCGAAGAGCGAACACTATAGAAGTTGTTGGTATAAGATCTTGCGTTAGTATAATCCGCACAACTCGTGAACGTCGATACCCGCAGCCTCTAAAGGGTGTTCTTATGGATGACTTAGCTATTTCTGCGGATAAAATTCTAGAAATCACTAAACGGCGAGTTGCTGAAATATGCTTGATGGCCAAAAAGACTTCGAGTAAGGATACTGCAGTGATAGAGATGTGCCACTCCATCCAGCACACGCTTAGGTTAAACATATCTTGTAATTCCTCCTACCGTCGTCCGAACTCCCCTAAACGGCGAAACTCACGTGGTAAATCTAAGTCCAAGCCATGTTCACTATCAAACCCTGGCTGATGCTAGTATCACAACACCTATGGCCGGGAAGCGAAACACTGCCGAAAACATTGTAATTTCGGCAATGTCTCTGAGACTGTGGGAAACTATCCCGCCGGCACGCAATATCAGCAACCGTCGCCGCTGGCACTAGTCGCCTACTTCACATTCGTTATGTGGTCAGCCAGACCCGATATTTAGTCGATACAGGCGCCGAAGTCAGCGTCCTCCTCGCTACAGCAGTAGATCAACAGAAGGAACCTACCCTCAACTTACACACTTATCTGAACGTAGGCTTATGCAAACCTATTCAGTGGATTTTCCTTCTCGCTGACGTCACAATGCCTATCATTGCCACGGGCCTACTTAATCATCATGATTTACTCGTAGACGTCCGCCGAAAAACGACTTACTGACAATAATACTAGACTGTCTATCAAAGTCATCACCTACATAAGCCCCAGTTTGTCATTCGTTAAGATGAAAGTAATCCTTGATCCAACTTTCCAACCGATAAGTACCCGGAACTTGATTGCCCGTCTAATGACCTACAGTGCATAACCAGTAATGTTATGCATCACATCATAACCTCAGGACAGCCCATGACATCTAAAGCACGACGACTGGCTCCTGACAAATTACAACTTGCTGGAAATGAGTTCACTATAACAAGACGCTGTACAGCATCTTATACAAGCACTGTCAACGATCTAAAATGGCTTTTATATAGCTTTCGACGTGTTTATCAACTTACTCGTACGGCGCAACCATGCTGTGACAAATGGCGGGCTATGGGTGACTTGAGTGCAGTAAAACAAATCTGCTTGACAATGACCAATATTAATCTGCATTCAGTTGAATTCACATCTGGTATTACTTGCAAAAAAATGATGTCAAAATCATAAAAATTAATCACTCATTTTAAATTAATACACAATTTGAACATAAATCAAGATACGATGCCGCACACAACAAAGTTATATGGAGGAATTGACTTCAAGCTTTATTTTTTTCCCAAATATTTGTAATTTATCCGACACGTACTTGGGTCTTTTTTGTTAATGTGAAGACAATACTTCTATATTTCTTTATGTGCTCCATTGAACGACTAACTATCAGAATGTGCTCACTAACTGATGTCAGAGAGGACAGCAACCATGTAATTTCACTATAAATCAAATTCATGTAATTTAAATAATACTTATCCATGCCTGTACAACTGGTGTGTCCTACATTGATAGGAAATATATATTATTATTATATGCTCACCTTTGGCATCATTCGGCCATCGAATAGTCCATGGGCATCCCCATTGCATATGGTACCGAAAAAGGATAACGATTGGCGACCCACTGGTGATTACCGGCGAGTGAACGCCAAAACAACCCCTGATTGCTACCCTTTGCCTCACATACACGACTTGACGGCAACGTTATCTGGAGCGTCTATATTCTCCAAAATCGACTTGGTTAAAGCATATAACCAAATCCCGATGGCAACGGAAGATATTCCGAAAACGGCTATCATCGCGCCTTTCGGACTTTTCGAATTTCTACGTATGCCATTCGGCCTCCGGAATGCGGCACAAACATTCCAACGCTTCATCGATGAAGTATTTCGCGGTCTCGACTTTGTATACGCATACTTAGACGACTGCCTCATTGCCAGTCCAGATAAGGAAACTCACCTTAGACACTTGGACTTGGCATTTGAAAGGTTACGTCAACATGGTGTTACCATCAATATACAGAAGTGTCAAATAGGCGTTGACTCACTCGATTTTCTGGGTCACACTATTGACTGTCAGGGCATACGCCCACTGGCTACTAAAGTGGAAGCGATACTGAACTTTCCGGAGCCAAAGACAGTAAAATGCCTTCGCACTTTTAACGGCTTGGTAAGTTATTACCGACGTTTTATTCCTAATTGGGCTTCTCTAATTCAGCCATTAACCGATCTCCTTCGAGGGAACAACAAGGCTATTGAACTCGACACGTCTGTTCGACATGCTTTTACTCAGGTAAAGAAAGCTATTGCGGATGCCACACTTCTTATGTATCAGGATCCAATGGCACCGTTGAGTATCTCGGTTGATGCATCAGACACTGCACTCGGCGCAGTTCTGCAACAACTAGTTAACAACGAGTGACAACCACTCGCCTTTTTCTCGAGGCGCCTTCAATTAGCTGAAACGAACTACAGCACATTCGGAAGAGAACTTCTAGCTATGTACTGTGCTATACGTCATTATCGACATTCAGTTGAAGGTCGCGAATTCACCATTTTCACTGACCACAAACCTCTGACGTACTCTCTGAACTCAACTTCAGATAAGTATTCACCCAGGGAATCACGACAACTAGATTACGTTTCACAGTTTTCATCAGATATTCGCCATGTTTCCAGAGTGAACAACACTGTGGCAGATGCCTTGTCACGTATTTGTTCTTTCACCCAAATCGACGGCATAGACCTTGTAAAACTGGCTCGTCTTCAAAAGGAAGATACCGAGCTTCAGCGTGAGTTGTCGAAAACAATTCTACAATTAGCCGAGAACCCCTTAGGTATAGGAAACGATACTATTCTCTGCGACATTTCCACTAGTACTCCTCGCCCCATCGTGCCCAAAAGTTATCGCCGTAACGTCTTCAATACGTTGCATGGCTTATCCCATCCAGGTATTCGAACTACCGTCAAGCTCGTAACTAGTCGGTTTTGTTGGCCTGGTATTAATAAGGAAGTAAGGGAATGGACACAGACGTGCTTAGCTTGCCAAAAGTGCAAGGTAATAAGACACACTAAAAGCCCCCTTGGCACTTTTCTTATCCCCGATGCCCGTTTCGAACACGTCCATATAGATTTAGTTGGCCCCCTTCCAGAATCTCATGGATATACCTATATGTTAACCTGCATCGATCGCTTCACACGATGGCCTGAAGCAGTACCCATCAAGGATATATCTGCTGAAACTGTCGCACGCGTCTTTGTAGACAGATGGATCGCAAACTTTGGATGCCCATCTTCCGTAACAACTGATCGTGGGTGGCAATTCGAAAGCGGTTTATTCTTCGCTTTGACTAAAATCCTTGGTTGCATGCGTTTTCGAACAACAGCCTACCATCCTCAAGCTAATGGTATGGTGGAACGTCTACACAGACAGTTGAAAGCTGTTTTATCAGCTGCAAATAACACCCATTGGACTGAATCCCTCCCGTTAGTTCTCCTAGGGATACGAAACGCTTTAAAAACCGATGCTGGTTGTACTACCGCTGAGCTAGTATATGGCACGACACTACGACTGCCAGGTGAGTTTGTTTCTCCCTCGACCTTCTCACCAGCAGTACATCACTCCTCATACGTCAATAGGCTTACAAACGCAATCCGTTCAGTTAGACCTGCCCCCCTCCGACCACAGTCCATTGATGCTTTTGTTCACCCTTGTTTAAAAACTTCTTCACACGTATTTGTTCGTCGCGACTCGGTACGTCGTCCTCTAGAACCCCCGTATGACGGACCATATAAAGTCATTAAACGTATGGATAAATTCTTCGTCTTAGACAAGAAAGGCCACGAAGACACCGTCAGTATCGACCGTCTCAAACCGGCTTACTTGGAAGGTAATCCTATTAGCGTAGACCTGAGCGTACCTAATAATCCACAAGTAATAGAATATCCTGTAGTCTTCGAAGAACTTCCTAGCACGGCGAAAGCCACCGAAACTTCGGTCGATCACTCTAAGAAAACGCGTTCTGGACGTCACGTTAGATTTCCAGAATACCTTCACACCTATTTCACATAACTGAGTGACACATCAATTTTTTTATGTTGCATCATTAAACACAAGTAAATGATATTTTTCCTATAACCGTACATAAAATTAAATTAGATGTATATTTTTTCCCGATATTTTGAACTTTATATTATTTTACTGTATAGTAGATGCATGTCATATTTTTTTGGTAAAAAAACGCTTTTTTGGTTCATTTTTCTTGACAAGGTTCTCAGCGTTCTTGTTTTCTTTTCCAGGTGCAACGGGCACTGGACAGGAAACAAACGAAGCACGGGATCCAACGAACAATACCGAGGAAGCTATGTACAGACACCCTATTAGCATAGACAGACAGACCAGCAGGCTCTCCATCAAGCCGCTCGGAAGATTTTTTTCACCCATCAGGGAACCATCGAGATATTTTACTTCCGGCTGGTCATGTCTTAGGGTCCTCACAAACCCACTAGGGTGGGAGTGAGCTGTAGCGGTAAATAATTCCCCAAAATTATTAACCACAGCAATCATCAATCAACATTGGATGCTGACCATCACTGTTTAAGTCGACTTGTTTAGCTGAAGGCTTCCGGTCAAGCATCCCCGCCATTTGGTGCTCCGTCGTGTCACGTGCGTGCACGATTACTAGCTAGCTAATCAGTCACCTCTACCCGCGATTTTGTCCCAAAATATAATACGTACTTTGGACGACAAAATCTGGTCTTTTGCTTTACCATTTGGTACTCGAAGAGCGAACACTATAGAAGTTGTTGGTATAAGATCTTGCGTTAGTATAATCCGCACAACTCGTGAACGTCGATACCCGCAGCCTCTAAAGGGTGTTCTTATGGATGACTTAGCTATTTCTGCGGATAAAATTCTAGAAATCACTAAACGGCGAGTTGCTGAAATATGCTTGATGGCCAAAAAGACTTCGAGTAAGGATACTGCAGTGATAGAGATGTGCCACTCCATCCAGCACACGCTTAGGTTAAACATATCTTGTAATTCCTCCTACCGTCGTCCGAACTCCCCTAAACGGCGAAACTCACGTGGTAAATCTAAGTCCAAGCCATGTTCACTATCAAACCCTGGCTGATGCTAGTATCACAACACCTATGGCCGGGAAGCGAAACACTGCCGAAAACATTGTAATTTCGGCAATGTCTCTGAGACTGTGGGAAACTATCCCGCCGGCACGCAATATCAGCAACCGTCGCCGCTGGCACTAGTCGCCTACTTCACATTCGTTATGTGGTCAGCCAGACCCGATATTTAGTCGATACAGGCGCCGAAGTCAGCGTCCTCCTCGCTACAGCAGTAGATCAACAGAAGGAACCTACCCTCAACTTACACACTTATCTGAACGTAGGCTTATGCAAACCTATTCAGTGGATTTTCCTTCTCGCTGACGTCACAATGCCTATCATTGCCACGGGCCTACTTAATCATCATGATTTACTCGTAGACGTCCGCCGAAAAACGACTTACTGACAATAATACTAGACTGTCTATCAAAGTCATCACCTACATAAGCCCCAGTTTGTCATTCGTTAAGATGAAAGTAATCCTTGATCCAACTTTCCAACCGATAAGTACCCGGAACTTGATTGCCCGTCTAATGACCTACAGTGCATAACCAGTAATGTTATGCATCACATCATAACCTCAGGACAGCCCATGACATCTAAAGCACGACGACTGGCTCCTGACAAATTACAACTTGCTGGAAATGAGTTCACTATAACAAGACGCTGTACAGCATCTTATACAAGCACTGTCAACGATCTAAAATGGCTTTTATATAGCTTTCTACGCGTTTATCAACTTACTCGTACGGAGCAACCATGCTGTGACAAATGGCGGGCTATGGGTGACTTGAGTGCAGTAAAACAAATCTGCTTGACAATGACCAATATTAATCTGCATTCAGTTGAATTCACATCTGGTATTACTTGCAAAAAAATGATGTCAAAATCATAAAAATTAATCACTCATTTTAAATTAATACACAATTTGAACATAAAACAAGATACGATGCCGCACACAACAAAGTTATATGGAGGAATTGACTTCAAGCTTTATTTTTTTCCCAAATATTTGTAATTTATCCGACACGTACTTGGGTTTTTTTTGGTAATGCGAAGACAATATTTCTATATTTCTTTATGTGCTCCATTGAACGACTAACTATCAGAATGTGCTCACTAACTGATGTCAGAGAGGACAGCAACCATGTAATTTCACTATAAATCAAATTCATGTAATTTAAATAATACTTATCCATGCCTGTACAACTGGTGTGTCCTACATTGATAGGAAATATATATTATTATTATATGCTCACCTTTGGCATCATTCGGCCATCGAATAGTCCATGGGCATCCCCATTGCATATGGTACCGAAAAAGGATAACGATTGGCGACCCACTGGTGATTACCGGCGAGTGAACGCCAAAACAACCCCTGATTGCTACCCTTTGCCTCACATACACGACTTGACGGCAACGTTATCTGGAGCGTCTATATTCTCCAAAATCGACTTGGTTAAAGCATATAACCAAATCCCGATGGCAACGGAAGATATTCCGAAAACGGCTATCATCGCGCCTTTCGGACTTTTCGAATTTCTACGTATGCCATTCGGCCTCCGGAATGCGGCACAAACATTCCAACGCTTCATCGATGAAGTATTTCGCGGTCTCGACTTTGTATACGCATACTTAGACGACTGCCTCATTGCCAGTCCAGATAAGGAAACTCACCTTAGACACTTGGACTTGGCATTTGAAAGGTTACGTCAACATGGTGTTACCATCAATATACAGAAGTGTCAAATAGGCGTTGACTCACTCGATTTTCTGGGTCACACTATTGACTGTCAGGGCATACGCCCACTGGCTACTAAAGTGGAAGCGATACTGAACTTTCCGGAGCCAAAGACAGTAAAATGCCTTCGCACTTTTAACGGCTTGGTAAGTTATTACCGACGTTTTATTCCTAATTGGGCTTCTCTAATTCAGCCATTAACCGATCTCCTTCGAGGGAACAACAAGGCTATTGAACTCGACACGTCTGCTCGACATGCTTTTACTCAGGTAAAGAAAGCTATTGCGGATGCCACACTTCTTATGTATCAGGATCCAATGGCACCGTTGAGTATCTCGGTTGATGCATCAGACACTGCACTCGGCGCAGTTCTGCAACAACTAGTTAACAACGAGTGACAACCACTCGCCTTTTTCTCGAGGCGCCTTCAATTAGCTGAAACGAACTACAGCACATTCGGAAGAGAACTTCTAGCTATGTACTGTGCTATACGTCATTATCGACATTCAGTTGAAGGTCGCGAATTCACCATTTTCACTGACCACAAACCTCTGACGTACTCTCTGAACTCAACTTCAGATAAGTATTCACCCAGGGAATCACGACAACTAGATTACGTTTCACAGTTTTCATCAGATATTCGCCATGTTTCCAGAGTGAACAACACTGTGGCAGATGCCTTGTCACGTATTTGTTCTTTCACCCAAATCGACGGCATAGACCTTGTAAAACTGGCTCGTCTTCAAAAGGAAGATACCGAGCTTCAGCGTGAGTTGTCGAAAACAACTCTACAATTAGCCGAGAAACCCTTAGGTATAGGAAAAGATACTATTCTCTGCGACATTTCCACTAGTACTCCTCGCCCTATCGTGCCTAAAAGTTATCGCCGTAACGTCTTCAATACGTTGCATGGCTTATCCCATCCAGGTATTCGAACTACCGTCAAGCTCGTAACTAGTCGGTTTTGTTGGCCTGGTATTAATAAGGAAGTAAGGGAATGGACACAGACGTGCTTAGATTGCCAAAAGTGCAAGGTAATAAGACACACCAAAAGCCCCCTTGGCACTTTTCTTATCCCCGATGCCCGTTTCGAACACGTCCATATAGATTTAGTTGGCCCCCTTCCAGAATCTCATGGATATACCTATATGTTAACCTGCATCGATCGCTTCACACGATGGCCTGAAGCAGTACCCATCAAGGATATATCTGCTGAAACTGTCGCACGCGTCTTTGTAGACAGATGGATCGCAAACTTTGGATGCCCATCTTCCGTAACAACTGATCGTGGGTGGCAATTCGAAAGCGGTTTATTCTTCGCTTTGACTAAAATCCTTGGTTGCATGCGTTTTCGAACAACAGCCTACCATCCTCAAGCTAATGGTATGGTGGAACGTCTACACAGACAGTTGAAAGCTGTTTTATCAGCTGCAAATAACACCCATTGGACTGAATCCCTCCCGTTAGTTCTCCTAGGGATACGAAACGCTTTAAAAACCGATGCTGGTTGTACTACCGCTGAGCTAGTATATGGCACGACACTACGACTGCCAGGTGAGTTTGTTTCTCCCTCGACCTTCTCACCAGCAGTACATCACTCCTCATACGTCAATAGGCTTACAAACGCAATCCGTTCAGTTAGACCTGCTCCCCTCCGACCACAGTCCATTGATGTTTTTGTTCACCTTGTTTGAAAACTTCTTCACACGTATTTGTTCGTCGTGACTCTGTGCGCCGACCTCTAGAACCCCCACACGACGGACCATATAAAGTCATTAAACGCATGGGTACATTCTTTTTCTTAGACAAAAAGGCCACGAAGACACCGTCAGCATTGACCGTCTGAAACCGGCTTACTTGGAAGGCAATCCCATGAGCCTAGAACTAAACATTCCCAAAAATACACAAGTAACTGAATATGCATTAGCCCTCGGAGAAATCACTAGGACGGCGAAAGCCACCAGACCTTCTGTCAAGCCCTCAAAGAAAACGCGTTCTGGACGAAACGTGAGATTCCCAGAACATCTTCACACTTATGTCACATAACTTAGTGATGCGATTCACTCAACGCTTATTCGCTTTAGGTATTTGTTTCAGGCACATCAATTTTTGTATTGCACCCCGTAACACAAGTAAGAAACTTTTTTAAACCGCACGTGTTACATCCACACTATTTCTAATGTTCTATTTTTTCCATTATTTTACCGTATGGTAGATGCATATCATTTTTAAAACGTTATTTTTGGTACATTTTCGTCAACAAAGTTATTAGCACTTTTCTTTTCTTTTCTAGGCGTGACGGGCGCTGGACGAAAATCAAACGAAGCCCGACATCCAACGGAAAAAATAAACGAGGAGATGTACAGACACCCTATTAGCATAGGTAGACAACCAGTAGGCACTACGTCAAGCCGATCGGAAGAGTTTTTACCGATGGGAAAACAATTAGGTATTTTTACATCTGGCTGGTTTCGTTTTGGAGTCCTCACAACCCCACTAGGAGGTGGAGTGAGCTGTAGCTGTAAGTAATTCCCCAGAATTATTGGCCACAGCATTCATCACTGAACACTGGATGCTGACCCTCACGCCATTTAGCACGCCATCGCGCTACGTTCGTTCGTCCACGATCTCTAGCCAGTTAGGCAGTCAACCTCACACTCCGATTTAGTCCCGAAATATACTTCGCAATTTGGACGATCAATTCTGGTGTTTCGCTTTGCCTTTGGTCTACGCGGAACGAATACTATAGGAGTTGTGGGTATTAGATCTTGTGTTAGTATACATCGTACTATCCGTGAACGTCAACACCTTCAGCTTCTGAAACTTGTTACTGTTTCTCTTGAGTTCAGGTCTTACAACTTATCACTAGCAGTTAGTTTTTACTATGTTGCAACTGTTACTGTTGTTCGTCATTGGAGTTTATCTCACTTAACGAATTCATATTGTATTTCATACATAGTAATCATCTGCTTATAGGTCAATGACATCCGCTGTATACACTTCATTTATATTCCACATTCTGTCGAACTTTGTTTATTTCGATCCATTTATTCCTTGCTTAGACATTCTTGTGCTGTTTAATCTAACCGTGAGTCGCTGTTGGAATGGATTTTCCGCTTTTTTCTATTGAGGCATACTAACGGTGCACTTAACATCATCCAGTCACATACAACACAGTCTGATGTTTGTATTATATCCATTATTTTATATATAGTAAAGTGCCGTACCTTAGACAAATCATCTGTTTAGGATTTGACGTTTGGTTTGATTAACTGATTATAATAATCATTCCGGACTTCTTATGAGAAATCTATAAAGTCTATTGTGAACTGAGTGAGAATAAAAGAACCTTTTGTAGAATTCTGAGCCTTTAATGACTTGGTGATTGGAGGTAGCCTGTGAAAGCATAAGGGTATACACATGGCAAAGATGATTTCACCAGACCAACGCACCAAAGATCACATCCAATTTAATCTCAATCACAAGTAAGGGTAGAACCAGTTAATTGCATTGAAAATCAAGAAGAGGAGGGGATGTAGACTGTGTCCACTTTCCTGTGCAAAAGCCTTCGAGATAAGATGGAAAACCTTCACAAAACCTGAGGGCAGACCGCAATTCGAAATCGATGCTCAGGAACTAAAGGACGAAGCCACCAGTTACACTTTCACTGCAATCATCACGAAAAAGTTGGAAGCTTTCAGGAGAATCACCGACGGAACCTGAGCAGAATAAGATTGTAGCTTTCTGTACGCGACACGAGAAGAATCCTGTAAAAACGTTTTCAGGCAAAAAGAAAAAGAGAGTCAAGGAATGATCTTCTATGAGAAGGTGAAACCTGGTACAGGAGAGGAGCTTGATAAAGCAGAAGATGAACAAGTGCACCGATAATTATCACCTACATAATAAGCAAGAAAGGAATGAAGAATAAAGCTGAGAAAGAAAAACGGCACTGTTACGACACACAGTTAAATGAAGCAGAACAGACTGCACCGAATAAGGAACTCAGAACACCATGTCAGATAGCTGATTCGCTATTCGGAAGGATGTAAACATAGATGAAATCAACAAGAGATAGTGAAGTGGTGCGAAACAAATGAAATAATAATTATAATATATTCTCATTTTTGTGCATGAGGGACGCCAGTTTACAGGCACCATCAATTCGATAAATTACACATACGATTAGTAGGCATAGTTAGTAATGGTAATATAATAAGGTACATATTTATTCCTACCTATGTAGGACCGCCAGTTGTATAGGCTTGGATAAGTATTATTTAAATTGCATGATTTACGGTCAAATTACATGGTTGCTGTCATTTTGTCTTTCGTTTGTGCCAAAAATCTGATAACTAGTGATTCAGTGGACCGCATCAAGAAATGTAGAGATACTGACTTCGCGTTAACAAAAAAACCCAAGTATGTGTTGAATGGATTACAGATACTTGGTGGCACAGTGGTTAGGACTCTCACCGACCATGCACATGGTCCGGGGTTCGATTCTTTGCCGACGCACACCCGATATCAATGGTCGGCCTGCAAAATCTGGGCTACCGATATCACATGCGGAAAATTCCATACTTGTGCCAAAAATACAGTGTTGAATCAAGCTATAACAAAAAAATCAAAAATAAATAAGGCTTGAAGTCAATTCCCTCATATAACAATGAAATGCATCTTATAATAACATATTCTCACTTTATGCTCATGAGGGACTCCAGCTGACAGGTATCATCAATTTGATAATAATGTATACATGGAGTAGGCATGTTTAAAATTTTTCCCTGACACAAGATATATACAAGGGAAGGTAGTGGAATAATGACGGTAAGCACACTTAGCATAAGTTAAAACGATTTATATGGTATAATCCTAGGCACCGTTATTGTTTGAATTTGCTGAAAGTGCGCGTAACAACTGAGCGTTGCCTTACATTTGGTCGATATGGTGGGCTACTCACAGAAGTATGAAAGTGGCTTATAAAACGTTAGTTAGTTTACCGTAAACGATTTTTTAAGCAATATAATGATATACTGATGGGGTGATCGCTGCAAGGGACTCTGAAACTGACCACCACCATCATCCGTCCAGAAATACCGCCAACAACAGTCGTAGGACTGCCAGCGCGGAGGAGTTTTACTTACTGTCATCTAACTGTACTCATTTACGTCCCTAGTGAAGTGTAGGGCGTCAAGCTAGAGCTTTGAATTTCCTGTAGCGATAGTATTATTTTGACATGGTGGGGTTACCCAAACTTACTAAAGGCTGGAAGAGATTTGGGAGTGCGTCGGCCGAAAATTGAACCCCGGATCATGTTGGTGAGTATTCTACCGCCAAACAATATTTTGGCTAAGTCGGAATCCTTGAGTTGCATAAAATTACTGAGTGCCGGAAAAGCAGCAGGGCCGTATTTAACCCTTGCAGAAGCACTAAAACAGAACCTGCAGGTCCCAGTGAATATCCTGATGCTGCAAGCTTCGATAGTGTGAAGGGCAGGAATGGTGCCTACCAATTGAATGAAGAGATACTTCGTCAAACTCTGAAACAAGAGCAGCTCACACCTTTTCAACAGCTGGCTTAAGACATTGCATCTCACTATCCTAGGAGACATTCTGTGATCGCAAAGTTGGTCTCTGTATCTGCTAAAACCAAAATAATGCTGTCTTACCCTCTGCTGTGGAGTTTATTAATACATCAAATGATAATGATCCTGTGTGTCTTACACTAGCACCAGTTTCACCTCTCTACTCACCTTCCATTCCCGCATGAAGTTGACTGACTATAAGTATATTATAGATTAAAATTTAGACTTAAACCAATATCTTGTAAATTATTTAATTAAAAGGAAATATCGCAAACTTCTTATAAAGTTTCTAGAGTTTTTTTCTTATTTTTTCAATTTTTAATGTCATAAAACAGCGTTCCGTTTCAAACTGCACTTACCAAATATGATCATGTCTGTAGAAACGGTATGTCGACCATGTAAATGCTTAATTTATGTGAATAAGATATTATTATTGAAAAAATTCAGAGATTTACTGGCGGAAACTAACGAGTTGACAAAAGAGGCAGCGAAATACGGGTCTTCAACTGATCATAAACAAGAGAGAGCTGATGGAGGTTCTTAACCGATGCCAAAAAGTAACAGTAACCACCATCAGGAAAAATCAACGACATGTCACCTTTTTCACTCAACTGGCTAGACAGCAGAGTTTCAAATACAAACGGCACTGATGAAGATGTCAGTGTCATTCAGGATTGGATTAAGACAGGTGCTCCTTACTCTGAGATTCATTTGTGGCTACGGGCCATTTACGGCAATGGGGTCTGATCCGCTTCTTTAGGGTACCTTACTAACTTTACGTTACTGCCTGAAAGGTATTTCAATGGAAGTGCAGTGAAACACATAAGACATGAACGTACTAGCTTATGATCTGAGAGCTTGACTGATTCAGTGACTGAATACACAAGTAATGAAGTAGTAATAATAATTTATATTTCGTATAAACGGTTATGTTTACAAGAAATGAACTGAGTTTTGTGTGATTTATTTCTGTAGTGAGGCTGGATATGACTGGGGATCGAAGTGAATGGCGGATGTGCTGCTTTTTTTCGTTTTTCTGTTTCGAAAAGCAATGCGTAGAGATGAATGCTCTTTTGAATTCTCCTTGATTATCGTTAAAGTGTCTTTGTTTAGACAATTTTATGCTTTTGTTGTACAAAAATATTATTTTGGATAGAGAACAATGCACATTTCAGGAGCGACTGCCTTTAGCTACTGTTAAACGAACCCATTCAGCACCACTGAAGGTTGATAAGGCTCGAGCATTATGCGTCACCTGATAGAGTTATTGAAGATTAAGATATCTCAAGAAATCCGCAGATGACTGAGCCGGTCTGATTTCCATCTCCAGACTATGCTACGCCTAAATGGTGGAATGTAGCAGTAGTAGTGATTCCACAGAACTATTCTTCGCGCTGCAAGTCTGCTGCTGGCAGTTCTGCCTTTGTATTGGAAAGAATGGTTAAAACAGTAGCCGCAGAATATTGGGAAACAGCAGTCTGTTATTCAACTTGCGGCATGCATTTTAAAGAATTGTCCGACGGACATACATACGGCAACAGAAAACTAGGTCATGAAATACACTGAAAATGTTCTCGTAGGTTCTAACAAAGCGTAATATAAGAGACTGCTGATAAAACTCAAAATCATGAACGCATCGGAAATTGTTTGTCAGTGGGAGCTAGAGAGCAGTGATAAACCTACGATATCCTTTTCAAAGACGACTCACCACTGTGTTATAGGATGCTAGTGTTACTCTTAATTGTCACCTGGTTGTAGAAGAGAAATTACTTTCTTAACCTCTGAGACAAACTAAGTTATGTGGGAGTACAACATGACATTAAGTGCAACACAGTGTCGGTTATATACTTCTAGAGGTCTTATAACCAAATTGGAAGTACTTAGGGCTCTTACTAAAATACTTAGTGAAACGCCTATCAGAAACATACATCTGTGAAGAGATTCGAACCAAGACATGGCAACCAGGCAGCCAGATGCAGCCTGAAGTGCTACTCATATCTGCTGGAATGAGCTCTTGCCGTTCACCCACGTCATTATCTCTTGAAGAGTATTCCAATTAATAGTCACCGCTTCAAGAAGAAAGTAGGTACTTAGTGGGAAAGGGTTAAAACAGGCTCCAAACTTTCTATTCCCAGTGAAAAATTCGTATGTGAAACTTATGGTCAACGGGGCTTTTGATTCAGTCATAACCTCCAGTATTTTTCTCAATCCTTTTGTAATATGACATGTGAGGGTCTATAGAATTTCCTGGAATAATTATTTGTTTCATTGCTTATGAGCCGTTAGAATTATTAACCTAAGTAGATATTTCAATAATCCCTCCAACTACATAAGTGATGAAAGTAGTCACAGTACATACGAAATCCAAGACACTTGAGTGAACCGAAGCGTTGCTATTTGCTTTTAGTGAGAGGAAAATTAAATAAATTGAATGTTTTCCAATCTCAAGTACCGCGTATTAACTATGTTGCGCTACTTTAATTTGGCAAGGTCAGTCGCAAAAGTCTGTGTCATCTTGTAATTTTGAGCGTTCTTAAAACAAATTTTCAATGAAATTATTGTTGTTCGTATAAAATATTTATACAAAATTTATTCAATACTTTTGCGAAAGTTCGCTGTTATATGTGGGAATCTCGAGAGCGCTGTAATGGTAATTAATTACGTTTACGTCTGCTGAATAGTGTGTTCTAGGTGATCTTACAGTAATAGACAGATAACGATATTCGTAATGAAGTATAAAACAGTGATTTGACATGAGATGTTGAAAACTACATATTGTATCAAACATACTGTTGGGAATAAAGCTATGATTATTCATAAAAAAGGCTTTCAGAGTTGTTTGTTTTTCAATTAGAGGGTTATCCATATTTCGAATTCCAGAATGGGTAGTAAATTGGGGGTATTCAGTCCAATTCGTCAACACTGGAGTTTTTGTGTGATACTAAAAATGCATAGGGAATCTGGCACAGTGATAGCATAGCTTTGCCCACTGTAAACTTATAAAAACGTAAAATTGTAGCTGATTTGTTTCCATGAGGAGTCTCAAAAGGTATAACCTTTGAAAAGTAAATGACGCCAACAGCAGATCTAATGCTAATCATAAGTGGTAACACGAATGATATTTATTTACTAATTGAAGAGATGATAGTACCCTCCTGGCATTGTTCCGCACGAATAATGTGGCTGCGCTCTAGTGTTAATGTTTGACACCATTAAGTTGTAGGATAGTGCTTTCTTTTCATCCTGAGGAAACATAAATAACATTGTGAGTATAAAGAATGTTCGGCACTCAACTTTCTGTTGCTTACTGCTCATGTAAATAATAAGTCCTGAAGGCTATAGTCTCAGGAAAATCTTTAACCTCACTTGCAGTACTCAAATCGGTACTCAATGCAATGGTCTTGAGAAGTGCAAGAAAAGCAGAAAGGACGATAAAATGTATGAGTAAATTGTAGGAGCAGCTGTTGAGTTGCTTTAAATCGGTCCAATACTGTTACATAATAAGTTAGACAAGAAGCGTCTTCAAAAATAGAATGAAAACGCCATTCTAACAAGTAACTTATTTCGGCTACAAAAACATCTTATTTCCCATCTGATTGTATTTGATTGATAACACTAATATTATTTCTGGATGTACTTTATCTTGTATTGATTTTATGCAAATGTCTGATCAATTCCACTCATGTATGTAAATGAAGCAAGACAGTTATATGAGTGACTTGATATGATTATGAGCAATAATTTGTGCTCGAAACGTCATCAGTAAATATTACTGCATAGCACTGTATGATTTTATCAAAATAAAATCTTATCCATATTGGAGTTATACTCTACCACAGTGCCCAAGTTTTATACTTATGTCAATTAAAGATAGTTACTATTAGACTCATCTTAGACGAAGGCTTACTTGTAGATTGATACTGCTGTTTTGCTGCCTTTTCTCAGCTAAATTGGAGATTAACTCCCCTACGCATGGAATTAAGACTAATTTGAAATGATATGCCCTTCAATAGTATTTTTTGTGAGATTGCATCACTTTGTTTGGATATTCTTTAGCCGTGTCTTTCTCGTATGTTTATGGTGCTGTCATGTTATTTTGTGTGGTGTATATTTTGACTTACGTATTATGCGTAGATTGGGCTGGAATAATGATAATGTTACTGATACTTTCTAAGCGAAGCCTGTGTTTTAGGTTGACAGTATTAGTGATAGCGTAAACTGACTACTTTCAAGGAGCAACCTATGCAACAAATTTAAGCTGGTTATTCCTCAGCTAATTGATATTGTTTTGTCGAAATGAGCACTTACTGTCATTTTCGCTACCGTTTTCAAACACTGGATGAACAATCAATGCAACTAAGAACTGTTAATTTTGCTACATTCAATTCAAGGTATACTTCTTGATTACTGAACTGATACAATCAACCTGAATCTGTTTTTGTGAATAAGTTCATACAATCTATTTGTTTACCAGTGGTATACTCATGTGATTAGACATGCACAAACTATACTTTCCCCTCGTTTTCACCTGAAAGTTACTTTAATCATACTTTTCTTTTTCAAATGCATAGATGAGTGTTCAGTCATTTCACTTATCGGAATTAGAGGAAAAAGCGCGTGCTAATGCACTCAAAAGAGTGTCGGATAACTTTCAAGTTGGTTCTCATACATTTGATTTGATCAACGTTTTCTCTTTTAGAAACCAGAACAACTGGATAAAATAGACCTTATCAAATCTCGGTTTTTAAACCAAAAGGTGTGTAAAGCAGTGTAAAAATGTATACTCCCGCAATTTTTTAACAGACTGCCACAGAAGCCCAGTTAAAAATGGCACTATACAGTCAATTGGATGGTAGTAAAGTTGGATTAGAAAAGTTGGATGCTGCTCTTGAGGAATCACATACCTGCAGAAATCGGTAAACGTTTTTATTTTATTGTGTCGTAGGCTCATCCAGTTGGGATCATCCTTGGGTACTTTGGCTGGTTTGTCTCGTCAGCTGCATGAACTAAAAAATCTTTCAACTAAATACAGTCAGGTAAAATATTTTATCTTTCCATCTCTTCTAACGAACACAAATATGTAGCTTGGTGCAGCTATGGAGAATATGAGCTATCTTGTCAAAGCACCTGAAAATTTTGAACAGGCTCGAAATTATATAGAATCGGAGAACCTTTTAGATGGTCACAAAATGTAGGCTGTTAAAGTTTGTACTTAGTCTCTTTATTTTATATAGAATGCAAGAATTGGAAGGTATTCGAGATGAATTAATGTACGAAGTGTTTCGACAAAAGTCTATGGAGGATTTAGATGTATGTGGTTACTACGTTTCCCTCACACTTCTCACTTATATATCGTTTTGTTTCTGTTATAGACATTACGTGCATTTTTCCGGGAACTTGAAGATCTGAATGAAATGTTTCGACATAAAATAATCATGCTTGGATCACGTTTAACTAGTGCAGTAATTACGCATAATCGTTTTGTTGTGAATTGTGTTCGTGTTATCGACCGCGAGGAAAGGTAATGTCTGTGTTTATTCTCCCTTTGCTCCACCTCCCACACAGTTATTTAATGTAAGACTGAATTGCAAACTTCCGCAGAATTTTAATGCTTAACCTATTGAGAATATGTAACAGTGTTTTTCGCGAGTATTTTTAAAAAAAATACTATATTTTAGTGTTAGTTTTCAGTTCGCTGAGAAATAGTGTTACAAGGTGCTTAACTGAATGGGGCAGACTTTACTACTAAGTGGTAATTATACATTATAATAAATGTACTGCCATCAGTGATAGGTACAGTCTTAGTTAAGACATGTGTTATCTTTTTTGTATTTTTCATTTTCGCTATATAAATTGTTCCGTTGAGTAACAGTTAATCACTCAGGTGACCATTTGTATCTCACTTCAGCGTACATACTACTGATTATTTTTTAACTTATGAGTACTTTTGCTGTCAGGCCTACAGCGCCCATTGTGTATCGTGTATTTATTTTATTTTATTCATGTATTTGTAATCGGAGAGCCTGTCAGGATATATTTTCCCTATTCGTGCTAACGATGAGGCTATGGCTTATTTGTTTAGGAGCTCGACATCCAACCACTAGGTTACAGTTCCTAACATCACTCCGCCTACTGAGGTTTTAGCAGCTAGGCAGCGCCATTATCCCTTAAACAACAGATGGTGCCTAAAGAAATGCAAGTGGTGGTTGAGTAACATTTCCTCTTCCATATTTTCCTTTTATTTGTGCTAACAGAAAATAAGTTTTTTTTTGAGCATACTAGGAAGGCATGAAGGTTTTATCAAGGACTTTCAGAGATGTTAGTTGAAACGAGTAATTCAGCTGTCATTCTCTCTTTTTTATCATCTGCATAAAAGAAAGCAAAGACTACGACATCTCAAAGATTCTGTTTACCTTGAAAAGGCTTAGTCCAAGCAGTAGAATAATAATAAAACACCAATTTATTCTTTATTAAGTCACAAACTTAGCACCAGGAGATGTGCCACACAAAACCTCGTAGTTTATGCGACCTCTGGGAGACTGCCTGGATGCCCAGATCAAAGCAGGTGACAATAGAACATATCACCATTTAATCATGAAATGGGATTCTACATAATCACAGGTTTGTAAAATAGCCTACTTACTCATATGCAATGGATAGGCATTAATAAAAAAAACACTAAGTAATAGACGGTAGTAATATACAAGACATTACTTCAGATAGTTTAGAGTACTTGGAGAATTAGGACCAATGGCATAAGGTATGTTACCAAGGCGTTAAATCATAAGTAGACTAACACATTCAAATGTATTCAGATACCGTCAGCTGTGAACATAGATGTCACTCAGATCGCCGATAATCACTGTTCTCATCCAGATAACTTTGTTTGATTCTGTCGTTCTTATTGTATTCTTACTTCCAGTGTCTAAATTCCTAATGAAAAGGAACCATGTAGACGATGGGAAAATGAAACCCCTAGTCTGGACATTAAGAGTGAATACACGCTGTGTTTACGATACACCTGTAAATTGAATAAATTCCATATTTACTTAGCTTATTAGTGTCTTTAGTTAAGATTCTGTTACTTCCACCCCACCCCACCCCCAATAACTAGCTTATTCTATTAAACAACTAGAATTACCTTTTATTCAACTAGCTAACCAAGCCTATCTTACCAAGATTGCTTTTTAAGTTTAGACTTTTTAGTGCCAATATGGCCTCACCATATATTATTATTGTTATCACTGTAACAATAAGTTAACATTACTTATGTTTGATCATTATCAGGGCTGATGCAACTTGGCGGAAAAAGTCAGAAAAACATGGTTTTATGCCGGATGGACGACCGAAACAGTGGAAAAAACTACTGTTTGATAGTGTTTTTAACAACATAAAAAATAAGTAAGTGAAACTAATATTTCTATGAAATATTTCAGATTCTATCAGCCCCTTAGCTTTTTTGTTACGTCTGGTACTTCGTTGTGTAAGTAAATGGTATATTTAAGGTATTCAGCAGAATGTTCGCCAGTCACACATGGGAGGTGTAAGTTCAACTCCTGACGGACTCATTCTTAGACCTTGCCTAAATCCGGAAAGGAGGGAAGATTAGACATGAAACTAGCAACTTCAATCTGTAAAAAGAATATTTCCGCTGCTGAAACTTCGAAGCTTGGAGTCGTATGTTCCACTCGGAGTGAAAGAAGTAGTTATAGTAAAATGAGAGTATATTTCAAACACCGGTTAAGCTGGTTTTTATGTTGGTTTGGTTTTTGGGTGTCTCACAGGCTGAGTCAACATTGTGGACTGTGCAATGTTTCAAATACGCATTCAACTTTCCGTAGTTATATTTAGGTGGCTTTCATATTCGTGTTATGTCGCGAAGAAGACATCTTTTTGCCCTTTAATAGTAAAGTATGCTGCACACCCTCTGTAAAAGTTTCTCCAGAGAAGAAGAAGGATCTGAGGTCATGATCACTTGACCCTCCCAAGTGGACTGAAGGGTACCTGTCTATCTAGTAGTTGCTGTTACTATTATTGGTCCACTGGGGACAGAGGACATTCCTGTAGTTACTCCATGTAATGAGACTATATACTGTTCTAGTCTAGAAAGAAGCTAGGATACGTGTTCTGTGCTCCTGAAAACTAGTTTATAATTACCCTATCAATGAGTTTATCACCCTACTGGTGTTGGCTTGGCTCATTGGCTTACACACTTGACTTCCAACTAGTTGGTCGGTCCTGGGTTCCAATTCTGCTCCGTCCTACTTTAGCTCTTTCTTACATAATAAGTGCTACTCACAGTCTACTAAATGGAAGATCTGTTCCGGGTAACTCAGTTAAAACTAAATTACTCCTATTTTTGAAATCCCCTTGCACAGATTCAAAAGGGAGTGTTAAGGACTAACCACAATTCTTATCATACCATTGTCGCTATATATTCTCGTCAAGTAGTGTTTAATGCTCAAGACGTGCTCATGTGTTCAATGCGCGAATTACGATAGATTATATGTATACTTGTGCGTCGATGGTTCACCGGTAGAATTCCCGACCGATAGCTGCCACCTTGACGTGGTGGTCGGGCTTGCATATCGCAATGACCCAACAAACTACATTCGCTGGAACTAATGTTCCTGCAGGTCCTACCATACCAGGAAGATTGTTAGGATAGCGATTAGACTAAAAGCAGTTACCGGCATAGTGTAGGATTCTTTTTACACTATGCTGCGGGGTCTGTGGGCAAAGTCGTACTGCTGGGGTACAGGGATGTAACAGCAGTGAGGTGTTTCCATCAGACGAACAGCATGCCAACCAGCTATATTGTCTCTCCACTCTGGAGAGAAAAGATCAGAAAAGGTCGACCCCAAAAATTTGGCATCCCAACCTACCCTACAGTGGCCCTTAGCCGGTGGTAAGTCGCCAATGCAGAATCAATCCAAGAAGCTAGAAGAGCCAGAAGAATACCCCCGATAGCCTTTAAAGCCACACCGCCAACTTCATATTGGAGCATTTAACGTCATGACCCTCTGCCAAATCGGATAACAGGCATCACTAGCGAGAACTCTGACATCTGAAGCCATGGATATGTGTTGTGTTTCGGAGATATGCATACAAGGCCCGAGTGTGGCCATTCACTCAACCCCCAATAAGGTGAACCTACAAAATTCAATTTAAGGGTGCCAGGAGACTCCTAAGCTAGTTCGCGAGGACTCGCCGGTGTAAGGATAACATTGAGTGTAAGGGCGGAAAATGCCCTTCTTGACTAGATCCCAGTAGATAGCTGTATTTGTGCAGTCTATCTGAACGAGTCCGTTAGAGAAAGGAAGGACGGCGTTACCCGTCGTTGTCTTTTCATTGTCTTCGCTTACAACCCAACCGACTGCAGTTCGGACGAATTAAAGGATCATTTCTACATGAAACTGTGTAGTTCGCTGCAAAAAGCAAAACGTTCAGATTTAGTTGTTTTAGCAGACGACTTCAATGGCCAAGTAGGGAAGTTGTGCCAGACTGAGAAGTATGTCGGTGGTACCTATGGGGTTCCCTACCGACGAACCGAAAACGGTGATCGTCTTCTACAGTTGTGTTCAGATAATCATCTGTCCCTAGTCAGCACTAACTTTAGGCACAAAGAGAGACACTGTTTAACCTGGCCACCTCCATCACCAAATCAACGTTGGATTCAAACAGACTACATAGCCATAGGGTATCATTGGCGAGGGTCAGTGGAAGACTACCACTCCTTCTGGAACACGTGCGCAAGGGAAATCAATCGACGAGACTGTGAAGTTACACCGATTGAGATGGTTAGGACATATGTTGCGCATGCCTAGCCATAGATCGCCTTTCTCGACGGGTGATGTTAGCTGACATAGGATGGATCACGTTGGAAAAGAGCTAGTGACATCAGTCAATGACATCCATAACAGTTAGTTTAAGCCAGCCACGTAGGTAGGTGTAAACTTCCTGGTTGGGGTCCTCGGGATGGTAAAAACCAATGAAGGTTGAAGACAGTTAGTGATATGGCTCAAAATCGTTCTCAGTGGCGCAGATATATTCACTCGTTGTGCTTTATCACTTCAAAGAAAACTTGTTCTTCCGTATTACTATTCTTTTTGCCTCATACTTGTGTTTATTATCTCTCATGAATTTCTCTTTACTCTCTTCTCTTGCTTTGTGTACTACATGGAGTGTGACAACTCGAACTGCTGCATATCTGTGCAAAGTTCTACGTTGAAAGCAGTCAGTCAGAATACTTGCCGACTAAGCAATCGGCGTAAAGTTTGGTCCTCGGACAATGTACTGCTAAACCTCGCGTAGCCGGCAGTAGGCCCGGTGAAGACGGAGGGTTGGGTGTGAAGCTACCAACCCTACCCCGTAAATATAACGCCACTTCTACTGAAACTTCAGAAGTCTAGCTTGGGGCTCTATGCTTCACTTGGAACACTAAGGAATAAAAAATATGTATATTTATTGTCTCGTCCACTAACAAATATCGTGTTTTCTTGTTTTAATTCCACACTCTAGAGTATTCGGCAGTGCATTGGACAGTGAAAACGATAAAAATAAACTAGTTCGACACAATGAAGCCATTAGACAGCATACGCTAGCCGACCTGAAGATAGCAAAGGTAAGCAACACACACACACGCTGTAAAAGGTTTATTCCAGTCATGTATCACTAGAATTTGTATTTGAATGCTATTCCTTTGTTTACTACTGGTTGTTTCGAGACTGATTTTTTTCTTTTTAATGCAAAGTTATTACTACTCAGTGGTCAGCAAAGAATAGTAAACTGTATTTCATCATCATGGTACCCTGAAATTTCAGAGTTAAGGGTCATGAAAATTGCTCAAAATGAAGAATGTTGTCAGTAGGAGACGAGATAAACCTGATTTCATATGACTTTTCGGTGTGTATTGACTCTTAATTCAAAACTCTCTTGTTGCTTGAAGTCAAGCTCTGCTTTTGTCACCCAGTGAATGTTGATATTGTTCAGTGTCTTCTTTGTTTTGCACGGGTGTCCCTCTTTAGATAATTTTGACACTAAGAGGTAAAATAATTGTGCTCAAAAAGTACTCAAATACTGATGTCTCTAAGTATCACTGGGATTTTAATGAGCGCGAAATAGCATGTATGTTTCCAGTGTGATATTCGTTGTCAAGTAATTCTCCATATAAAACGGATTGCTTAGCATTCGTCCGATCATCATGAGGGACAGTGTGGGACTGGAGGAAAACAATTTATTTAATTCAGTTCGATCTTTCCCGTTGAGTGATTGAACCGAAGTGTTGAGTCTCTGTTGATATGCTGGCTCCTTGCGTGGATGCTTCAACGATGTCTGGGGATTTAACTTAAAGTAATTTGGTGGATGGTGACTAGCAGTGGAATCCAGGATGCGCATTTCGTCCTATTTTGGACTCGTCATCTGGATGTACCTGCATTCCCCAGGGAGGGGTGGTGTTCAGTCAACGGGAATGTCCAAATTGAATTAAATAATAACTAACGCCCGCTGCACAAAAGGTGGCTGTCGTGGCTCAAGTGGTTTAGTGGATAAAACGATGGCTCCTGGGAACACCATCAATCATTGGGGGATGATGCAGGTGCGCCCAGATGACGAGTCCCAAACCAGATGAAATGTGCATCCTGGTGGGAAACAAGTTTAGAAAAGATTCCTAGGATCGAATATGTAGAAGTAAAACGCACACATGAATGTTCATATATAAAAAACACACAAAAAATTGAAGTAATCAGAAGCTGAGCGATGTCACAGTGGTTGAAAGTGAATTTAAGTGATCAGCAAGCAATGAAAAACTATTTATTGGAAATATTCTTACCTCTAGAGAAGATACTACATGAATGTATCTTGATCATTTTCAGTGATTCACCGATTATGTCAAGTCAGAAGAACTGTTTCCACTCTCTGGGCTTCATATCGTCTAAATTCGGGTAACTAGCCTTAGTAGTACGAATTGGTGTGTTCGATTTCTAACTGTGTTTATAACAGTCTGTGACAAAATACCACTATAGCCAAACTGATCATATCACCAAGACTCTCCAACTCGATGTTTCTTAGCGTTTTATAGTAATTAAACAGGCTCTAGAAGGTATCGAAAAAGTTAGAACAAAGAATACAGGCGCATGGTTAAATAAATAGGTGTAGATTAATGAGGCTAATTATTCAGGGGCCAGAATTTTCATTATTGATATTTTCTGTTATTGAGACAAAAAAAGGGACTGTATACACATGCATAGTAAGAAAGTGTAAATGTAGGTGAACAAATCACGTGATGGCTGTGACCTTAGCAGTAGCATGTAAATTTTTTGCATTCAATACTGATTATACGTTTTTGTGTTATTTCGTGTTGAAGGCATTATGACGGTCACCTTTAAAGAAATAGCCTACACCAATTGAGGAAATATTTTTAGTGGAAAAGTCTAATCTAGTCACTTGTTCTCTTTGAAGGAAACAATGCTGGAAGAAATAGAATAAAAGCGTGCATCTTGTAAACAGCATTCTTGTCGTGTATTCCAGTAACTTCCTTTTGCGTCTAATGGGAATTCATGTCCCTGCCGTTCATACTTCAAAATAGCGTTTTCAGAACCTCAAACACCAGTGTTCTCTTTTCACGCTTCTCTTCACTATACCATAGATTACTCACGGCTCTTTCTCCCTTTCGCTTTACTGAATATCTTCCGCCTAGTATCCGGTTGTGCTCCTTTTTGAGGAGGAATCCACTGACTATTATTTATACCTATCCTCTTCTTGATTCTGTTATCTGGTATAAGCGAGACTCTTCCGTTATTTATTATGCATATGTCTTTTCACTATGGTAACAGTTTATGTGATCCGTGTCTACCATCTATGTCATATTGCCTCCAAAGCCTCAGGATGATCGGGGGTGGGTGCCTTGCGCTGCGGGTTGGCCACCCCTCCGCACACCTCTTGAAATGCTCCCATATGACCGGGCGTCTTACATAGCCTCTCCTAAGGAATTCCTACTCACTGCCTTCACGTGGCGGAGGTGTTTTCACCAAAGTGAGAGGGCGAAAGCGGATGCCCGGCGCTCTTCACCGGGTTGACTGTCCATTGGATGACAGTCTAGGGGAGATGGCTAAACCCTGATTCCAAACCTCCAACGACTGGCGTATGAAGCTCACCGGCAAACGTATGGACAAAGGGCTTGTTGGATGTCCTGGATGTCTGGCCCCATTCAAAAAGGCGTATGAACCGAACTCCGGTCACCGGCTGCCAATGGATAGTGGACTCCCTACTCCACTCCTACTGCCTTGTAGGTCACACTTGGTTGTGTAAAGGCTAGAGCTGCACTCTCAAACAAAAGGCCGAGCGATTCTGGGGACATCACTCGTACCAAATTCCCATGAAACTTCATGAACTCTCTTCATCAGATCGCCGCGCCTGGGCAGCGATGATTCGAGATGTTCATGAAGCCGGTTCATCCTCCCGTAGGAGATAGCCGAAGTAAAAAAAAAATCTATGTCGTATTGTTGTGCACCGCACTTCATGTAGTCTCCCACCTCGAAATGTTTACGATTGGCCCCCTGCCTAGAAATCTTTATTAGCTTCCCGTCACTGAGTTCTTCGGATTCTGTTGTAATTTTCTGCTTAGATGTTAATTCGAAATAGCAGTCATAGCCTCCTACCATACTGTGGTAGAAACGACGGTTTCTCAGTAGTCTTCTGTACCATCAGAAGTAACAGTAGTCCTACTTACTAGTTATCTCTCTGTCAACTCATTAGAAGTCGTTTTTATTCTCTTGATACCGGTTTGTTGCTCCCCACCATCACTTTGGTTTGCAACAGTCTGTCAGATATAAGCCCCAGTTACTATATTTCCGCATTGGTCACGCAACTACAATGGCGTCCACTGAAATTATTCTGTGCTCTTTCACGACCACTATTACGAAATGGTGTTCACTGTGTAACAGTCTTAATGCATCCACTTGCTAGGGGTCTTTTAGTTTTCCGTAGAATGCTACTATCATTTACACAGACTACAGGTGGTTTTCAGAGTATTAGCACAAATTTTGGATTACCTAACAGGTTAGTTGTCTATAGTTGTATCTCATTAAAGTTTTATAGTGAATCGACTATATAAAAGGCGGCCACTCTTCCCAAGAACTCTTCTCTTTTAAATGTTGTCAATCTGCCTACTGTTGATGTTTATTGGTAAAATGATTGAATGTAATAAGAAACAGCTGGTAACAGCATTTAACAGAATGAGTTTAGAAAACAGAAAGACTGAGCGAAGAGATATTTACTTTTCAATTAGATCCTCATCTCTGGCTCTACTCCACATTTAAAAGGTAGAGATGGATAGAATAAATTAATTTTACAAGGATAACACGTAATTAAAGATGACGTGGTCAAAATAAAAATAAAATAATTTGGAAAATTATAATTTAATAGGTTTAGGGGGATGGGGGGCGACGTAGTCCTGTTTATGCATTCTTGTAATGATTGCCACGGTAAGGAAAGTGGCTGTACAAATTTCTTCTGAACACATAGGCTTGGCTTCTTCAGGTGGATTCCGATTGCTTTAGCTGTCTGTAGAATACGAACTCGTAGAGCAAAATTAAGATTAGTCGGAATGTGATAAATTATGTGATAAATTATTAACATCAACCTTGTGCTCAGTATCAACAAGGCGTGATAAAATAGAACTACGAATAGATCTTGTTTGTCCCTTGCTTAACCATGTTGGATGATGTTCGGAAATACGACGATGAACCTGCCTAATTGTACGCCCAGTGTATTATTCTCGTATGAAGTACACCCTAGTTTCTGTGTGCCTCTTTCATATTCAAACATCTGTTAATTCTTTTTTCTTTTTAGTTTTTTTTTAAAAATTTTTCACACAGTTTCCTTTTTCTCTTGTTTTCTGTATCTAGAATATCTGCCCAACATATTTCCCAGCTGACTATGCTGTATTTGATCGGTTCGTGGAGATGTATCATGAAGCCATTGGAATGCATGTAGGATTAATTCTGTGTTTACATTGAAAAAATAATTACCGTTATACAGGTTGAAAGTTTAGTGCTTGAAGGTTTATCCGACACAGAGATTGTCCAGTTACTTGGTTGGATCAATTCATATCAGTTAGTTTTATAAATAACGAGATATATTTTGATTGTTAACTTCTTTACAGTACTGAAGAATTTATGAAGAATCCTTTCATGAATATTGACTTCAATCGGTTAAATTTAAAGCGTCCGATTAATTTGTTACCTGAAGAAACATTGAATACACTTCGAAAGCAGTAAGTTGGATTATTTGTTAATCTGTTCATCTTTCTTGTAGTTTATAAGATGTACGTACTCTCCTTATCAGATAGGAAAAATGTGTACACCTTAAGCCAAAGTTATGTGAAGGTGTTTTTTTAATGTAGGCTGTAGAACTGGAGCACTGTGATCAATCAAGTGTATATTTCTATGTTAGATGGATGATGTTTCGAGCACAATTTATCGCTTATAATCATATCAGTTTAATGATGCATCATCCTGTGTAACTGAAATTTCGGCGGCAGCTGTTATCACGTTGTGGCCTTCACTGGATAAATATCATTTTTTTTAACCTCTGGTACACTTATTTGTTGAGTTAGGCTTTAAAAATTCAGTTTCGATTGGAAATGGTTAGTGTAGAATGATAAACTGAATGATGGTGAACAACCATTGACGATAGTCTGCCTATTTTCACACCTCTGTATCAAGCTAAAAGATGTGCATTTTGTCAAAGTAATCGACAAGTTTTCCTTGAAATCGCGAAATATACCCATTAATTCATAAGTTTTTTTGGCTTATACAATATTTCATATTTTACTGTTTAGTCCTATTTAATCATTGTGTTAGTGAGACTGTTTCAGTTAAGTCATCTATATAATCAAGTATTACTTTGCAGGGATTTGAATGTTTATTACAGGATTGATCACGAGCCGACATTACTTAGAGAATCATTGGAAAACCAGTGAGTACTGGATAGCTATTTTCTCTTAGTCTGAGACTCTTCACCAGTAGGCACCCCAGTCTTCCGTTTACAAGACTAGCTCGTCGACCATTATTCAGCCACTGGAACCTGATCTCATTACCCATGAATTCCAATTTCTACCAATTTAGCTCAACCGTCCGTCAGTGTCACAGGCGAGCAACTGCTACCTTACTTGAATGGATCAACTCCTCTGGTTACAACTTCTCACTAGAACTCCAGGTAACTTTCTGTATACAGCCAGTTGCTGATGAGCATCAGATGAATTATCAAGTGTTAGTTTTCAGGAATCTGATTGGTTACTGGATTGGTCTGGTGAGAAGTCGTAACTATAAGGGTCTACCAAGTCAGACAAGAGGACAGTCACTCGTCTGTGACATTGACGGATGGTTGAGCTAAATATGTGTCACGAATTGGTAGAAATTCAAAATCATGGGTCACTGAGTCGAGTGCTGGGTCCCAGTTGATGAATGGTCTGAGAGCTCGCCTTGTAACCGGAAGATTTCGGGTTCAGACCCCAGTGGATGTGTACTTTTGGAAACTCCCAGATTGGGATGGGACAACTGTCCAGTACTTTCTGGTTTTCCGATAGTTCTCTAACTGATGTCAGCTTGTGATCTATCATCTATATAAGTCATTTGTATACATATTATATATGCTTTGTTGCTGAAATTTAATATAGGTATGTTTCCAAAACCATTGAACGTTTAAAATCATGGCTAGCGAACTCTCTTCTGAAGGACACCTCTGTAAGTTTTTATCTGTGTTTTAATTCACCTTTTTCCATTTATACTTATGAAGATATTTTACAGGAAATTTAATGTCTTATATTATTGTTATTATCAATGCTGCTATTCTTGTGTAACCAGTATGCATGAATTGGTTTTCAGGATTAAATGAAATCATATAGTGAGAATTGCCTAACTAGAAGTTATGACCGCTGTAGTGTTCCTTTGTCCAGCTCGAACAGGGGGTGGTGTTCGTTATTCTTCTAAAAGTGGCTGTGATATGAACAAAAATTGGACCAGCAAGAAAGGCGTTCTCACTTTTGATTATAGTGAACCGCTTTTTAGACACAAACGTAGTTTTTGTGTCCTACAACAGCCTGTAAAATGAGTACGTATCATTGCAACTGTCACACTGTAAACTCATCTTAGTGGCAACCTTAGAAAAATTATCTAGTTTATTCTCTCCAGAGTAAATTTTCACTGATAGAAAGGAAGGAATTTGATGCATGCTAGAACAACCCAAAACTTATGGGTTGTATAATTCTTCTTTTTTGTCAATGTATTTTATCGGACAGTTTTCGCACTGATTTTAAAATAATGGGGAAATCTCTTTAATGACGAGAAATGTAGAAGCTTTTACGTTCTTGCATCTCGTGGAAATTTCATTATACTTACGTAGTTTTTAATTATCGTTCTCAGAGAATCACTATTGTTATTATTATTATTGTTCCCTGGAATTTCGAGTGGAACCAAGGGTTTCAACAACACATCTCTCCACTTTGTCCTATTTTTTGCAGTCCTCTTCATCTTGTCTGACGACTGCCCATAATCTCTCATCTCCTCTCATGATCTCCTCCACGTCACTCTCGCACCGACTCTCTAATCTGCGTCTCCCACTTGGATTCCACTTGAGTGATGGTCTGGCACGCAATGTCACTCGGCGTTCCTCTCAGCGTGTATCCGATCCATCTCCATTTTCTTTGGCGTATTTGTTGAGCAATAGGTTCTTGATTGGTCTGTTCTCAGAGTTTCTTGTTGCTAATACTTTCTGGTCATCTGATCTTCACTAGGGGGAACCAGCGACGGCAGCCTTTGATAAAAGTCTGCAGTGGCCTGTAAGGAATGCTTCTTCTTCTGTATGCTGGCTGAGCGCAGAAGATTTACAAACTGGTTTCAGCTTGATGAAGGTCTGCGTCGCCTTTCCGATTCTGGTTTCGACATCCTCATCCGTCCTGTGTGTGCCTGTAGTTGAAACGATGCTACCCGAATAAGTGAAACTGGCCTCGTTCAAATTCCTCTCGTTGATAGTGATTAGTTCTTTTTCTTGTTGTTGTGTTGTTGTCTTCATCACATTTCTCTGTCTTCGCTGCTTCTTCTGTCAGTTTGCTGGTTCCCACTTGTAAGTCTTCGAGCTTGTGTGACATTAGACATAAATCATCCGTGGAATCCAGATCTTCTGGAGTAAGCCGACAATACAAAAACATTCATCTTTATTATTTTAAGACTGATACGAAATTAAGCTGACTTAACTCAAACACACATCGAAGAAACTTGCGTACCAATGACTATCTTTTCTGTGGTTTATCCCAATATAAGTGACTTCATTAGTTGGATTTTTCTGATTTCGCCTTCGTGTTTGTTGTGCTATTTGATTCCTTTTTTAAGAGAAATACATTTGCTCACTATTGTCAATATCCAGACTATAGATATTGCCGATTTCCTGGAATAATTTGAGTACTCATTGTTATCGAATCATCATAAACTAACAACTCTTGAAAATTAATCTGATGCTCACTAGTGTCTGGCTTGAAGTTTTAGTGACCCCAGTTGTGACCTCTGAGGTCCACCGGGTAGGATGCGAGGTCAAGTACTCGCCGATAGCATTGGTTGACTGTTGTGCTGAAATCGTGGAATAGACGGAGGTTAGAGTTCACGGGTTGACTGATCAACAAACTTGGCCTCGTAAACTGAAGAGGTCCTTGGTTCGATCCCCAGTGGGATTTGGTGTGTGTGTGGTGTTTGTATGTGTGCTGAAAAGCTCCAAAGTAGGACATTACAGCTGTCCAGTACTCTCCGGTTTTCAGTGTCTCTCCAACTGAGATATCAATCCATGATCAGACTTGAGATTAATCAAATATCTACGAACTAACTCTAGAACATTTTTAAAAAAATTGTTCAAAATAACAATTCAGAGGCAAAAATCTTGTTTTGATTCTCTGAACACGCTGGAATTATGTTGAATAGTTTTGATAATGACTAGTGTGCGTCGGTGGCACAGTGGTTAGGACTCTCGCCGACCATGCACATGGTCCGGGGTTCGATCCCCTATCGACGCACACCCGATATCTATGGTTGGCCTGCAAACTTTGGGCTACCGATATCCATGCTGAAAATTCCATACTCGTACTGAAAATACGGTATGGCATCAAGCTGTAATCAAAATAAATAATAAATAAATAAATAGTAAAATGTATCACTGAATTCAATTCTATAGTTATTCAAAAGTTAAGTAGGTAGATATATACGCTAGTTGATCATAGAGCCAAACCTAAGTACTTTATTTTGCACCCCGTCTTTGTGTGCCGCATGATATTTACTAATGTGAATTGTCTTTTTTTGTTGTTGTTTTAGGATTGGCAACGTTCCACCGGTCCTGAGTTAGACGGGTCTTCCAATTATTTCACTGACTTACCTGTATTGGTCATGACACCTGTCAATGAAATGGTAATTTATGCATGCATTCATGTGTTTTGTTCTCAAATTATGCAGCATACTTTCCAAAAGGATATTTTTTTATTGTCATATCGTTTCCACTAATTTACGCATCCTGGTGACTCGTCTGGTGATTTTTAAATTCATACTTTGATCACAGTAACCAGGCTTCATTGTTGTCTTATAGCCGCCGACTGGTAATTGTTCTTCACACCGAAACAGCTTGAACATGTTATCACACAAATCTGATAAACACAATGCAAGGCACATGTTTCATTCTATTTGTGCAACGGGAGAAGACAAGAGACTTGCTAACGGAATGTCTATTTGCACCTTGATATATATATATATATATATATATATATACATATAGGGAAAATCGTCATTTGCACAGATCTTCCGCGTTGTGCTGGCTACTTCTGCCTTTTCTTTATTGTGTTTCTTTGTCTTCTTTTGTGTCCTGCATGTTTCTCTGCAATATCGGTACATTTTCCCTCTCTTTTTTTTAACGTCAAATCTCTCTCTCTCTCTGCTATTTGATACTTTTGTGCCGATGACCGTCTCCTTGTATACTCACTGATAGATCTTGTCACCACACTCGTAGTTCTGTAACTGGCGTATATTTTTCACTTAGCACATAGTTTAGTCTCTTTCTAAATTCTATCTAAATGCAAAACCACCGATACTTATAATGTCAAAGTGTTGCACAGTAATCTTTCCAGTTTTTAAATAGAAAATGTCCACTGATTCCTCCAAGGTCTTCATAAAAATTAACCATCTTATATGAAGAAGATAGAATTTAATGTTGAATAGATATTTATCCACACGTGTGTGTCTGCCCACATATTTCCTGTTTTCCGGAGCTGGGTGAAGTCAGATGCGAAGCCAAGTTGACCAGTTCATTGACTGTTTGTTCAGACGTTGGTTTCAATATCGCTTTATGCTTGTGTGACTAATTAATTTCACGATATAATCCAAGATAATGTTAAAACCTTCCTGAAGCAAACTGCCAACCTGTCTGTCTCTGTCTGGAATCAACATAGAACTTGGCACTGAAGTGCAGCAGTTTGAGTTGCCACCTTCCAAATAGCACACAAAGGTAGACAAGAAAATGAGTGAAGGGAATCAATAGAGTTTTGACAAGTATAAGAGTGAAACAGAATGAGTAATGGTAGAAAGGAATATGAAGGTTAAAGAGACTGAATACATCTGCGCCATTGACAACGATTTTGAGCCATGTCACCTAGTGTCTCCAGCCATTGATTCTTAGAGTCCCGAGGGCCCCAACCCGGAAGTCTGCATCTCCCTACCTGACTCAGTTTAACTGTCCGGGATTTCATGGATTGATGCCATGTTTTTGTTTGGCCACCACTCACTCTTTTCCAACCTGCACCTATATCAGCTAGTAATGCCCGTCGGGGGGGGGGCATGCGCAGCACGTGACATAGCCATCTCAATCTATGTAACTTTATAGCCTCTTCGATTGATATTCCCTCTTTGCCCAACACTCTACGCCTAACGTCAACATTACTTACTTTATTATACCATCTAACGCGAGAAAGAGATCGTAAACATCTGTGGTCAAAAACAGACAATCTCTTGATGTCTTCCGCTCTCAATGGCCACGTCTCACCGCCATAGAGAAGGACGGAGCGAACTGCTGAGCAGTACACACGTCCCTTGGTTGATAGCCGGAAAACTGCCAACCACAATCTACAACTTCGACATGTGCGTGTTAAATGCTAATGTCAACTGTTTTGGAGCCATATTAATATATGTGTAAAACTTGGGCACTGTGGTAGTAAGTAATTCCATATTAGTTTGTTTGTTTGATATATCACACAGTGAAACAGTATTATTTACTGGATGACGTTTCGAACAAATTATTGTTTTGGAGCCAAATTTTTAAAATACCAACATTTCATGATAGTATAAGATATTTTTCTGTAAAGCAGTTCAAATAGCCGTGGAGAGTAAGCAGTCGACTTTCACCTACTTGGTACAGAGTTCGAATCCTACTTCAGTCTTGGTAAATGGGTAGTATATTATTAGCGCTTATCGGCTAAATATCGCCCATATCCAGATACATGGAAAATGTGTTCTGGGTAACCACATTCTAACCGAGATTACAAATGACGCTACTTCTGTCTATTTCGAATGGATTTATTTTTATTTTATTTTTTTATTTATTTTATTTTGTTTACAGCTTGATTCCACACCGTATTTTCAGTGCAAGTATGGAATTTTCAGCATGGATATCGGTAGCCCAATTTTACAGGCCGACCATAGATATCGGGTGTGCGCCGGCAGGGGGTCGAACCCCGGACCATGTGCATGGTCGGCGAGAGTCCTAACCACTGTGCCACCGATGCACAGTTTCTGTTTACCTCTGGATCTTTAGCTAAAATATAGGCGGACTAATAAAATAAAAGAGAAACAATGTCTGATGTGTGTCATCATATAGAATAAATATTTAATATTCTTCAACATCTATTCATTACATCATTGTATTTCATTTTGTAAAATAGACTAACCCATTCCTTATTATATTGTATAGATTGGTAAAGGGAATTTATTACACTACTTGGGCAACGCTGTTAAAGAACAATTTCTTACTCAGTGTGTTGAAGAAATGAAGTTGTTCGCCAAAGATTATGATGGTAAGTTGTGGTGTTCTGCTAGTATTTCCTGGTATTCCGTAGTCAAAGATGACTTTCCTTGCTTACTGCATATAATGTCACAAAATTCGGCATTTCTTTGAATCCAGTATGTTGAAACGGCTAACCAATTAGAATAATGCTTACGTTGTGACTAGTAACTAGTAAGCAGTAGTCGTTACCTGTGCGTCGGTGACACAGAGGTAGAATGCTCACCGATCACGCATGTGGTTCGGGGTTCGATCCCCGGCCACTGACGCACTTCTTCACCTCGCTAGGCCAGCAATAAGACTGGTAAAGATGGAAGGTTGGGCATGAGGCTAGCGACCCCATCCCGTAAAGATAAACACCACTGCTACCGAAACTTCAAGGCTCTAGCTTGAAGCCGTATGTTCCACTGGGAATGTAAAGGAATAAAGAAAGATGTCACCTACACCATTTGGTTAACTGTGTTTAACTTAACGTCCTATGATATGCATCAGTCGCTAAAATTTATAATTAATCTGCCTTATATAACCAATTGACAGCTCCTGGTTAAGGAATTTGAACTGAAATATTCGGATAATCATTTGATTAATGGATGCATGACGTCTGTATTCAGGAGTTTCTGTTCCAGTTAACTTTGTCCAGTGATTTGTGTATTCCAACGGACGTAAGGAACTGTTTTTTTTCTCTGTACGTGGGAAAATGAATACATTTCTGCTAAAAATTCTACAATGATAAGTTAGTCGTCAGTAATGTATCTTTACGAAATAATGAAGATGTTTTTCTTCAATGTTGAATTTTCTCAACTGGAAGATTCTGTTGCAATGATTTCATTGTCTTTCTAAGCGAAGTCTTCAGTATTAAAATTCGACATGTATACCTCTTCGCCAATAGTGAAAATAATAATTATGACTACTCTGGTTCATCATTCACCATAAACAACGATGCGAGTCATAGAAACACTCCCACAGCCCCTCTCTCACCAACTTCATATAGGAGCATTCAACGTCAAGACCCTCTTCCAAATCGGACAACAGGCATCACTAGCGAGAACTCTGACATCTCGAGCCATGGATGTTTGTTGTGTCTCGGAGACACGCATACAAGGCCTGAGTGTGGTCATCGATTTAACCCCACCCGGCCAACAAGATGAACCTGCAAAATTCAATTTAAGGGTGCCAGGAGATCCCTCAGCTAGCTCGCGAGGACTCGCAGGTGTAGGGATAGCATTGAGTGTAAGGGCGGAAAATGCCCTTCTTGACTGGATCCCAGTAGATAGTCGTATTTGTGCAGTCTATCTGAACGGGTCCGTTAGAAGAAGGAAGGATGGCGTTACCCATCGTTGTCTTCTCATAGTCTCCGCTTACATCCCCAACTGATCATTTCTACATGAAACTTTGTAATTTGTTGCAAGAAGCAAAACGCTCAGACGTAGTTTTGTTTAACAGGCGACTTCAATGTCCAAGTATGGAGGTGTACCAGACTGAGATGTATATGGGCGGTACCTATGGGGTTCCCTGCCGACAAACTGAAAACGGTGATCGTCTTCTACAGTTCTGTTCAGATATTCATTTGTTCCTAGTCAGCACTAACTTTAGGCACAAAGAGAGACACTGTGTAACGTGGAGTCACAAACTAACAGGAAACCTTCGTAACGACCGTGAACAGTGGTGGACGACAAAAGCGAAAAATATGGAAAAGGCATCGGAGATTAGCAACACCAGACAACTATTTAGTCTTATCAGGGAAACAGGTGGGAAAAGTCAAATGATAAGTGAGACAATCTCTGAGAAAGATGGCACCATAATTAGCTCCTAGGACAGACCACTGGAACGTTGGAAAGAACACTTTGAGGAGCAGTTTAATTGGCTTACAGCCACACTCAACTTATCGAACATCCAACACCTCTCTGAATGGTAATATAAACATAGGTCGTCCGTTCCTAACTGAGGTTACTAAGGCCGTCACTAGTCTAAAACGAGGGAAAGCAGCAGGACCTGATGGAATGACTCCAGAGGTACAGTGGAGACAGTTTACTGTCTGCGTTAACTGAGGTACTAGGGAGCGTCTGGAAATCAGAGGAAGTCCCGTCGGTCTGGTGTAAGTCATTGATTATCCCCGTATACAAGAAGGGAGACAAGTCTTGACTAATATGGTATCTAAAGTTCTAGGCTCAATAATAATGTGTAGACTAAGTGGTCCACATGAGGAACAAACACGAGAGAACCAGGCAGGTTTTAGACCAAGAAGAGGGAGTATTGATCATATCTTCGCCCTTAGACAGATTCTGCAACAATTACGTACTTACTGGCGTCCAACAATCGTTATATTTCTTGACCTGAAGGCGGGATTCGATTCTGTCGACCGAGAAGTACTATGGCGATGCTTGGCTGTGAAAGGAATGCGGAGAAAATACATTGCACTGATCAAGCCACTCACTCTACTTGAACTCATGCAGTCAGCCAGGTGAGAGCTTACAGCGAGTTGTCATCTGAACTGGTGACAGCTAGTGGTGTCCACTATCCCCATTTCTATTCCATTTCATCATAGATGCACTAATGGAATTAACCCTAACTCACTTCAGCGACTCAGGGATTGACTTGTTACCAGTGGATAATCTCGTTGACTTAGAATATGCAGATGATATAGTCCTTCCCCCTAGGTGAAGACGCTGACAAAGTGCAGTCTTCTGAACACCTTGAGCTGCAATCTTCGGATGTTTGGCATGCAATTCGCTGCCGCCAAATGTAAGATGATGAGGCTGCAGAACTGGACTGGACTACACTGACTCCTAGCTCAGAAATGAGGATTGAAGTAGTAGAGCGTGTTGACCACTTCACGTATTTGGGAAGTTACATCAGCCAACGCCAGCGGGTTGATCACTGACGAAATCTCAGCACGGATACAGAAGGCTCGTTTGTCATATGCCAGTTTACGCCGTCTCTGGCGTAGACGTGATATCCGGCCGGCTGTCGACCAAAGGACGTGTGTACTACTCAGCAGTCCGCTCCGTCCTCCTCTATGGCTGTGAGCGAGACATAGCCATTGATCAGTACAATATATTTTCTCAGCATTCCTTTCACAGCCAAGCGTTGCCATAGTACTTCTCGGTCGACAGAATCGAAGGCTTGAAAAGCCTGTCTAGCTGTCTTTGATCACAGGTGCCTGTGTTCCATCTCTTGTGTGAAGTGTTATAATAGGGTGAGCAATATTGAGGTTAGGTTTCGATCGAGTGCTAGATAAGGAGGGGAAATCAATCGACGAGGCTGTGAAATTACATCGACTGAGATGGTTAGGACTTGTGTTACGTATGCATGCCTAGCCATTGCCTTACTCAACGGGCAATGCTAACTGACATAGGATAGATGACGTTGGAAAAGAGCTAGCGGTGGTCAAACCAAAACATGGCCTCATCAGTCTATGAAATCCACAAAAGTTAGTTTAAACCAGTCACTTCGTTAGGTGTAGACTTCCTGGTTGGGGTCTTCAGGACGGTGAAAACCAATGAAGGTTGAAGACAATTGGTGATATGGCTCAAAGTCGTTCTCAATGGCTGGCGCAGATACATCCACTCCTTGTGACCTATAATACCCAATGAAACTATATTGTTCTTCGTTATTACTATTCCTTTTGTCTCATATCCCTGTTTACTGTCACTATTTTGCATTTCTTTTTACTTTCTTCCCTTGATTTGTGTGCTACATGGAGTGTGGCGACTTGAACTGCTGCACATCGGTGCAAAGTTCTATGTTGAAACCAGTCAGTAAGTCAGTGTATCATAGGAAAGTTATTCACACAGTCATTGTGCGAATAGTATCCTTCTTAGACATGCTCTTTTTTTCAATGAATTGTTCTACATTCTCTACCATTTATGAATTTTTAAAACCCCTCTCCATTTTGTGTTATTTTTGTTTAGACGATATTAAGAAATACCGTGCAGCGTATATACAAGACAGATCGAAATTCCCCTGCTACATAGAGTATATTGTAAGTTTTCTTATGCGTATAGCTTCTTATTATAGTTATTCATTTTTTTCATCTGGTGGTTGGTCAGCAATCGAATCACATGACTTGGCTAATAGAACTCCTGGCCAATTATCTGGAGGCTACGGGTCCCTATCTTGTTGTGACTTAGCTTTAGGCGGTGTTCATTAATAGTATCAGCTTGCTGGTCCATGGCTATCTCAAGTAGTGTCATGTACGATTACTTATCTGTTCGTAAGGTCTGGTTTTTCACAGGCGTGAAAATCTTTTAGCGTTTGTGTTGACAGTATTGTTTCTTTTTTGGGGGTAGGGTGGGTAATTATTCAGCAAACCATTCAATTTTCTGTGTTTTTGCATCTGCTTGTTTCAGATTTGTAGGGTAGGTTGAAACTGCAGGTGCTGCCGTCGATTTCTACGCGCAAATGACCCGGTGGCGTTTTTGTGATATATATATATATATATATATGCCCCCGTAAAAATGCAAATCGAAGCTATTAATGTTTTTTTTTTAAATAATTCTATTTATCACTGCTAGTTAGCAAATACCTCATATAGTACTTTTTTAATGATTTTCGTTTAGCTAGCCAATGCAAACGGCGCTCATATGATCGCGCATAGTTTTGTCACGGTAATTATGGAAGAATTGGCTGAAGATTCATACCTCAAAGGGAATTTATCAGCTCGAATTGGCTACTTAAAATCAGAATATGAAAAAATTGCTGAACAATGGTTGGTGAACTGATTAGCTTGTTGATTTACTGTAGTTTGTACAAGGCCACAATGCCTGTCCCTTTTTTATATTGTTTACTTTGCACTCCACTTCAGTCACTTCAGGTGAATATACTCGTCAAGCAATCTGTGTGCTCCTTAGAATCCTGTTTACAAAATAAGCCATGAAGTTTGGTTAAGGAGACTTTCGCGTCGGTATTCCAGAGACTGCCGGCTCAGATCGCCCTGTTGCTCAGTCACCATCAGCCTTTTCACATCAATTTGATGATAAGCCAAGGCTACTAGGCGGCCTGCTTAAAACTTCGGCTACCGAAAACCTCAATCGAATTAATATGACCCGTTGCACAAGAGACAGTGGCTCTCGTGGTCCAAGTGGTCTAGTGGATAACACTTTGGCGTTTGAAACTATGGGCACTGGGTTCGAGCTTCGGTGGGAACGTCATCACTCACTGAGAAATGCAGGTACATCCAGATGACGAGTCCCAAATAGGACGAAATGCGCATCCTGGATTCCACCGCTAGTCACCATCCACCAATTAAATACTCAATCGATACATATATTGCATACAATTTCTCTTATTCTGTTTGTTTAAACCTCTTAAAGTGTATGACCTCTAATAGTACTGTTTACTCTGGCGAGTATTTAAAACATTTACAGACTGCTGATTCGTAAGTTTTGTGCTGAACAAGTGAAAAAGCATTATCATCGATAGCAGCTTATTCCAGTATATGAGATGACTGTTCCTCAGTGGTGGCCTTCATTCGTTCACAAAATGTACTCCTAAACTTTTTATGATTGGCATTCATCAACAAAATATTGTGTTTTTGTCGAAGGAGAAAAAAAGAGAAATCATAATGGATTAGTTTGCGCTTCAGACAAGATAGAACTGTGTCACACGATCTACTGTCAGCTAAACTTTTATTTGAAGATCCTGAACGAAGAGAAAACATCATGCAATAAACTCTGTACATTATATAAACGTTGTTCAGAATAAAGCTATTACTATTGTGTAAGATAGTTCAAATAAAAAGAGGATAGACCAATCAGATAACTTTCAATCTGTCTCACATTTGTTTCACAGACAGTCGTGTCGTTTGACTATTCGCGTAAATAATTATTCGTTGTTCAAGATATTATGTGTTAATATTTATACTGAAAATATTTATTTGCTTTAATATTACCCACCTTAAGGATCACGTATGCCGAAGAAACTGTATTCATGGATTTAAACCGGGTTCTTGGTGTTGTTATGACTGCCAAATGGTGAGTATGTCTTTCCACAGGGTCTCTTTGAAACAGTTATTAAATCTGATATCAGTTTGATACCGTAACATTCTGTGTACTAGCTGTTTACCGTAGCAGGCAGCCAGTGTTCTGTGGTTTGACCTGATTTGAGGCGGGTTAAGCCAGGTAGGTGGGTATAGCGCTGATGAGCTGGGCATCAAACGGACGACTGGAGTTTGTATCATTTAGGTCTGGCTAGCAGGCACTAGTGATTTTTTGCGAGTAGTTTCCAACTACTCGTATCAATCGGTATTACATGTCATTTTGCTGGCTTTGTCGGTTGTTTTTTTTTTAATGATATTATAATTTAATATTTCGGGTTTCCTTTGGGAACCTTGGTAAATATCAAATCTGTCGACCCTACTGCCACGCGTCCATCAGAGATACCCACTGTCTTTAGTTTTGTTTAATTTGGAATTGACCTTGGCTGACTTTATCGATTTAGAGATTGACTTGTTACCAGGCTAGACTGGTCAATTTTTAGTTTATGCATAATATTATCTTCCTAGGTTAAATCGCTGACGAAGTAAAAAATCTTCCGAACACTTTGATCTAAAATTGTGGTATGCTTTGCACTCGTCAAATGTAAGATGATGCAGCAGGATTGATCTCTACCGACTCTTAGTCTCAAGGTAGAAAGTAAAGCTGATTGATCATTGTAGTTATTCGGGAAGCTGCATCAGCCTCGATGGACTGATTGCTAACGAATTATCACCATGGATACAAAAGCCTTATGTGGTATTTGCCAGCTTACATCATCTCTGACGTGGATGTAGTATTCGGCTATCGTTCCAACGGACATGTGTACTACTGTGGTGAGAGCTGGCTGCTAGCCAAAGTTGATAGACAGTAATTGACGTCAGTGTTTATGTCCCCAATATTGGTGGTGAGAAAATGAGAACAAAGGCTTTGCTTAGGCGGATACAGTTAGCATATGGACGATCTGACACAGCCAAAAAGAGATGCAAGGTTAACTTTCTGTGAGAAACAACCAATCAAAAGACTCTATTTTCTACTAACAATAATCTACAATAAGGTACATTAAAATCTGTAAATATGTGTTGATTTTCCTTAATAAACGATCTGTTGCCTGGCCCTTGTCTTCTGTTGTTACACTACTACTGTACAACAGTCCTCTCTGTCCTCCTTTTTTGGCTGTGAGACATAGCCATTGCAAGTGGGAGATATGGAAAGGCTAGTTGTCTTTGACCACACATGTTAACATTCTATCTCTTGTGTCAAATGATGTAATATGGTGAGTAATATTAAGGTCATGCATAGAGTGATCTAGGTAGGAAAGACCAGTCAATCGATGAAGTTAATGAAGCTGCATCAGTTGAAGATGATTGGGATACGTGTTGCGCACACTGAGTCACCGCCGAGCAATGTTAACTGACACCGAATTACGTTGGAAGATTTTTCGATAAAGAAAGGAAGACGAAATTTGCAGTATAAAATGATATCATTCTATTTCACAGGTTCTCATCAGCTGCAGACTACCTGAAATTACAATGGTTATATAGATGATAATAACATACTTCAATGTTCGAGTGGTAGTAGAAAAGAGATACTATAAAACTGACGCATCCAAAAAAGAATGAAAGCATTATAATTTTTAGTTTAAGTTTTCATCATCAATTTATACGCTTTCGAAGTAGAAAAAAAGGGAGTGGAGGGGTAAGACAGAAAACAGAAAAAATTAACAAAACAGTGTTAACTTGTAGATTCACATAGCAACTCAAAAAACGAAAGTGGTTACAGTTCAGAAGATTGAGATTTGTTCAGTGAGTGGAGATCACTGAATTAGATGACTAGTTAATGTAATCAAAATCAAAATTCAGTTACCAAGGGAGTGAGAGGTTAATCGCACTTTATTCCAAAAACAGTACTTATAATACAGAATGGAATTCTCAGCGTTTTTCACAATATTGCATCTGATTTACTCAAAATGTAAATAAAATTAAAACAAAATTAACCGGAAGAATTTGTCCACATTTACGACATAAAGTCAAAAATATTCGAAGAACGAATTGAGATTATTAAATTTAATAATAATAACAGTGAGTTTGTTTCGAACGGTATTGTCCATTCAGTTTGGAAATTTTAGCATGTTATAGATTATTGGATCTAATGTTCTGTTGATATAGTTTAGTGAGGGGAAATACAAAATTAACAGTTATAATACAGCTTAAATTATGTCAAAACTTATGAGAAAAAATAAACAAAATCAAAATATTGAGAGGATTAAAAATATAAGAAATACAATAACAATAAAGTTTGATGTTGTAAGGGTGGAGGAAATGGTTTATTTAGTGGTGCTAAGAAGGTTAGTTAGTTCATGCCTGACACTATTTTCATCACATAAAGTACGTGCTAAATATGGTATAGTGGAATTTTTATACTCAGACGTACGTGCATAAATTCTTCTGAAAAGACTTCTTGTTTTACCTGAGGAGACACAAGGTTGGAGCTGCGGGTAGAGTGGGTGCTCAGAGTCTGACAAAATTCCTTTAGCGAATTTGTTGCATGACATCAAGTGCCTATCAGTGACAATGTCAATGATATAGTCCAATGGGATACCACTCGTCCTACTGACAGTTTTCAGAGTTCTACGAAGTATGACATAGTCGTTTTTAAGCAATCCAGGAAAGAATAAGGATAAACAGTAAAGAAGAATAGGTAAAATACACGAGTTGACAAACTGTAAGTGTAGGAGGGGTTGAGTTATGCCCGAGTGCCTTAACTTCTTACTGTAAAAAGTCAGACGAAATATTCTTTTAGAAATCGCTAAGACATGGGAGGACCAGGATAGGTCAGAAGAGAGAATTGATCCAAGATACTTAACTTCAGACTTGGTTTCTATATCAGTATCATCAATTTTGCAAGGGTCATAAGAACCAACGGTTAGATCTATGCTGTATCTGGTATATACAACAGAGGTGTCAATTGCTCTACTTCTATTACATATTCATTCACTTTGCATAATCTGATCGGTTTTTGCTTGCCTTATTTTATGCTTTAACACTATAAGTATTATTCTTTTGTTTATATATTTTCTTATTATTTGATATATGAACATTTGAATCACAGGTTACGGCCTGATGACATGACTACACAATATCTTGTTGGTACACTAGCAGATTACGATGAAACAGTGAAGCATTTGAGACAAAATTTATATGAAAAATTAGCTGAAAAGTTGGCTGAACGAATGTTGATTGAGTATTTGAAAGCACTGATTATCAGGTAGAGGTTTATTTGAATAATTAATAATATCATATTTTCGCTTTCTTTGCTTTCATTCTATATTATATTTTTTTGTTAGTCAGCCAACGGTGGTTTCCTGTTAGTTATAATAATATCAGTTGGAAAGTAAATCCTACAGGTGTAGGTTTAACTTCCAATATCTCTTAGAAAACATTACTAAAGATTTCAAAGATTAAAAGAGTAAAGATTTCATCATGAGCTGACATTGGTTAGAGAACCATTGGAAAACCTGGGAGTACTGGACAGCTGTTTCGTCCTAGTTTGGGACCAAGAGGTCCTGAGTTCGAACCCCGGTAGGTGCGTACTGATGAAGAGTCCCAAACTAGGACGAAACAGCTGTCCAGTACTCCCAGGTTTTCCAATGGTTCTCTAACCAATATCAGCTCATGATGAATTCCTGTAACCAATCAACGAAATCCCCACAAACCAATACTTGAATATTGAAAGAGTGAGTACATTGAAACCATTTTTACAACGACCACGTCGCCGAGACTTTCCTGTCATTAGATCTTAGTATCCTAAGGATATTGAAGAAATAATTTCAACCTCTACTCATCACATAATAAATACTTCTCGTGTTTCACTCCATTCAGCATCCCTTAGGATTATGTTTAACCAAATTCTATTTCAAGTGTATTCCAGCAATCTCATATGATGAAGATTCATTATCTTCCTATTTTAACACTTTCTATCATTTAGTTCTACTTCATGTCACCTATAATTTCCTTTAAATAGCAATTATGTTACAGTTATTGGACAGGAAACAACGAAATTGCTGTGTAAATGTACTACATCTTCAGTAGCCGGATATGTGGTTAGTGAGTGCCAACGATGATGCCGAATAACTAATGTCAAACCAATTCTTAATATCGATGTCGAAGTGATGTCACAAACTAGTACATTATGGCATATATGACTTCCGAAAGCATTTAATTATCCGAAGAGCTGTTAAGTAGCTAGAAATACTGCACAAAAAAAGAGCATGTCAGCTGGTCTTCATTAATCTAAGTCTATAGAGGACACTGGTTTCTGATATCAAGCTATCATCTTATGATGTATATAGAATGATTAGATTGGAAATTATTGCAGGAATATGTATAACACTAGAGAAGTATTCGCCAGGTGGCGATTCAAAGTACAGGCTTCATGATGAGACAATGAGATTCGAATTCAATATGGTAAAGAACTGATATCCAGGAAATATATGTGCCCCTACAGTGTATTGCCATCTGAATTTCGAGATTTAATCTATTTTTCAAGTATTGGTTTTGTAGGGATTTTGTTTGATTGCATGGAAGATTTCACCATGAGCTGACATCAGTTAGAGAATCACTGGAAAACCTGGGAGTACTAGACAGCTGTTTCGTCCTAGTTTGGGACCAAGAGGTCCTGAGTTCGAACCCCGGTAGGTGCGTACTGATGAAGAGTCCCAAACTAGGACGAAACATCTGTCTAGTACTCCCAGGTTTTCCAGTGGTTCTCTAACTGATGTCAGCTCATGGTGAAATCCTCCCTGCAATTAATCAATTTTTCTTTTGATTTTAATGCCTCATTTGAATTCGTCGATAGATGAGTGTTGTAACAGTGTGTGGTAGTATGAAGTACCGAGATGTTATGACACACTAGTCAAAAATATTATTCACTTGAACATTTGTTGTTCAGAACTTCAATACAGCTCTCGTTCCTGCTGACGGTAACAGTGACTGCCAAATGGTACTGTTTCGCTTTCATTTTACGTTAGATGTACTGACTTGGAACACCAGACGGTTGTTTCTTCCTGATTCACGGCTCCTCGAAGGTACGTACACTGTGAATCCGATCCAGGACCTTCAGGTTACGAGGTGATCACTCAGTCATTAGGGCAGAATCAAATAGCCCATGGATTCTAAACTCTGTCAATTCGCGATATGTAAATCCATGGGTGATACTACTTGAAGAGTCTCAAACTAGGACGAAACAGCTGTCCAGTACTCACTGAATTTCAGTAGTCATCTGACTAGTGTCATTTCAAACCAATCAAATTCCTACAAACAAACACTTGAAAGTATCTCATTAGATCAAGAACTCTAGAACAGGAGAGGTAATGGCTGAAATCTTTTGTTTCCTGTATACGTAAATTTAGGACAAATGTGATTAATCCAAAATGCGTTTATCACCTATAATAAATAACCTTGAGTTATAGTTATGTGAAATAATTGAGAAACAATCATTAATACTGATATTATGACCAGGAAATAATAAAGATTTTGCACTTTATGATGCTAGTTTTCTATTTGGACTAAGTGCCTTTTTATGATGGTTTAACAGCCACCTAAGGATGTATTCCTTTTAACAAAATTGAAATATTCTATTAGTTCTGCTTATATGTGTATCCCTGCAACTAAGAAAGAACTTGTAGCCACGATTTGAAGTAGAGTTCATTGATTTTTGTTCGTATTATCGTGCGTACATGAAGAAGAGAGGAAATACTTGAGACGTTAGAAGAAAGGTTATGGTGTAGATTCTGAGCTTTACAACTAGTCGAAACCTTTGAGTTTTCATCTCCATGATCACGTCACCCGTGAATGGTATTCTGATAAAAAAAAGTTTTTCTTTGTAGCGTATCCTGTCACTTATGAAATGCAATAATCATCGCACAAATTTTGTCCCAAGGACATAATGTCTTTCCAAATCTCCAAGTGGTTACTTCCTCCACTTATCTAGGCAATATCGTTTCAATCACAAGCAGTCGGAACGGATGTGGATGTCAACATCAGCCAGAATCGGAAAGACAAGCAAGATGCACCTTCATCAACCTGAAACCAGTTTGCAAATCTCCTGCACTCGGCCAGCGAAAATAACAAGATTTGGATTTTCAACACCAATGTAAAGTCAGTCAATCAGTTCTCCTACACGGGTCAGAAATTTGGCCAGCGTGTCACGAAAAGGATTTCCAACAGGCGACTGTAGACTTCTGTCAACAGCTGCCACATTCGCTGCCTGGCTCCATACTGAAGATCAAATGGTCAGCCGGCCAGAAAGAATTGGCAGGAAGAAACTCCGGTTGGGAGCAAACCAACAAACAAGAGCCAATAGCTCAAAAAATATATGGGAGAAAGTGGAGATGAATCAAGCATACGTGCAGAAGACTGTCGAATGATATCGCGTGCAATGCAGGCCATCACTCGAGTGGAACCCCAATGGGAAGCGACGTGTGGGTCGTCAATGCGAGGGTGACATGGAGATCGTGTGAGGATATGAGAGACCATGGGCAGTCATGGACCTAGCCAAAGAGCACAGCAGATAATAGAACAAAGTGGAGATGTGTTGTTGAAGCCCTATGTTCCACTCGGAACCAAAGGGAATAGCAATAATATTAATAATGAATGAAATCTTCAGATGTTTTACTTAACAATAGTATTAGTCTTATTTAACAGAACAATGAAAAAAATATTTCAAATTGATGTGCTTATTTTAATATACACAGACGTTGTCCATTTTCCTCGGAGGCGGACAGAAGAAAAGCAGGTGAGAAAATTATACGAGATGGGAATGACCTTAAAAATTATTTTGAAGAAAAGATGAAAGTAAAAAGTGAGGTAAGCTAATTCTTACTAATTTTTGCATAAAAAGCGGTCAGCTACCACGTTATATGTAGATTGTCGTAAGCTCCTGGTGTTCACTTTACTGGCTCTCTCTTAATATGTCGACTTCTTATAAAAATGCGTTATCAGTACTGTGGTATTTCTTCTGATGCTTTTCACAAGGAGACTAATGCATATCTTCAATCCTACTGTTACCTATTTTGCTGTTGTAGTTGTTCCATGCCACCGTCTGTGAATTCTACTTATCACATAAGGGCTTGCAGATACTGCTAAGTTGTCCAAACTGAAGGAGGTGGAGCTGGATTCAGACTTTGAAACCTGTCGGCTGAAAGCAAAGCGCTTAATTCAATGAGCCGCATCTCTCCGCTGTTACCCACAACCCATTACCTTACTTTTTACACGGTTCAGTGCGTCTCATTCTCATTATTATCCAGTATATCGACAAGTGTGATAGGTGCTATTCAGTTTATGCGTAAAATTTTCACTAGTTTTACTGTGTTCCTGAAAGGGCTGTACACTGATTCATGTAGGTCTTATCGTAACGAATAAACTGTATTCGTTGTTATCCCCACATCTTCCGAAGTTATTTCACACCTATCATTGATTCAAGCTATTCACCTACTTTTTTGTATTCCTTTACATTCCCAGTAGAATATATGACTTCAAGCTAGAGGCTTGAAGTTTCGGTAGCAGTGGTGTTTATCTTTACGGGATGGGGTCGCTAGCTTCATGCGCAACCTTCTTTCTTTACCAGTCTTATTACTGGCTTAGCGAGGTGAAGAAGTGCGTCAGTGGCCCGGGATCGAACCCCGAACCACATGCGTGATCAGTGAGCATCCTACTGCTGTGCCACCGACGAGCTCCGTTCAAGGCTTGGAGGTCTTAAATATGTACCAACTATTGTTATTATTACTTAGATTAACCAGTAATGTTTATCTGTGAATGATCACAGATGTAAACGAATTGACTGACTGACTGGTTTCAACGTAGAACTTTGCACATATGTGCAGCAGTTCGAGCTGCCACACTCCCTCCTTGTAGCACACAGAGCAATAGAAGAGAGACAATAAACAAAGGTGAGGCAAAAAGGATAGTAATACGGAAGATCAATTGAGTTTTGTTGCAGAGTGAATGTATCTGCGCCATTGAGAACGATTTTGAGTCATATCACCGATTTTCTTCAGCCACTGGTTTTTACCGTTCCGAGGACCCAAACCAGTCATGAAGCCTTCACCTCCCAACGTGGCTGGATTCAACTAACTGTTGTGGATTTCATTGACTGATGAAGCCATGTTTTGGTTTGACCACCACTGGCTCTTTTCCAACGTGATCCTATCTATGACAGCTACCACCGCCTGTTGAAGGAGGCGATGGCTAGGCATGCATGCGTTACACATGTCCTAATTATCTCAATCGGTTTAAGTTCACAACCTCGTCTATTGATTTCCCCTCTTTACCTAAGCTCAATACTGCTCACCCTATTATACCACTTCACATGAGAGATATAACGCAGGCGTCTATGATCAAGGATAGCTAGACTTATCATATCTTCCACTTTCACTGGCCATGTCTCACTCACAGCCATAGAGGAGGACAGAGCGGACTGCTGAGTAGTACACACGCCCTTTGGTCGACATATAAACGAATTATAAGTTGAATCTCTGAAGTCAGAACATATTCCAATAAAACATGATCGGTAGTTAATAAGTGTGCTTTTGTTATAATTTGAACTCTAGGTAATCGCAGCCTACGACGCTCTCACCACTATTGGTCAGTTGTTCCTTACAACAGATACAACAATGTTGCCTTTGGATGTTGCGGTAAGTACTACTGTGTATTGTTTTTTTTTCCTTGGTGATAAGAACGCTAATAAGTGTCCATTCACAACACCCACCAGTTGAAATACTTGTTTTTATGGAAGTAAAGTTTGACAAGTCACTTGCTGCACGGTTGCGCTTAGTTAGCATCTGTCATGACACTATAGATAGCATCCGAGAGTTCATGGAGTTTAGCATCACAGGACGCTATCACACACATCCGTGTGGACTCCCATTCTGCGACTTAACGAACGTAGAAAACAAACACCTTTGAGGCCAGCATATACCCAGGTTCTTGATCACAACAGGAACTGTTACAATACTAGTGATTCTGAGGAAACATAATATCATATCCAGTGTGATGTAGAAACAATTATTGTTGGCAACCTGCGGTCAAAACTCATACTTTCAGAATCAGAAAGGCAAGGCAGACCTTCATCAACCTGAAACCAGTTTGGAAATCTTCTGCAGTCAGCCAGCATAAAGAACAAGATTCGAATTTTCAACAATAATGTCAAGTCCTGGTTCAGAGATTCGGCACGTTACCAAAAGCACTTCGAACAGCCCTACTGCGAACTGTCACTAACAGCTGTCGCCGCCTCATGCTACAGATAAGATGACCCGTCAGGAACGGTTGGAAACAATGAAATTTTGGAACACAAGAACCCACTGCAGGAAACAGAGACGGATTGGATGTACTGTGAAGAGATTGTTGAGTGACATCATGCGCTAGGCCCTCGAGTGCAACTGGGATGGGTTACCGAGGGTTGCATAGAAGAGACAATGTGAGGAGGTTAGAGCTCATCGGCAATCTTGGAGCCAGCTACAGAGAACATGATGAAATGGGGACGTCCCGTTGAACCTAACGGAATAATTAATAAATAGTCGTTGCGACCCATGTACCCTCAGCCTGAATGTGCGGTCAATATTTGTTCTGACTTATAGAAGAAGGATGCGAATTAATTTTATTATATGACAAGTAAATTTTAATTATTTTTTCCTAGTGGCCGGCAAGTATGACAGTGCAATTTTTAAATTTATTGTGGTCAACTTCATAATGCTTTATATCTTTCCTTATAGAATTTGAAACGTCAATTCCCTGATATTCGTCCAGACCAAGTCTATGCTTTGTTAATGGCACGTGGAGATGTTTCCTCAGATAATGCTAAAAGTGTAAGTCCTCGAAAAAGCATTCTGAATATGATAGTGTAAATTGCCCCCAGTGACTATTGTTCACTGCATTTATATAACTAAAAGTAATTCTACTGGGTTTAAACTCTCTTTCGCACAAAATAACCCTAATTGTAGTGAATTTCCCAGGCTTTTTTTTATCGCTTGTTAACTTTAGTGCTGAATCAAAAAAGCCATGTCATGAGTGTTCGATAAATGTTGATGCAATGAACTGTGCAAGGTGTTCCTCTGCAACCCACGTAGAACTTAGCACTAAAATTCATCACTTCCAGTCGCCGCCCTATGAAGAAGCACATAAAGTAAAAGAACAAATTCTAGTGATACCTTAATAAACAAAAATAAATCTGACTAAAATAATAACTAGATAAAGACCTTTGAAGCTTTTCAAAATCTAGAATGTGACAAGAAGTGGATATTCCTGTTCGAAGTATCTCCAACTACTGATTCTTAAGTTAAAGGTCCCATCTAGGCAATTTAATCACCTCCTTATTTATCATTGAAACTTAGAGTAAATGACTTCATGGTATAATGGTGGGTTTAGTCTGACTAAAATGCAACTGTTTTCTAGGCTGATCAACTGTCCTAGCTTCCTCATTCGGTCAAGAGACTTCCCATCCCTGCATAACACACTACCTTTTATTTAATTACCCTGCATACTGGTACGCGTAACATGGATATTTGAGGAAAAACGAAACCGTTTTGTTTTTCGTTCATTGGGAAATACAAAAAACATTTGTTATGATGAATATCATGCCCAAATTTTTTCAAACTGTTAAAAGTGAACTTGGTTTGGATATATATGGATATTTTAGGTCATTATCGCAGTCTTAAGGGACCAGAAATAAATCTCTTGTAGCCTAGGCTTCTAACACTGGACAAGAGTTTTAATTACAAATAGGAGATGTTTCTTTCCTGATGGAAGTGTTTGAGTGGTTTTCACTGCTCGGTCGCCCACAGTTCGAAAATTAAGTAAGAGAAAAGTTGAGTTTTGCCTGACTGTAGAGGTGACACTCTCGAAACTTTCTTCCATACGAGAAACCCTGTTGTCGTAGGTTAAGTTTAGAAGTATGGTTTTATCTAAATCCTCTTCAACATAATTGGACGACAATAGAGTGCAAGTCGTCTGAAAAAGACTGCAGTGAGTTGTACAGCTTCTCCCTCAGACCATCAACATGGTGTAAGCAACTTACCACTGTATTCAGTAGTATACGTTTAATCTACTATAATGTAACGTGTATCTGATTACTGTTGTCTAGTGTAAAATCCTCTCTTATTTAGGAATTCGGGGAAAAAAACCTCGGTCCTTGACAGAACGTAAACTTTTTCTACTCTTCCAAATATTTTTTATTCAGTACAAAAATTTAAAACAAACTTTTTGCTTGGTAATAATGTTATTTTACTGTGAGAGATTTAAAAGTTAAGACAACTGTATTGCAATATATATATTGTTTGTTTAATTTTCTGCAGCTTTCAGCGGACACTCATTACGGAAGAGAACTATCGCAGAGGCCATCGCCATTCACAATTTTCACACGATTAGCCGTGGCAATGGATCAACATTAATATTGCTTGAATACAGAGCTCACGAAATTCCCCAGCGCTTTCAAGCTCCAGTAATTTTTTTACCTAACTTCTTGACATCTATATAATAAACAATAATAATAATATATTCTCAGTTTTTTACATGAGGGATAACAGTTTACAGGCATCATCAATATAATAAATAACATACAGATTGTGTAAACATGTTTACAATTACTTATATACACAAGATATCTACAAGACAAAGTAGTGGAATAATATCTATAAGGTTACCTTAAACAGGAATCAGCAATGTACACAGTATAAAACATATAACTAAAGTCCGCGTTATATTTGATGATTGCGTTACTGCAGATAGGTACGGTAGGTTATTCAAAAAGTGATGAATAGAAAACTTGTAAAACTTTAGTTAGTTCACCGATAATAATATTTTTTTAGCAATATCAACTGCCTGCGACTCACCACAGAAGTAAGTAGCCAGTTAAACTTACAATAGCAACAAGTAATTTTGTGTCCATACGCGGCTGGGATCCACAATAATGGCGAGCATGCAAGAGTTGGATATTATCACCACACTAGTTAGTGAGGTTATAAATCCAACCATCAAGATGTTTTCATTATGTCTTAAATTACCAGATTTATTGATATGGTATTTTTTTAGTATAAAGGTAACATTTCACAACTGTCATCCAGGGTGCATCACAGAAGAAAGTAATGGGTAATTTACAATGCAGCAATAGGATTCGTGACAGCCAGCTTTTTCCGTATCTTTTGTTATTGAACGTTGCCAAATATCTACATTCTTTACCATTGTAGCGGTAAATAATTCCCCAAAATTATTGACCACAGCAGTCATCACTCAACATTGGATGCTGACCCTCACTGTTCATGGATCATGATTGAACAAAGCCTGGAATGGCAGTCACCCCTCTATCTCAACTTCATCGACTTTGAAAAGGCCTTCGACAGCGTCGATGGAGAGGTAATTTGGAAACTACTTCGCTACTATGGGGTGACACCGACAATTTTAAATCTCATCCAACAGCTGTACGACAATGCTGTATGCCAAGTAATCCACAACGGGAAACTTACTGAATCCTTCGAAGTGAGGACAGGAGTAAGACAAGGCTGCCTACTATCGCCAATGATTCTCCTGATTGCAGTAGACTGGATAATGCGACAAACAGCGGGCAATGAGGAAACAGGTATAAAATGGACTCACACAAAAAACTTGGAGGATCTGGACTTCGCCGATGATATATGTCTGATTTCCCACAAACTGGAAGATATGCAAATGAAAAGCGACAAGTTGGCAGAAGAAGCATCCAGAGAAGATATGACTTTAGGTGAACATAGAGAAAACAGAGGTGATGAAGATTCCTGGGTAACACCACCAATAGCAACAACGACAATAGACAACAATCAACATAAATTGGGAGGAATCTGAAAGAAACAACCCCCTTTACCTACCTGGGAAGCACCGTTTCAACTACAGACGGACGGAACTGACGAGGATATCAAAGCAAGAATCGGAAAAGCAAGACAAGCTTTCACTACTCTCAAGTCTGTGTGGATGTCAACAGCACTCAGCATCAAAAATAACATCCGGATTTTCAACTCCAATGTGAAGTCAGTCAGTGCTACTATACGGATCAGAGACTTGGCCAGCGCGTCATAAAGAGCATCTCAAACAAACTACAGACCTTCATTAACAGTTGTCTTCGCTCAATACTCAAGATCAGATGGCCGGTCAGAAAAGATCAGCAACGAGGATGGATCTCTGGGAGCGAACCAACACAGCAGGAACCGATTGTGAAACAAATAGGCAAGAAGAAATGGAGATGGATTGGCCATACTCTGAGGAAACCATCAAGTGACATCACTAGACAAGCCATCGCTCGAGTGGAACCCGAAAGGGAAGCGGCGAGTTCGTCGTCAGTGCAAGGGTGACTTGGAGGAGATCATGTGAAGAGGAGATGAAAACGTGTGGGCAGACTTGGAGCCAGGTAAGACTCTAGCAGAGAACAGAACGCAATGGAAACGCACAGCTGTAACCCTATGTTCCTCTAGGAATTAAAGGAAACGATAATAATAAGTTTTCAATGAACCTTCATAAAAGAACCATGTTCATACAGAGTGACAAGCAACATTTAAGTGTAGCTACGAATTAAAAACAAATTCGTCCTAATCATCATATATATATATATATATAGAGAGAGAGAGAGTGTGTGTGTGTGTGTGTGAGTGAGTGAATAAAGATCCAACCTTTGAGTGTTTTCAGTTCCACACTACCAGCATTTATTTCCTCTCCGTATTCAGTCGGCTCTGTCTAGCATCTCACCATTCCCACTGTCGAAACTGCCATTATCGATGTCATTCTGATTGAATTTCGCTAACTAGTGCTACTTAATAAACTTGAACAAAGCAAGAACAACAATTGTACCAGGATAATATGAGCTCATCTTTTATTATTTCGAGGATTCTTCTCAACTGGTTACAACCTGAACGATAAAAAATATGAATTACATTACATTAAAGATTTGAACATACTTTTCCACGATCACAAGGAGTAATTGGTAGGAAGTAAAAGTAACATTAGTCCGGAATGATTTAACTAATTAAGAGTTACAAACACTGACTATTTATAGAATAATTCAAACGAACTGTGATCAATATTTGACAGTTTATAAATATTTATAGAATAATTAGGCAATTAGGCTTGGAAACAAAAACAAGCTGTTGTATATTTTTTGTTGTCACCAGGGCAGTGCAAGATTCACCACTGTCTCTTTCTGCCTACATAGATTTGGTTTAAGTCGTCTGATAGCAATTGCTTCAGCAAAGCGTAGCAAGTTAGGTTTCTTTTGCTTGTTGATTATTTTGAATGACTTCAAGTTGTCTACATTATGACCAGTGTCTAATAGATGACGCGCAATTGCACTGTTTAATACTTGTGGACCTTTCAGTCTCAGGTTCTTTGGTATGTGTTCAGAAATGTGGACAATAACCCTTCTCTCTGTTCTTCCGATGTATGTGCTTTGGTACGTACATGTAAATTGGTAGACACAGTTGGAGGTAACATGAGGTGGGTATTTGTCCACTTTTGATTGTCTCAAACAACTAGTTGTTTGATAAACACATACAAGCTTGGCGGCTGGATATGTTCTTTTCAGGGCAGCGTTCAGTCTGCATCTTATTCTACTGGCAGTATCATCACCTTTGAATGCAAGCTGCTGAAAGATAGGCTTTTTCTCTACTGTGCTGCTTTTCACTTTTTCAACATGACGTCTCCCATACTTGTCGATGAACTTTTGTGGGTAACCGTTGTCGCGTAGGCATTTCTCCACAATGGATAGCTCTTCCTCAATCTTTTCTTCTGAACACAGCTTCCTTACACGATCAAATAATGTCCTCACCAATCCCTTTTTGTAACTTATAGGGCAGAAACTTTCGAAGTTAAGATAAACCGCCCTCCAGGTCTCTTTTCTGTGTATATATCTTATGATTTTGCCGTCTATATCTCGTTGGATACCCAGGTCAAGAAAATGGAACTTCTCCTCTTTTCCATGCTCCATTGTAAACTTAATATTAGGATGGGCACTGTTCAAGACTTTTAGTACTTGAGATGCATCATCAAAGGAATTACAAATAACGAAAGTGTCGTCGACATACCTGGTATAGAAGTTGGTCTGACTGATTGCGGATTTCAGCCTTGTTTGTTCCAGACTACCCATAAAAATATCTGCCAGAATCGGACCCAGGAGGCTTCCCATGGCGACTCCGTCAATTTGGCGGTACAGAATGTTGTTGAACTGGAACTGTACGTCTTTGGCGCACATAAGTAAAAGTTGTTTGAGTTCGTTCTTGGGTAGAGGAAGAAGTTCGGCATGTTGACATATAATTTGTATTGTTTCTTCCAATGGGATTTTTGTAAACAGTGAAGAGACGTCGAAGGACACCATAAATTTATTTGAGATGCTTACATTCTCTAATTGTTTAGCGAATTGGAAGGTGTCTTTCAGGCTGTAGACTGCTAATTTACAACGGATCGGTTCTAACATTTCTGCTAGCCACCTAGCTACTCTGTGATACGGCGAATTAATCATAGATAATATTGGTCTCATAGGGATGTCAGGCTTATGCATCTTTGGTAAGCCGTACAGGTAAGGCAATCTGGATCCCTTAGGCTTCAGTCCGTTGTATATGTTGTTGTCAATCAACTTTTTCTTCAAAAGTTCTCTGAGCTCCTTTGTGATCCGTCTTTCCATCGATTCGGTTTGATATTTCTTCGACGGATCAGTTCGAAATGTTGATGAGTCATTCAGAACTGATTCCACTTTTTTCACATAATTATCTTTATCCATTATCACAACACCTGATCCTTTGTCAGGTCGGAGAATAACAATAGACTCATTCTTCATTAAGTTTTTTAATGCTATTTGGTGATCTTTCGACAAAACTGCAGATTTTGGATTCGGTGATATGATATATTGATTAGCAATGTCGACAAGTCTAGATTTAAACCAACCTTGTTTTTCGTCATCCACTGGTTTTAATTCGGACAGTTGATGGTATAAACCTTCGAACTGGGTTTCGACATCAATTTTGTTGGCAAATTTCGTCGGAATGTGGAATCTGAATCCTAGTGAAAGTGCTTCTGTTTCTATCTGACTCAGTTTATAACTTGACAAGTTGAATACGAATTTATCAAGATTCTCCGGAATTCCTTCACACAGTGTTTCTTTAATCAGCGTCTTCGATAAAGTTTCCTCGAATTTTACGCTTGTTTTGTCCTGAACCTCTCGAATAAAATTGGTGAACTTGATTCTACAGACTAAGTTCATTTCATTTAAGATATGGTCAAAGCCACTAGCTTCTTCCTTTAATCTAGAAATGAGTTGTTTGGTGTACTCGATTTGGGATTTCGCCACACTTCGGGGATTTTTTGGCGATGGTGGCAACTTGCAAAGCAAAGCCTGACAGACTTGAAAAACTGGCCTGGAAAACAGCAGGTATATAGACATTCTTCAAAGAACCTCAGACGAGTCAACTCTTTAGATGTCATGCATTTATTCCCCTTGATGAATTTGAATAAAGCAAGGACAAAAGTGGTTTGTGCAGAATAATATAGTACCATCATTTATTTCGTAGGCTTCGCATCAGCTGCTTACAGCCTAAATAAATTACGAGGTTTGCGTACAGAAAAGTTTCAACATACTTGCAATTTTTTACATGTTGCCAGTTGACAAAAATTTTCACAGTAAGTGAACAGTGCTCAGGAAATTACGCTTATATAGTTTTTTCACAGGCAGTTCAAGTTTAAACAAAATAGATGTATGCACACAATAGTAAAAGAGTTACGTAATAAAGACGAAATATGAGTTAGATACAGAGTGACTAATAATTTAGGTAACAATATACTGAGTTCAACTCAAATCATAGAAACAAGAGACAAGCAAAATTACAGAATATAAAAGGGGGTGAGGTTAAAGACAAAGATTACGTAATCAGATGAGAGAATAAAGACATTCAGTCACCAGGGCAAAGAAAGATTAATAACTGCTTCTTTCTGAACACATAAATCTGGTTTCAAGCGTTTGATAGAGATTGCTTCGGCAAACTTGAGGAGAATGGAACTCCTTTGTCTATTGATAATTTTAAAGGATTTCTCGATTTCTACCTCATGACTCGTATCGAGAAGATATCTAGTGATAGCGCTGCTACAAGAGTTTGTTCCCTTGAGACGTAGGCTTTTTGGCACATGTTCAAAAAATCGGAGGTGTGCCCTTCTTTCTGTTCTCCCAATGTAACTGCTCCCGCAGATACACGTAAATTTGTATACACAGTTGGAGTTAACATGAGAAGGGTATCTATCGACTTTTGACTGCACCAAAGAGAGCATGTTGTTCGATGGACGGGAACCAACCTAGCTGCAGGATAGGCTCTGGCTAGTGATGTTCTCAGTCTTCTGTTGACCATTTCTGCAATGTTTTCACCTTTAAAATCTAGTTGAATGAAGACAGGCTTTTTTTCAACTGTGATTTGTTTGGTATTTGAGTCTTCACATCTTCCATATTTGTTTATGAATCTTTGAGGGTAACCGTTATTTTTCAGCACCTTTTCGAGGAACATAAATTCTTCCTCTAGTTTCTCTGTAGAGCATATTCTCCTTGCTCTATAGTACAGAGTCTTGACTAGTGCTCGTTTATAGCTATTTGGACAAAAACTATTAAAATGTAAGTATTGTCCATTCCATGTAGGCTTTCGGTAAATTGACCTCTGGAGATTACCATCTTCTAGGCGTTGCATGGCGATGTCAAGGAAATGGAACTTCCCGTCATTTTCATGTTCCATGGTAAATACAATATTTGTATGTGCTTTGTTGAATAGGCTGAGTAGGTAGGAGGCATGACTTTCGTTGTTGCATACTACAAATGTGTCATCGACATATCGACAATAGGAAGTTGTTTGATCAATTGCATGCTTCAACTTTGTTTTCTCAAGGTTTGACATGAAGATATCTGCTAGAACAGGGCTAAGTGGACTGCCCATGGCTACACCATCTATTTGTCGGTAAAGAGTGTTATCAAACTGGAATTGTACATCCATGGTACACATTAGCAGTAGGCGTTTGAATTCTGACTCTGGTAGTGGAAGCAGATCAGAATGTTGACAAATGATTTCAATGGTTTCATTGATTGGGATCATTGTGAACAAGGAGGTTGCATCAAATGAGACCATGAACTTATTTAAAACGTTCATATGATTCACGCTTTCGGCGAAATGAAATGAGTCTTTTATGGTATGCACGGCTAGACGTCGGCGAATGGGTTCCAACTTCTCCGCAAGCCAACGGGCAACCTTATGTTGAGGAGAGTTGATCATCGAAAGTATTGGTCTTAGAGGGACTTCTTTCTTGTGTATCTTTGGAAGGCCATACATATATGGCAAGCGGGACCCTCTGGGCTTTAATTCATTGTACGTGTTGTTGTGAATCAAATTCTTTTTTAGAAGATCTCTCAGTACATTTGTGATGCGTTTTTCAGTTGCATCTGTCTTGTCTTTCTGGCAGTCGTCGACTTTAAACCTCAATGGGTCATTCAGCAGAGTTTTCATTCTTGCGATGTAGTCATCTTTATCGATCAGTACCACTCCTGAGCCTCTGTCAGGTCGCAGTATGACGATTTTGTTATTATTTCTGAGAGATTTCAATGCCTTTTGATGCTGTTCAGAGAGGAATTTCGAATATGATGTTGGTGAAATGAGGTATTGATTTGCAACGTCGACCAACTTAGATTTGAACCAGCTCTTCTTGTCCTCATCAACTGGACTAAGGTCATTCAGCTGATGATGATCAACTCTCCTCAATATAAGGTTGCCCGTTGGCTTGCGGAGAAGTTGGAACCCATTCGCCGACGTCTAGCCGTGCATACCATAAAAGACTCATTTCATTTCGCCGAAAGCGTGAATCATATGAACGTTTTAAATAAGTTCATGGTCTCATTTGATGCAACCTCCTTGTTCACAATGATCCCAATCAATGAAACCATTGAAATCATTTGTCAACATTCTGATCTGCTTCCACTACCAGAGTCAGAATTCAAACGCCTACTGCTAATGTGTACCATGGATGTACAATTCCAGTTTGATAACACTCTTTACCGACAAATAGATGGTGTAGCCATGGGCAGTCCACTTAGCCCTGTTCTAGCAGATATCTTCATGTCAAACCTTGAGAAAACAAAGTTGAAGCATGCAATTGATCAAACAACTTCCTATTGTCGATATGTCGATGACACATTTGTAGTATGCAACAACGAAAGTCATGCCTCCTACCTACTCAGCCTATTCAACAAAGCACATACAAATATTGTATTTACCATGGAACATGAAAATGACGGGAAGTTCCATTTCCTTGACATCGCCATGCAACGCCTAGAAGATGGTAATCTCCAGAGGTCAATTTACCGAAAGCCTACATGGAATGGACAATACTTACATTTTAATAGTTTTTGTCCAAATAGCTATAAACGAGCACTAGTCAAGACTCTGTACTATAGAGCAAGGAGAATATGCTCTACAGAGAAACTAGAGGAAGAATTTATGTTCCTCGAAAAGGTGCTGAAAAATAACGGTTACCCTCAAAGATTCATAAACAAATATGGAAGATGTGAAGACTCAAATACCAAACAAATCACAGTTGAAAAAAAGCCTGTCTTCATTCAACTAGATTTTAAAGGTGAAAACATTGCAGAAATGGTCAACAGAAGACTGAGAACATCACTAGCCAGAGCCTATCCTGCAGCTAGGTTGGTTCCCGTCCATCGAACAACATGCTCTCTTTGGTGCAGTCAAAAGTCGATAGATACCCTTCTCATGTTAACTCCAACTGTGTATACAAATTTACGTGTATCTGCGGGAGCAGTTACATTGGGAGAACAGAAAGAAGGGCACACCTCCGATTTTTTGAACATGTGCCAAAAAGCCTACGTCTCAAGGGAACAAACTCTTGTAGCAGCGCTATCACTAGATATCTTCTCGATACGAGTCATGAGGTAGAAATCGAGAAATCCTTTAAAATTATCAATAGACAAAGGAGTTCCATTCTCCTCAAGTTTGCCGAAGCAATCTCTATCAAACGCTTGAAACCAGATTTATGTGTTCAGAAAGAAGCAGTTATTAATCTTTCTTTGCCCTGGTGACTGAATGTCTTTATTCTCTCATCTGATTACGTAATCTTTGTCTTTAACCTCACCCCCTTTTATATTCTGTAATTTTGCTTGTCTCTTGTTTCTATGATTTGAGTTGAACTCAGTATATTGTTACCTAAATTATTAGTCACTCTGTATCTAACTCATATTTCGTCTTTATTACGTAACTCTTTTACTATTGTGTGCATACATCTATTTTGTTTAAACTTGAACTGCCTGTGAAAAAACTATATAAGCGTAATTTCCTGAGCACTGTTCACTTACTGTGAAAATTTTTGTCAACTGGCAACATGTAAAAAATTGCAAGTATGTTGAAACTTTTCTGTACGCAAACCTCGTAATTTATTTAGGCTGTAAGCAGCTGATGCGAAGCCTACGAAATAAATGATGGTACTATATTATTCTGCACAAACCACTTTTGTCCTTGCTTTATTCAAATTCATCAAGGGGAATAAATGCATGACATCTAAAGAGTTGACTCGTCTGAGGTTCTTTGAAGAATGTCTATATACCTGCTGTTTTCCAGGCCAGTTTTTCAAGTCTGTCAGGCTTTGCTTTGCAAGTTGCCACCATCGCCAAAAAATCCCCGAAGTGTGGCGAAATCCCAAATCGAGTACACCAAACAACTCATTTCTAGATTAAAGGAAGAAGCTAGTGGCTTTGACCATATCTTAAATGAAATGAACTTAGTCTGTAGAATCAAGTTCACCAATTTTATTCGAGAGGTTCAGGACAAAACAAGCGTAAAATTCGAGGAAACTTTATCGAAGACGCTGATTAAAGAAACACTGTGTGAAGGAATTCCGGAGAATCTTGATAAATTCGTATTCAACTTGTCAAGTTATAAACTGAGTCAGATAGAAACAGAAGCACTTTCACTAGGATTCAGATTCCACATTCCGACGAAATTTGCCAACAAAATTGATGTCGAAACCCAGTTCGAAGGTTTATACCATCAACTGTCCGAATTAAAACCAGTGGATGACGAAAAACAAGGTTGGTTTAAATCTAGACTTGTCGACATTGCTAATCAATATATCATATCACCGAATCCAAAATCTGCAGTTTTGTCGAAAGATCACCAAATAGCATTAAAAAACTTAATGAAGAATGAGTCTATTGTTATTCTCCGACCTGACAAAGGATCAGGTGTTGTGATAATGGATAAAGATAATTATGTGAAAAAAGTGGAATCAGTTCTGAATGACTCATCAACATTTCGAACTGATCCGTCGAAGAAATATCAAACCGAATCGATGGAAAGACGGATCACAAAGGAGCTCAGAGAACTTTTGAAGAAAAAGTTGATTGACAACAACATATACAACGGACTGAAGCCTAAGGGATCCAGATTGCCTTACCTGTACGGCTTACCAAAGATGCATAAGCCTGACATCCCTATGAGACCAATATTATCTATGATTAATTCGCCGTATCACAGAGTAGCTAGGTGGCTAGCAGAAATGTTAGAACCGATCCGTTGTAAATTAGCAGTCTACAGCCTGAAAGACACCTTCCAATTCGCTAAACAATTAGAGAATGTAAGCATCTCAAATAAATTTATGGTGTCCTTCGACGTCTCTTCACTGTTTACAAAAATCCCATTGGAAGAAACAATACAAATTATATGTCAACATGCCGAACTTCTTCCTCTACCCAAGAACGAACTCAAACAACTTTTACTTATGTGCGCCAAAGACGTACAGTTCCAGTTCAACAACATTCTGTACCGCCAAATTGACGGAGTCGCCATGGGAAGCCCCCTGGGTCCAACTTAGCTCTGATGATTGAAGTGAAGGAGTCCTTTGTGGTACTGTTTTTCACTTTCTGATTGAACTTAAATTGTGGTCTATCTCCAGTTGCTCTGAAGGCCCCTTGCACAAGATGAGGACCTGAGACCGCAATTGTGTCTAGGAGGCTGAGTCTCCACTTTCTTGAGCACCATTGGGATGAAGTTTATCTGATTTTGGGTGTCCATCAGGTGAGACCCGTGTCACTGCATGTATGCCTTCGCGCTCATACACTCTGCGTCTCCAATCACCAAAGCATTGAACGCACAGCAGTCTGCATATAGTTCGCTGTTCTCATTCATTTCACAAAGAGACTATCGACCCATAATCAGTTTTCTACCTCGCAGTTTACTTTACATTCATTTTTCCCATTGGAACATTGATGTCGCCGTTTCATGTTTGATGTATTACTGCTTGCAGTTATCCTCAAAGTCTCCCTTCTTCTCCTGTTCTGAGGTGTTTCCAGGCACGTAACATTGGGTGATTGTAACCTTCCTTCCTTTTCAGTTGAATCTTGTTCTAGTTTTCCTGAATGAGATTGGTTCCCATTGCATCACAGCTTTGGACGCTGTCGGCGACATCATGATGACCATTTCCTTAGTGTGCTCGTGGTTTTCGTCTCCAGTTCACAGTTCGGACTGCCATTCCATCTGCTCTTAGAGATTCCGAGCATCCACACACTATATCTTCTCATTTCCTCGGCAATCTGAGCACTCTTCCCAGCTTCGAACATTGTGCCGATAATCCTTGTCACAGTACTAGATTCAGCAAAAGCTAATTCCAAGCATATCTTGCTGTGCAAAAAGTTGGAATGCATTCGGCAAAAAGACTAAACCGTTTGAGATACCGACCTATGCTCATCAAGAAACACATGTCTGCAAGCCTGAAGAAAATTATATTCTCTGCAATTTGGGTCACTCAACAAAAAATTTAAATCTAAGCGCTGCTTATAAGCAACAACTGTCAACATTTAACAATAGAGAGGATGTACCATTATCGTTAAATTCATATTGCAAACATGAGTAATATTACATCAGCTGCAATAAATTGACAACTACGTCGGTCGCCATCCCATGGCCACTACATATATGCAGTATTGCGAAGAAAACTTAACCAATGATTTACAGCAATGTAAACAAAACAGCATCGTTCTCCCCTGACGACACTCGTGCTTTACCCCGTTACTCTTATGTTGGTGGCACTAAATGTGACACTTGCTATAAGAGTAACATGTATTGACTAGTTGTAATATCTCAACCTTAATAACCACTTGTTACACACTAGTATGTGCTATGAGATGCCAGTATATTAATACGTAACTGCATTTAACTACAGTAATGGTTTACAAATTGGAACCTTTAACTCACAGGTGTATACGAACATTCAGACTGGAATAGAAAAAAAGAGATGACTGGATCCCAGTAGATCACTTTCCCTATATGTACACACATTCACCACACACACGAAAACCACAGGTATTCGTATCATTACGACTGACACTTAGTCATCTAATTGATCTCTGAAAATGTTAATGTATAAGATTTTCGGTGTCAATCATTCATGTTCCCTTCGATAGATTCTGGATCATAGGCGCATTTACTGGAGTCCAATAACTGCCATATTTCTTGGCCTGAAGGCAGAATTCGACCATGACGACCGAAAGGTACTATTGCAGTGTTTGGCAGTGAGGGAAGTGTCTAGAAAGTACATCCCACCGACCGCGGTACTCTACTCGAACTCACAAGACCATTTCAGGGGCTTACAGAGAGTTGTCATATGAAGTGATGAAAACCAGTGGTGTCCGTCAAGGATGCCCATTGCCCCTATTTCTGTTTAATTTCATTACAGGCGCACTAATGAACTTAACACTAACTGACTTCAGAAACTTAGGGATTAACTTTTCACCAGTATATAGTCTTGTTGACTTAGAATATGTGAATGATATAGTATTCCAAGGGTAAAGACTTTGATAAAACACTGAGTCTTCTGAACACATTGAGTAAAAATCTTCGAATGTTTGGCATGTGACTATTTCCTGCCAAATGTGAAATGATGCTACAGGACTGGACCACAGTTGAATACGAATTTATCAGGATTCTCCGGAATTCCTTCACACAGTGTTTCTTTAATCAGCGTCTTCGATAAAGTTTCCTCGAATTTTACGCTTGTTTTGTCCTGAACCTCTCGAATAAAATTGGTGAACTTGATTCTACAGACTAAGTTCATTTCATTTAAGATATGGTCAAAGCCACTAGCTTCTTCCTTTAATCTAGAAATGAGTTGTTTGGTGTACTCGATTTGGGATTTCGCCACACTTCGGGGATTTTTTGGCGATGGTGGCAACTTGCAAAGCAAAGCCTGACAGACTTGAAAAACTGGCCTGGAAAACAGCAGGTATATAGACATTCTTCAAAGAACCTCAGACGAGTCAACTCTTTAGATGTCCTGCACCGTATGGTCACCAGGCGATTCAGTGACTTAGAGGATTGAGAAGAGAGACGTTTCTTCAAAAACTTCATGCAATTCTTCCCAATAATAAACTTGAACAAAGCAAGAGGAGCAATTGTACCACCATAATATGAGCTCATCTTTTATAATTTCGAGAATTCTTCTCCACTGGTTACAACCTGTCACTGATTGTAACCAGTTGAGAAGAATTCTCGAAATTATAAAAGATGAGCTCATATTATGGTGGTACAATTGCTCCTCTTGCTTTGTTCAAGTTTATTATTGGGAAGAATTGCATGAAGTTTTTGAAGAAACGTCTCTCTTCTCAATCCTCTAAGTCACTGAATCGCCTGGTGACCATACGGTGCAGGACATCTAAAGAATAAAGCAAGAACAAAAGTGGTTTGTGCAGAATAATATGGTACCATCATTTATTTCGTAGGCTTCTCATCAGCTGCTCACAGCCTAATTAAATTATGAGGTTTGCGTACAGAAAAGTTTTAACATACTTGCAATTTTTTACGTGTTGCCAGTTGACAAAAAGTTTCACAGTAAGTGAACAGTGCTCAGAAAATTACGCTTATATAGTTTTTTCACAGGCAGTTCAAGTTTAAACAAAATAGATGTATGCACACAATAGTAAAAGAGTTACGTAATAAAGACGAAATATGAGTTAGATACAGAGTGACTAATAATTTAGGTAACAATGTACTGAGTTCAACTCAAATCATAGAAACAAGAGACAAGCAAAATTACAGAATATAAAAGGGGGTGAGGTTAAAGACAAAGATTACGTAATCAGATGAGAGAATAAAGACATTCAGTCACCAGGGCAAAGAAAGATTAATAACTGCTTCTTTCTGAACACATAAATCTGGTTTCAAGCGTTTGATAGAGATTGCTTCGGCAAACTTGAGGAGAATGGAACTCCTTTGTCTATTGATAATTTTAAAGGATTTCTCGATTTCTACCTCATGACTCGTATCGAGAAGATATCTAGTGATAGCGCTGCTATAAGAGTTTGTTCCCTTGAGACGTAGGCTTTTTGGCACATGTTCAGAAAATCGGAGGTGTGCCCTTCTTTCTGTTCTCCCAATGTAACTGCTCCCGCAGATACACGTAAATTTGTATACACAGTTGGAGTTAACATGAGAAGGGTATCTATCGACTTTTGACTGCACCAAAGAGAGCATGTTGTTCGATGGACGGGAACCAACCTAGCTGCAGGATAGGCTCTGGCTAGTGATGTTCTCAGTCTTCTGTTGACCATTTCTGCAATGTTTTCACCTTTAAAATCTAGTTGAATGAAGACAGGCTTTTTTTCAACTGTGATTTGTTTGGTATTTGAGTCTTCACATCTTCCATATTTGTTTATGAATCTTTGAGGGTAACCGTTATTTTTCAGCACCTTTTCGAGGAACATAAATTCTTCCTCTAGTTTCTCTGTAGAGCATATTCTCCTTGCTCTATAGTACAGAGTCTTGACTAGTGCTCGTTTATAGCTATTTGGACAAAAACTATTAAAATGTAAGTATTGTCCATTCCATGTAGGCTTTCGGTAAATTGACCTCTGGAGATTACCATCTTCTAGGCGTTGCATGGCGATGTCAAGGAAATGGAACTTCCCGTCATTTTCATGTTCCATGGTAAATACAATATTTGTATGTGCTTTGTTGAATAGGCTGAGTAGGTAGGAGGCATGACTTTCGTTGTTGCATACTACAAATGTGTCATCGACATATCGACAATAGGAAGTTGTTTGATCAATTGCATGCTTCAACTTTGTTTTCTCAAGGTTTGACATGAAGATATCTGCTAGAACAGGGCTAAGTGGACTGCCCATGGCTACACCATCTATTTGTCGGTAAAGAGTGTTATCAAACTGGAATTGTACATCCATGGTACACATTAGCAGTAGGCGTTTGAATTCTGACTCTGGTAGTGGAAGCAGATCAGAATGTTGACAAATGATTTCAATGGTTTCATTGATTGGGATCATTGTGAACAAGGAGGTTGCATCAAATGAGACCATGAACTTATTTAAAACGTTCATATGATTCACGCTTTCGGCGAAATGAAATGAGTCTTTTATGGTATGCACGGCTAGACGTCGGCGAATGGGTTCCAACTTCTCCGCAAGCCAACGGGCAACCTTATGTTGAGGAGAGTTGATCATCGAAAGTATTGGTCTTAGAGGGACTTCTTTCTTGTGTATCTTTGGAAGGCCATACATATATGGCAAGCGGGACCCTCTGGGCTTTAATTCATTGTACGTGTTGTTGTCAATCAAATTCTTTTTTAGAAGATCTCTCAGTACATTTGTGATGCGTTTTTCAGTTGCATCTGTCTTGTCTTTCTGGCAGTCGTCGACTTTAAACCTCAATGGGTCATTCAGCAGAGTTTTCATTCTTGCGATGTAGTCATCTTTATCGATCAGTACCACTCCTGAGCCTCTGTCAGGTCGCAGTATGACGATTTTGTTATTATTTCTGAGAGATTTCAATGCCTTTTGATGCTGTTCAGAGAGGAATTTCGAATATGATGTTGGTGAAATGAGGTATTGATTTGCAACGTCGACCAACTTAGATTTGAACCAGCTCTTCTTGTCCTCATCAACTGGACTAAGGTCATTCAGCTGATGATGATCAACTCTCCTCAATATAAGGTTGCCCGTTGGCTTGCGGAGAAGTTGGAACCCATTCGCCGACGTCTAGCCGTGCATACCATAAAAGACTCATTTCATTTCGCCGAAAGCGTGAATCATATGAACGTTTTAAATAAGTTCATGGTCTCATTTGATGCAACCTCCTTGTTCACAATGATCCCAATCAATGAAACCATTGAAATCATTTGTCAACATTCTGATCTGCTTCCACTACCAGAGTCAGAATTCAAACGCCTACTGCTAATGTGTACCATGGATGTACAATTCCAGTTTGATAACACTCTTTACCGACAAATAGATGGTGTAGCCATGGGCAGTCCACTTAGCCCTGTTCTAGCAGATATCTTCATGTCAAACCTTGAGAAAACAAAGTTGAAGCATGCAATTGATCAAACAACTTCCTATTGTCGATATGTCGATGACACATTTGTAGTATGCAACAACGAAAGTCATGCCTCCTACCTACTCAGCCTATTCAACAAAGCACATACAAATATTGTATTTACCATGGAACATGAAAATGACGGGAAGTTCCATTTCCTTGACATCGCCATGCAACGCCTAGAAGATGGTAATCTCCAGAGGTCAATTTACCGAAAGCCTACATGGAATGGACAATACTTACATTTTAATAGTTTTTGTCCAAATAGCTATAAACGAGCACTAGTCAAGACTCTGTACTATAGAGCAAGGAGAATATGCTCTACAGAGAAACTAGAGGAAGAATTTATGTTCCTCGAAAAGGTGCTGAAAAATAACGGTTACCCTCAAAGATTCATAAACAAATATGGAAGATGTGAAGACTCAAATACCAAACAAATCACAGTTGAAAAAAAGCCTGTCTTCATTCAACTAGATTTTAAAGGTGAAAACATTGCAGAAATGGTCAACAGAAGACTGAGAACATCACTAGCCAGAGCCTATCCTGCAGCTAGGTTGGTTCCCGTCCATCGAACAACATGCTCTCTTTGGTGCAGTCAAAAGTCGATAGATACCCTTCTCATGTTAACTCCAACTGTGTATACAAATTTACGTGTATCTGCGGGAGCAGTTACATTGGGAGAACAGAAAGAAGGGCACACCTCCGATTTTCTGAACATGTGCCAAAAAGCCTACGTCTCAAGGGAACAAACTCTTATAGCAGCGCTATCACTAGATATCTTCTCGATACGAGTCATGAGGTAGAAATCGAGAAATCCTTTAAAATTATCAATAGACAAAGGAGTTCCATTCTCCTCAAGTTTGCCGAAGCAATCTCTATCAAACGCTTGAAACCAGATTTATGTGTTCAGAAAGAAGCAGTTATTAATCTTTCTTTGCCCTGGTGACTGAATGTCTTTATTCTCTCATCTGATTACGTAATCTTTGTCTTTAACCTCACCCCCTTTTATATTCTGTAATTTTGCTTGTCTCTTGTTTCTATGATTTGAGTTGAACTCAGTACATTGTTACCTAAATTATTAGTCACTCTGTATCTAACTCATATTTCGTCTTTATTACGTAACTCTTTTACTATTGTGTGCATACATCTATTTTGTTTAAACTTGAACTGCCTGTGAAAAAACTATATAAGCGTAATTTTCTGAGCACTGTTCACTTACTGTGAAACTTTTTGTCAACTGGCAACATGTAAAAAATTGCAAGTATGTTAAAACTTTTCTGTACGCAAACCTCGTAATTTATTTAGGCTGTAAGCAGCTGATGAGAAGCCTACGAAATAAATGATGGTACCATATTATTCTGCACAAACCACTTTTGTCCTTGCTTTATTCAAATTCATCAAGGGGAATAAATGCATGACATCTAAAGAGTTGACTCGTCTGAGGTTCTTTGAAGAATGTCTATATACCTGCTGTTTTCCAGGCCAGTTTTTCAAGTCTGTCAGGCTTTGCTTTGCAAGTTGCCACCATCGCCAAAAAATCCCCGAAGTGTGGCGAAATCCCAAATCGAGTACACCAAACAACTCATTTCTAGATTAAAGGAAGAAGCTAGTGGCTTTGACCATATCTTAAATGAAATGAACTTAGTCTGTAGAATCAAGTTCACCAATTTTATTCGAGAGGTTCAGGACAAAACAAGCGTAAAATTCGAGGAAACTTTATCGAAGACGCTGATTAAAGAAACACTGTGTGAAGGAATTCCGGAGAATCTTGATAAATTCGTATTCAACTTGTCAAGTTATAAACTGAGTCAGATAGAAACAGAAGCACTTTCACTAGGATTCAGATTCCACATTCCGACGAAATTTGCCAACAAAATTGATGTCGAAACCCAGTTCGAAGGTTTATACCATCAACTGTCCGAATTAAAACCAGTGGATGACGAAAAACAAGGTTGGTTTAAATCTAGACTTGTCGACATTGCTAATCAATATATCATATCACCGAATCCAAAATCTGCAGTTTTGTCGAAAGATCACCAAATAGCATTAAAAAACTTAATGAAGAATGAGTCTATTGTTATTCTCCGACCTGACAAAGGATCAGGTGTTGTGATAATGGATAAAGATAATTATGTGAAAAAAGTGGAATCAGTTCTGAATGACTCATCAACATTTCGAACTGATCCGTCGAAGAAATATCAAACCGAATCGATGGAAAGACGGATCACAAAGGAGCTCAGAGAACTTTTGAAGAAAAAGTTGATTGACAACAACATATACAACGGACTGAAGCCTAAGGGATCCAGATTGCCTTACCTGTACGGCTTACCAAAGATGCATAAGCCTGACATCCCTATGAGACCAATATTATCTATGATTAATTCGCCGTATCACAGAGTAGCTAGGTGGCTAGCAGAAATGTTAGAACCGATCCGTTGTAAATTAGCAGTCTACAGCCTGAAAGACACCTTCCAATTCGCTAAACAATTAGAGAATGTAAGCATCTCAAATAAATTTATGGTGTCCTTCGACGTCTCTTCACTGTTTACAAAAATCCCATTGGAAGAAACAATACAAATTATATGTCAACATGCCGAACTTCTTCCTCTACCCAAGAACGAACTCAAACAACTTTTACTTATGTGCGCCAAAGACGTACAGTTCCAGTTCAACAACATTCTGTACCGCCAAATTGACGGAGTCGCCATGGGAAGCCCCCTGGGTCCAACTTAGCTCTGATGATTGAAGTGAAGGAGTCCTTTGTGGTACTGTTTTTCACTTTCTGATTGAACTTAAATTGTGGTCTATCTCCAGTTGCTCTGAAGGCCCCTTGCACAAGATGAGGACCTGAGACCGCAATTGTGTCTAGGAGGCTGAGTCTCCACTTTCTTGAGCACCATTGGGATGAAGTTTATCTGATTTCGGGTGTCCATCAGGTGAGACCCGTGTCACTGCATGTATGCCTTCGCGCTCATACACTCTGCGTCTCCAATCACCAAAGCATTGAACGCACAGCAGTCTGCATATAGTTCGCTGTTCTCATTCATTTCACAAAGAGACTATCGACCCATAATCAGTTTTCTACCTCGCAGTTTACTTTACATTCATTTTTCCCATTGGAACATTGATGTCGCCGTTTCATGTTTGATGTATTACTGCTTGCAGTTATCCTCAAAGTCTCCCTTCTTCTTAATATATGTGTAATACTTGGGCACTGTGGTAGTAAGTAATTCCATATTAGTTTGTTTATTAGGTATATCACACAGTGAAACAGTATTATTTACTGGATGACGTTCCGAACAAAATTTATTGTCCATAATCATATCACTATCTCCCTTCTTCTCCTGTTCTGAGGTGTTTCCAGGCACGTAACATTGGGTGATTGTAACCTTCCTTCCTTTTCAGTTGAATCTTGTTCTAGTTTTCCTGAATGAGATTGGTTCCCATTGCATCACAGCTTTGGACGCTGTCGGCGACATCATGATGACCATTTCCTTAGTGTGCTCGTGGTTTTCGTCTCCAGTTCACAGTTCGGACTGCCATTCCATCTGCTCTTAGAGATTCCGAGCATCCACACACTATATCTTCTCATTTCCTCGGCAATCTGAGCACTCTTCCCAGCTTCGAACATTGTGCCGATAATCCTTGTCACAGTACTAGATTCAGCAAAAGCTAATTCCAAGCATATCTTGCTGTGCAAAAAGTTGGAATGCATTCGGCAAAAAGACTAAACCGTTTGAGATACCGATCTATGCTCATCAAGAAACACATGTCTGCAAGCCTGAAGAAAATTATATTCTCTGCAATTTGGGTCACTCAACAAAAAATTTAAATCTAAGCGCTGCTTATAAGCAACAACTGTCAACATTTAACAATAGAGAGGATGTACCATTATCGTTAAATTCATATTGCAAACATGAGTAATATTACATCAGCTGCAATAAATTGACAACTACGTCGGTCGCCATCCCATGGCCACTACATATATGCAGTATTGCGAAGAAAACTTAACCAATGATTTACAGCAATGTAAACAAAACAGCATCGTTCTCCCCTGACGACACTCGTGCTTTACCCCGTTACTCTTATGTTGGTGGCACTAAATGTGACACTTGCTATAAGAGTAACATGTATTGACTAGTTGTAATATCTCAACCTTAATAACCACTTGTTACACACTAGTATGTGCTATGAGATGCCAGTATATTAATACGTAACTGCATTTAACTACAGTAATGGTTTACAAATTGGAACCTTTAACTCACAGGTGTATACGAACATTCAGACTGGAATAGAAAAAAAGAGATGACTGGATCCCAGTAGATCACTTTCCCTATATGTACACACATTCACCACACACACGAAAACCACAGGTATTCGTATCATTACGACTGACACTTAGTCATCTAATTGATCTCTGAAAATGTTAATGTATAAGATTTTCGGTGTCAATCATTCATGTTCCCTTCGATAGATTCTGGATCATAGGCGCATTTACTGGAGTCCAATAACTGCCATATTTCTTGGCCTGAAGGCAGAATTCGACCATGACGACCGAAAGGTACTATTGCAGTGTTTGGCAGTGAGGGAAGTGTCTAGAAAGTACATCCCACCGACCGCGGTACTCTACTCGAACTCACAAGACCATTTCAGGGGCTTACAGAGAGTTGTCATATGAAGTGATGAAAACCAGTGGTGTCCGTCAAGGATGCCCATTGCCCCTATTTCTGTTTAATTTCATTACAGGCGCACTAATGAACTTAACACTAACTGACTTCAGAAACTTAGGGATTAACTTTTCACCAGTATATAGTCTTGTTGACTTAGAATATGTGAATGATATAGTATTCCAAGGGTAAAGACTTTGATAAAACACTGAGTCTTCTGAACACATTGAGTAAAAATCTTCGAATGTTTGGCATGTGACTATTTCCTGCCAAATGTGAGATGATGCTACAGGACTGGACCACAGTTGAATACGAATTTATCAGGATTCTCCGGAATTCCTTCACACAGTGTTTCTTTAATCAGCGTCTTCGATAAAGTTTCCTCGAATTTTACGCTTGTTTTGTCCTGAACCTCTCGAATAAAATTGGTGAACTTGATTCTACAGACTAAGTTCATTTCATTTAAGATATGGTCAAAGCCACTAGCTTCTTCCTTTAATCTAGAAATGAGTTGTTTGGTGTACTCGATTTGGGATTTCGCCACACTTCGGGGATTTTTTGGCGATGGTGGCAACTTGCAAAGCAAAGCCTGACAGACTTGAAAAACTGGCCTGGAAAACAGCAGGTATATAGACATTCTTCAAAGAACCTCAGACGAGTCAACTCTTTAGATGTCCTGCACCGTATGGTCACCAGGCGATTCAGTGACTTAGAGGATTGAGAAGAGAGACGTTTCTTCAAAAACTTCATGCAATTCTTCCCAATAATAAACTTGAACAAAGCAAGAGGAGCAATTGTACCACCATAATATGAGCTCATCTTTTATAATTTCGAGAATTCTTCTCCACTGGTTACAACCTGTCACTGATTGTAACCAGTTGAGAAGAATTCTCGAAATTATAAAAGATGAGCTCATATTATGGTGGTACAATTGCTCCTCTTGCTTTGTTCAAGTTTATTATTGGGAAGAATTGCATGAAGTTTTTGAAGAAACGTCTCTCTTCTCAATCCTCTAAGTCACTGAATCGCCTGGTGACCATACGGTGCAGGACATCTAAAGAGTTGACTCGTCTGAGGTTCTTTGAAGAATGTCTATATACCTGCTGTTTTCCAGGCCAGTTTTTCAAGTCTGTCAGGCTTTGCTTTGCAAGTTGCCACCATCGCCAAAAAATCCCCGAAGTGTGGCGAAATCCCAAATCGAGTACACCAAACAACTCATTTCTAGATTAAAGGAAGAAGCTAGTGGCTTTGACCATATCTTAAATGAAATGAACTTAGTCTGTAGAATCAAGTTCACCAATTTTATTCGAGAGGTTCAGGACAAAACAAGCGTAAAATTCGAGGAAACTTTATCGAAGACGCTGATTAAAGAAACACTGTGTGAAGGAATTCCGGAGAATCTTGATAAATTCGTATTCAACTTGTCAAGTTATAAACTGAGTCAGATAGAAACAGAAGCACTTTCACTAGGATTCAGATTCCACATTCCGACGAAATTTGCCAACAAAATTGATGTCGAAACCCAGTTCGAAGGTTTATACCATCAACTGTCCGAATTAAAACCAGTGGATGACGAAAAACAAGGTTGGTTTAAATCTAGACTTGTCGACATTGCTAATCAATATATCATATCACCGAATCCAAAATCTGCAGTTTTGTCGAAAGATCACCAAATAGCATTAAAAAACTTAATGAAGAATGAGTCTATTGTTATTCTCCGACCTGACAAAGGATCAGGTGTTGTGATAATGGATAAAGATAATTATGTGAAAAAAGTGGAATCAGTTCTGAATGACTCATCAACATTTCGAACTGATCCGTCGAAGAAATATCAAACCGAATCGATGGAAAGACGGATCACAAAGGAGCTCAGAGAACTTTTGAAGAAAAAGTTGATTGACAACAACATATACAACGGACTGAAGCCTAAGGGATCCAGATTGCCTTACCTGTACGGCTTACCAAAGATGCATAAGCCTGACATCCCTATGAGACCAATATTATCTATGATTAATTCGCCGTATCACAGAGTAGCTAGGTGGCTAGCAGAAATGTTAGAACCGATCCGTTGTAAATTAGCAGTCTACAGCCTGAAAGACACCTTCCAATTCGCTAAACAATTAGAGAATGTAAGCATCTCAAATAAATTTATGGTGTCCTTCGACGTCTCTTCACTGTTTACAAAAATCCCATTGGAAGAAACAATACAAATTATATGTCAACATGCCGAACTTCTTCCTCTACCCAAGAACGAACTCAAACAACTTTTACTTATGTGCGCCAAAGACGTACAGTTCCAGTTCAACAACATTCTGTACCGCCAAATTGACGGAGTCGCCATGGGAAGCCCCCTGGGTCCAACTTAGCTCTGATGATTGAAGTGAAGGAGTCCTTTGTGGTACTGTTTTTCACTTTCTGATTGAACTTAAATTGTGGTCTATCTCCAGTTGCTCTGAAGGCCCCTTGCACAAGATGAGGACCTGAGACCGCAATTGTGTCTAGGAGGCTGAGTCTCCACTTTCTTGAGCACCATTGGGATGAAGTTTATCTGATTTTGGGTGTCCATCAGGTGAGACCCGTGTCACTGCATGTATGCCTTCGCGCTCATACACTCTGCGTCTCCAATCACCAAAGCATTGAACGCACAGCAGTCTGCATATAGTTCGCTGTTCTCATTCATTTCACAAAGAGACTATCGACCCATAATCAGTTTTCTACCTCGCAGTTTACTTTACATTCATTTTTCCCATTGGAACATTGATGTCGCCGTTTCATGTTTGATGTATTACTGCTTGCAGTTATCCTCAAAGTCTCCCTTCTTCTTAATATATGTGTAATACTTGGGCACTGTGGTAGTAAGTAATTCCATATTAGTTTGTTTATTAGGTATATCACACAGTGAAACAGTATTATTTACTGGATGACGTTCCGAACAAAATTTATTGTCCATAATCATATCACTATCTCCCTTCTTCTCCTGTTCTGAGGTGTTTCCAGGCACGTAACATTGGGTGATTGTAACCTTCCTTCCTTTTCAGTTGAATCTTGTTCTAGTTTTCCTGAATGAGATTGGTTCCCATTGCATCACAGCTTTGGACGCTGTCGGCGACATCATGATGACCATTTCCTTAGTGTGCTCGTGGTTTTCGTCTCCAGTTCACAGTTCGGACTGCCATTCCATCTGCTCTTAGAGATTCCGAGCATCCACACACTATATCTTCTCATTTCCTCGGCAATCTGAGCACTCTTCCCAGCTTCGAACATTGTGCCGATAATCCTTGTCACAGTACTAGATTCAGCAAAAGCTAATTCCAAGCATATCTTGCTGTGCAAAAAGTTGGAATGCATTCGGCAAAAAGACTAAACCGTTTGAGATACCGATCTATGCTCATCAAGAAACACATGTCTGCAAGCCTGAAGAAAATTATATTCTCTGCAATTTGGGTCACTCAACAAAAAATTTAAATCTAAGCGCTGCTTATAAGCAACAACTGTCAACATTTAACAATAGAGAGGATGTACCATTATCGTTAAATTCATATTGCAAACATGAGTAATATTACATCAGCTGCAATAAATTGACAACTACGTCGGTCGCCATCCGATGGCCACTACATATATGCAGTATTGCGAAGAAAACTTAACCAATGATTTACAGCAATGTAAACAAAACAGCATCGTTCTCCCCTGACGACACTCGTGCTTTACCCCGTTACTCTTATGTTGGTGGCACTAAATGTGACACTTGCTATAAGAGTAACATGTATTGACTAGTTGTAATATCTCAACCTTAATAACCACTTGTTACACACTAGTATGTGCTATGAGATGCCAGTATATTAATACGTAACTGCATTTAACTACAGTAATGGTTTACAAATTGGAACCCTTAACTCACAAGTGTATACGAACATTCAGACTGGAATAGAAAAAAAGAGATGACTGGATCCCAGTAGATCACTTTCCCTATATGTACACACATTCACCACACACACGAAAACCACAGGTATTCGTATCATTACGACTGACACTTAGTCATCTAATTGATCTCTGAAAATGTTAATGTATAAGATTTTCGGTGTCAATCATTCATGTTCCCTTCGATAGATTCTGGATCATAGGCGCATTTACTGGAGTCCAATAACTGCCATATTTCTTGGCCTGAAGGCAGAATTCGACCATGACGACCGAAAGGTACTATTGCAGTGTTTGGCAGTGAGGGAAGTGTCTAGAAAGTACATCCCACCGACCGCGGTACTCTACTCGAACTCACAAGACCATTTCAGGGGCTTACAGAGAGTTGTCATATGAAGTGATGAAAACCAGTGGTGTCCGTCAAGGATGCCCATTGCCCCTATTTCTGTTTAATTTCATTACAGGCGCACTAATGAACTTAACACTAACTGACTTCAGAAACTTAGGGATTAACTTTTCACCAGTATATAGTCTTGTTGACTTAGAATATGTGAATGATATAGTATTCCAAGGGTAAAGACTTTGATAAAACACTGAGTCTTCTGAACACATTGAGTAAAAATCTTCGAATGTTTGGCATGTGACTATTTCCTGCCAAATGTGAGATGATGCTACAGGACTGGACCACAGTTGAATACGAATTTATCAGGATTCTCCGGAATTCCTTCACACAGTGTTTCTTTAATCAGCGTCTTCGATAAAGTTTCCTCGAATTTTACGCTTGTTTTGTCCTGAACCTCTCGAATAAAATTGGTGAACTTGATTCTACAGACTAAGTTCATTTCATTTAAGATATGGTCAAAGCCACTAGCTTCTTCCTTTAATCTAGAAATGAGTTGTTTGGTGTACTCGATTTGGGATTTCGCCACACTTCGGGGATTTTTTGGCGATGGTGGCAACTTGCAAAGCAAAGCCTGACAGACTTGAAAAACTGGCCTGGAAAACAGCAGGTATATAGACATTCTTCAAAGAACCTCAGACGAGTCAACTCTTTAGATGTCCTGCACCGTATGGTCACCAGGCGATTCAGTGACTTAGAGGATTGAGAAGAGAGACGTTTCTTCAAAAACTTCATGCAATTCTTCCCAATAATAAACTTGAACAAAGCAAGAGGAGCAATTGTACCACCATAATATGAGCTCATCTTTTATAATTTCGAGAATTCTTCTCCACTGGTTACAACCTGTCACTGATTGTAACCAGTTGAGAAGAATTCTCGAAATTATAAAAGATGAGCTCATATTATGGTGGTACAATTGCTCCTCTTGCTTTGTTCAAGTTTATTATTGGGAAGAATTGCATGAAGTTTTTGAAGAAACGTCTCTCTTCTCAATCCTCTAAGTCACTGAATCGCCTGGTGACCATACGGTGCAGGACATCTAAAGAGTTGACTCGTCTGAGGTTCTTTGAAGAATGTCTATATACCTGCTGTTTTCCAGGCCAGTTTTTCAAGTCTGTCAGGCTTTGCTTTGCAAGTTGCCACCATCGCCAAAAAATCCCCGAAGTGTGGCGAAATCCCAAATCGAGTACACCAAACAACTCATTTCTAGATTAAAGGAAGAAGCTAGTGGCTTTGACCATATCTTAAATGAAATGAACTTAGTCTGTAGAATCAAGTTCACCAATTTTATTCGAGAGGTTCAGGACAAAACAAGCGTAAAATTCGAGGAAACTTTATCGAAGACGCTGATTAAAGAAACACTGTGTGAAGGAATTCCGGAGAATCCTGATAAATTCGTATTCAACTTGTCAAGTTATAAACTGAGTCAGATAGAAACAGAAGCACTTTCACTAGGATTCAGATTCCACATTCCGACGAAATTTGCCAACAAAATTGATGTCGAAACCCAGTTCGAAGGTTTATACCATCAACTGTCCGAATTAAAACCAGTGGATGACGAAAAACAAGGTTGGTTTAAATCTAGACTTGTCGACATTGCTAATCAATATATCATATCACCGAATCCAAAATCTGCAGTTTTGTCGAAAGATCACCAAATAGCATTAAAAAACTTAATGAAGAATGAGTCTATTGTTATTCTCCGACCTGACAAAGGATCAGGTGTTGTGATAATGGATAAAGATAATTATGTGAAAAAAGTGGAATCAGTTCTGAATGACTCATCAACATTTCGAACTGATCCGTCGAAGAAATATCAAACCGAATCGATGGAAAGACGGATCACAAAGGAGCTCAGAGAACTTTTGAAGAAAAAGTTGATTGACAACAACATATACAACGGACTGAAGCCTAAGGGATCCAGATTGCCTTACCTGTACGGCTTACCAAAGATGCATAAGCCTGACATCCCTATGAGACCAATATTATCTATGATTAATTCGCCGTATCACAGAGTAGCTAGGTGGCTAGCAGAAATGTTAGAACCGATCCGTTGTAAATTAGCAGTCTACAGCCTGAAAGACACCTTCCAATTCGCTAAACAATTAGAGAATGTAAGCATCTCAAATAAATTTATGGTGTCCTTCGACGTCTCTTCACTGTTTACAAAAATCCCATTGGAAGAAACAATACAAATTATATGTCAACATGCCGAACTTCTTCCTCTACCCAAGAACGAACTCAAACAACTTTTACTTATGTGCGCCAAAGACGTACAGTTCCAGTTCAACAACATTCTGTACCGCCAAATTGACGGAGTCGCCATGGGAAGCCCCCTGGGTCCAACTTAGCTCTGATGATTGAAGTGAAGGAGTCCTTTGTGGTACTGTTTTTCACTTTCTGATTGAACTTAAATTGTGGTCTATCTCCAGTTGCTCTGAAGGCCCCTTGCACAAGATGAGGACCTGAGACCGCAATTGTGTCTAGGAGGCTGAGTCTCCACTTTCTTGAGCACCATTGGGATGAAGTTTATCTGATTTCGGGTGTCCATCAGGTGAGACCCGTGTCACTGCATGTATGCCTTCGCGCTCATACACTCTGCGTCTCCAATCACCAAAGCATTGAACGCACAGCAGTCTGCATATAGTTCGCTGTTCTCATTCATTTCACAAAGAGACTATCGACCCATAATCAGTTTTCTACCTCGCAGTTTACTTTACATTCATTTTTCCCATTGGAACATTGATGTCGCCGTTTCATGTTTGATGTATTACTGCTTGCAGTTATCCTCAAAGTCTCCCTTCTTCTTAATATATGTGTAATACTTGGGCACTGTGGTAGTAAGTAATTCCATATTAGTTTGTTTATTAGGTATATCACACAGTGAAACAGTATTATTTACTGGATGACGTTCCGAACAAAATTTATTGTCCATAATCATATCACTATCTCCCTTCTTCTCCTGTTCTGAGGTGTTTCCAGGCACGTAACATTGGGTGATTGTAACCTTCCTTCCTTTTCAGTTGAATCTTGTTCTAGTTTTCCTGAATGAGATTGGTTCCCATTGCATCACAGCTTTGGACGCTGTCGGCGACATCATGATGACCATTTCCTTAGTGTGCTCGTGGTTTTCGTCTCCAGTTCACAGTTCGGACTGCCATTCCATCTGCTCTTAGAGATTCCGAGCATCCACACACTATATCTTCTCATTTCCTCGGCAATCTGAGCACTCTTCCCAGCTTCGAACATTGTGCCGATAATCCTTGTCACAGTACTAGATTCAGCAAAAGCTAATTCCAAGCATATCTTGCTGTGCAAAAAGTTGGAATGCATTCGGCAAAAAGACTAAACCGTTTGAGATACCGACCTATGCTCATCAAGAAACACATGTCTGCAAGCCTGAAGAAAATTATATTCTCTGCAATTTGGGTCACTCAACAAAAAATTTAAATCTAAGCGCTGCTTATAGGCAACAACTGTCAACATTTAACAATAGAGAGGATGTACCATTATCGTTAAATTCATATTGCAAACATGAGTAATATTACATCAGCTGCAATAAATTGACAACTACGTCGGTCGCCATCCGATGGCCACTACATATATGCAGTATTGCGAAGAAAACTTAACCAATGATTTACAGCAATGTAAACAAAACAGCATCGTTCTCCCCTGACGACACTCGTGCTTTACCCCGTTACTCTTATGTTGGTGGCACTAAATGTGACACTTGCTATAAGAGTAACATGTATTGACTAGTTGTAATATCTCAACCTTAATAACCACTTGTTACACACTAGTATGTGCTATGAGATGCCAGTATATTAATACGTAACTGCATTTAACTACAGTAATGGTTTACAAATTGGAACCTTTAACTCACAGGTGTATACGAACATTCAGACTGGAATAGAAAAAAAGAGATGACTGGATCCCAGTAGATCACTTTCCCTATATGTACACACATTCACCACACACACGAAAACCACAGGTATTCGTATCATTACGACTGACACTTAGTCATCTAATTGATCTCTGAAAATGTTAATGTATAAGATTTTCGGTGTCAATCATTCATGTTCCCTTCGATAGATTCTGGATCATAGGCGCATTTACTGGAGTCCAATAACTGCCATATTTCTTGGCCTGAAGGCAGAATTCGACCATGACGACCGAAAGGTACTATTGCAGTGTTTGGCAGTGAGGGAAGTGTCTAGAAAGTACATCCCACCGACCGCGGTACTCTACTCGAACTCACAAGACCATTTCAGGGGCTTACAGAGAGTTGTCATATGAAGTGATGAAAACCAGTGGTGTCCGTCAAGGATGCCCATTGCCCCTATTTCTGTTTAATTTCATTACAGGCGCACTAATGAACTTAACACTAACTGACTTCAGAAACTTAGGGATTAACTTTTCACCAGTATATAGTCTTGTTGACTTAGAATATGTGGATGATATAGTATTCCAAGGGTAAAGACTTTGATAAAACACTGAGTCTTCTGAACACATTGAGTAAAAATCTTCGAATGTTTGGCATGTGACTATTTCCTGCCAAATGTGAGATGATGCTACAGGACTGGACCACATTGACTCCTAGCCTAAAGACAGGGAGTGAAGTAGTGGCTGAGCGTGTTGACCGCCTCACTTGTTTCGGAATTCACATCAACCTCAACGGGTTGAACGCTGACAAAATCTCAGCACGGATGCAGGAAGCTCGTGTGGTTATTTGCCAACTTACGCCACCTCTGGCTTAGTAGACGTGATATCCAGTTGTCGATCAAAGGACGTGTGTACTGCTCGCTCAGCAGTTCGCCCTGTCTTTCTTTGTGACTGTGAGACATAGTCATTGAAAGGGGAAGGCATGAAAAAGCTGGCTGACTAGCTGTCTTTAACTACAGATGTTTGTGTTCTATCGCCCATGTTAGGCGGTATAATAAATTGAGTAATACTGAGGTTAACTGTGCAGTGTTAGGTAAAGAGTATGGAAAATCAGTCGATGAGATTGTGAAGCCGCATCGATCGAGATGGCTAGGACGTATATTACGCACGCCTAGTCATCGCCTTCATTGACGGGAAATGTTAACTGTGACATTAGTATCGGCTTGGAAGAGAGCTGATGGTGGTCAAACCAGAGCATGCAATCAGTCTATGAAGTGTTTAACAGTTAGTTAGTTTGAGCAATATAGGGAGTCGGCTGCCCAATTGAGGTCCTCAGGATTCTAAGAACCAATGGCTGGAGACAATTGGTGACATGGCTCAAAATCGTTCTCAATGGCTGGCTCAGATGAATTCACTCTTCGTGATATCCAATAAAACTCAATTGTTTTTCCATGTCACCATTCTTTTTTCTACACATTTCTGCTTAATATCGTTATTCCGAACCTCTTTTGTGTGTGTGTGTGTGTGCTACATGCAGTGTGGTAGCCTCAACCAATGCACTTCTGTGCAAAGTTCTATGTCGAAACAAGTCAGTCAGTCATGTTTCATGGGTCTGATTGCATTCGGATTTCTCCTAACCTAATTTTATTCCAGTAGAAATTTCAGGTCAAGACAATGAGACCCACAGAGTTGAGAGATCAAACCGAATGTAAGAAAACGATTATTCATATCACTGAATACAAGTAGTCTAAAATAACGTACGCTAACTAAAAAAACACAGATACCTTTTGTTGACATGAAGATTGACTTACCGTCATTTATCAGATGAAATCCATGTTTTCTACCTTCTTCTAACAACATACGCACAAACAACCGTACAGATTTTTCTCCTGTCAAGTAAATATGGAAATTGTAACCAGAAAGTTGCCTGACGTAGATGAAATATACAATGTTTGTAGACAGCTGAAAACTCATTTTATCACAACACACAGAAGTCTTCAACTCCAAAATCATCACGCCATCAACAGTAAGGTTATTCATTCTGAATATATATATATATATATATATATTGTAAATTTTAAATTTCTCTGCTTGGTAGGAATATTTTAAACCTAAGCAACGCATATAAGGAAACCCAGCATTAAACGATCCAAAGCAGGTTCCTAAACACCGTAATGAGACACTTGGGTGCCTGAAAAACAAGCAGGTTCAGCGTTTTGGAATTGGTGACGACAGTACAGTGTCAACTGACATCTTTGTCTACTCGTTTCCAGAATATTTCTAACACTTTAAACTGAATTAGAGTTATTTACTAAAAACCAGTAGGTTTAAATATCGGTGGATTATTGATCAATAGCCTAAACTTCCCCTATCAGGAAGTATATAGCTCAAATTCCAGCATTCCAACCTAGGCGTGTCTCTGTTAATATATTCTCTAGCCAATGTGAATATGTGAAGGTTATGATGAACTGTGGCGGCAGTAGTCTTGATCCTAGTGTTTGGGGTAGTCTGTTGTTCTTTGATGCCGATGAAGCGATGTTTTACATGCTACAATATCAATCGACTGTTTTTCCAGAAGAAAGGTTTTTAACATTATTTTTTACAAAATACAAATCAAGTAAAACAAACTAATGGTAGCCCGTAGTGCAATTGCTAAAATATTGATCTTCTGGAAGAACCCAGAGGTGCATATGACAATTAAAGGCTCTTTAGTTTCTTACTAACTGGATGCAAAAATCAACTCTCCATCTTCCAAAAATACTTAAACGCAGTTATGTGTAAGGCAGAGAAATAATCGTGGTTTTCAGTGTCAAAGTTTTCTTTGTCGCAGCGGACTACCAGGGATTTTTTCCTATAACAAACTCTCCACCAAAAACCTAAGGTAGCGTTTTCCACTACTTGAAACTAAATGGGGAAATTAGACTGAGTTAGTCGATTTACCTATAACAACTGTATCATTACTGCTAACTCTCGAGGTGTAATGTGTGATAGTTTGAATTTCCTGAGTTGACTCATTCATTCACTCGTTAACACACCAATGAATGCACTATCCAAAGAAAGACTACCCAAGGTCGACCGCATGAAACATATTGTTTAATAATACAGAATATGGTTCTCATATTACAGATGGTTATATTTCCATTGTTACTTTACAACGAAACGTTGGTAGTTATTAAATAAAAAAATTAGCACTACAGAAAATGCCAATATGAGTCTGTGTTTAATCATCGTTGTCTACAATCTGGCGGTAGTATTATGCACCTATGAATAGCAAAGTTATCAGGTAAGCAGAATCATTTTAAAACAATGCAATGATGGGCTAGGGAATATTTTACGCGTCATTATACTGATGATGACGATAATAATGGTACTATCATATGAAGCTCAGGATCAAAAGTTGTACTGTTAGTGTTCTATTGGTTTCTTTGTTTAAAAAAAGCACTACCAAAAAAGAATGGAAGATTTCCACACTTCCCCACCCCCCGCGTTCTTAGTCTGCCTGTTGTATCCGGTTACTCAGAGAATAAATAGATTACATGTCGCTTATTATCCAATAAACTAATATGTATGTAAATATTCGATTATTATATATCCGTTTTATCCAGTGTTCAGTAAAGCATAATAAAGGTCTGTCTATTCATCATTCACTGAAATACTAATCCCACTTTATAATTTCTCAAGCAGCATCACAAGTTGCATGAAATTTGTGAACACTTTACCAGCTATCAATCAGCCGACTTACGTACACACAGGTCAGTAACTGTAAGCAGACGATTCCAGCATGGAAATACATATTTACTATAATTAACACTTAGATTGTAAAGTACTACAATGTGTTCAAAAGACACACTGTGAATGTGACAACTCATGTAGTTTCTTCTGATCTAATTTAATATTTTTATTATCATATCCTACCAGGCGTCTGGTACCATTAGGTTGCCCCAAATCGAAGTGGGTCTAGTGGATGTAGAAATCAGGAGGCATTCGACTGAAGGTTGACAGCTTAAGCTAATGAATCACTAATGAATCTCCCTATTATCATATGGCTTGTGATGATAAAAAAGAAGTTAACTGACTACACAATAAAGTGTTGATCGACGACGCAGTTGCACACAGTGAACATATCAAAGAGGCTAACCACTCTTCTACATGCCAGTTTTTATTCCACCTGTTGAATTTCTTTTTATTCATGGTGGCAAAAGATTCTACACTTATGTAAAATCTCTTAGCTAACTGAAATTAGTTAAGATACTTGTATAAAATTACGGCATATATTAGTACACATATTAGTACAGATTGACATTTAATAAAAGTTATATTTACACAATAATCGATAAAGCCTAACTGACCCATTCAAATGTTAGAAAGTCGGGAGAATGTTAACTAAAATTATCTGGGCTGATTGACACAAAAGCACAGACTGATTAATATAGAATCTTAAATGCTAATGTTTAAAATATTATTTTCTTAATTGTATTTTTTAAACCTATATTGACACATTTGAATAAAATGCGAAATAATCCACATTTACATAACAGATCATTTAACCAGAGAGTGGAAAGCACTGTGCTGTAACATAATCAATGAGCTTACTTGGCACGTCCTTTGGAAATCGAAATTCATACTTGAACTTCTCTACTCTTGAAATACTAGTTTTAGTCTCTAGAGTAAAGTATTCTATCAGTTCACGACTGAAGAGATCAGCTGATGCGAAGCCAGTGATAAGGTATTCCATGACTTTTGACGCTCGCTCAACCTACAATAAAACATTAATGTATATATATATATATATATATATATATGTACTGATTTGGTTGTAACCATAGCAGATAGTTTTTTAAAAATTATGGAAAATACTATGTGAATACACAAAACCAATAGTTATTTTTTGTAACATCCACTTATTTGCATTCAAAATCCCACAAAAACCCATTCATCAGTGAAAAGCATAAGTTCCGAAAAAATCGGATCAGTTACCCTACTACCCATCAAGAAATAAAATCATCTATGTACTCACATATCGAAACTTTTAAAAAAACAGCGTAAAAATCTGTTAAGAATCTGTGTTGTGTGATACAATGTTCTGTTAACGTATTTCTACATCCCGACAAGAATTTGTCTAACCAAATGCGTAACAGAGTGAGACTAATATGCCCATATAAGCCTTATGACAGTATCTTGAAGACCTGATCCTCAGAAAGTTTAAGTGAGACGTGCACTGCAATCGCATCCAGAACCAGTTAGAATTGGCTGCAGCCTATCTGATCCACAGACAGCAACAGGATTAGCACCAGTGATACTGTATGGAAGGTAGACGGTAATGCAAGCAATTACCTTCAGATACTCCTGGAAAGCTGGATGATATTCGACAAGCTATTTCTCTGACCTGCAGTACCATTGTTGTTAAAATCGGTTAGCCCAACGAGGTGGCTTATTGAAAGAGCACAATTTGAGCACTGTGGTAGAATATAATTCCCCATTGATTTATTTGATATAACAAGTGACAAACTATTTATAACTCGATGACGTTTTGTGCGCAATTTATTGTTTATAATTATAACAATGTATTCATGCAGCTTCATATAACTTGCTTTATATAGTCCTACTTCCGGCCATTTTTTATTGATATTTCCCATATATTCGATGCAAGCACTAAGTAATTTCAGTTGCACGTATTCAGTGTTGATTCGATAAACAAAGAACCAGTGATTAACCTCTCACTATCTAAATGTATTACCCTATTCCACCCTATTGTATGATTACATGCAAATGAATGTATTACATTTAACTTAGCAGGTTTCATCATCCTAGATCTAGCTAAATTCTTATGTTCCGATAATCTAACTCACCCTGATCTACTAGTTTGACATGAGTAATTAACTTCACAGTCATTTAAATAGCATTCGGTAATTTATATTATTTTTCATAATTGGATCTATCAGGTCCTTAAGCCGCCAAAGTTTGTCTCTGAAAGAGTTGGTTGGCTTGTGATTATGAGCAATAAATTAAGCTTGAAACTTCATCCAGTTATTATTACTGTATCACAGTTATATCAAATTAACTTATTTAATCTGGAACTAACGATGTGGATCTGTGAGAGGAAATCAAAATATTGAAACCCATTAAAGTATACAGTGAAGACTACCTACACCCATCTGCTCTCATATGTAGGGACTGATAACTGATCAGATAGCCTACTATATTGTTTAAAATGTGACTAATTGAATGTTGCTTCACTCTAAAATGAAATCACTAAGTATACCTTTGAAACAAGCCTGTGTGGTATGTGTGAACAGCTAGTATAACAATACGCGCAAGATCAAATAGTGTTTACGTTGGGACTGCGAAGCCTGTCGGTACGAACGTGCGCATGGAATAGAACCAGCAGCTGCATCTGCCTATAGCCCAAAGCTGTCTCAGTTCATCCGAACTACCCACAACAAGAAGCATGGTGTTAGAGAGGTGGATGGTGCGTCAATTACTGAATTGAAAAGGCACCAGGAACGCTGGTAGAGTACTCCGAAATGCAGTTTAGCTGGCCAACACCGCTAACACCCCACCAACTACAGTGCTCCATGGTTAGTCAATACCAGCTCACCATACCAAGCGGAGGTCCGAAGTGAAACGCTTAAAGGTATCAGGCCTAGGCGATCTACCAATAGCTCTTTTGAAGATGGTGGAGAGATTCTAGTTAGGCTGGTGACTGAACTGTTCAGGAAAGTAAGAATGTTCCATCAATGTGGAATGAAGCCATGTCCGCACCCGTCTTTAAACTGAGCCGACGTAATACATGCTACACAAACCTCAACGCACAAAAAATATATTATAAATACAAAAAATTTAAAAAGCAAATTTATTCTTCGCTGGAATCAAAAAGGCGAAATGATACTGCGGGCCGGCGTAAGCCTTCGGGAAGCCATTCAGCCAGTTAATGTCTTTTCTTGGTGAAAGCAAGGAGAAGAATGGGGACGTGGACTGTCCGTACTATGTACGAGATTGGAAAGGCTGCCCAGGTAGCAAAGAGATGCTAAAATATTCCGCAGAAGTGCTGGGTATCTGCGAGAGCGGATGGAATGCATATCGACTATCAAAATTGTCAACTGGAAAGAAAGTAATCTACTCCGGTCTGGTCACAAAGACGATAACAACGAGCATACTGAGGCGCCGAGTGGATCAAATGATTTCACCAGTTGCAGACAAAGACCCAATGCAGTGGGAACCAATCTCTTCCTGCAACATGACAGCAAGATTCATCTCAAAAGGAAGGAAGGAGGGTCACAGTTATCATGCAATGCTACTCACAGTGCTACAAACAACGCGGAACAAGAGAACAAGGAGATTTTTACAGACAACTACAAACAGTGATGGACAACATCCCTAATGGTGACATCAAAATCCTCAAGGGGCGATATCAATGCCAGCCGAACTGGGAGCAGATAATACAGGAAGAGAACTCATCACGAGTAGAGAGGTTCTCACCCGGTCAAATGAATGAGAATGGAGAACTCTTCACAAGCTTCTAAACTTTCAATGATTTGGTGACTGGAAGCGGCGTGTACAAACACAAGAATATACACAGGACAACATGGATTTCGCTTGATGGACACATCACAAACCAGGCAAACTTCATCTGAATACTGGCTCAAGAATGTGGACACGCAGCCAGTCTGCTGGACACAAAGTCGAGAAGGGGAGCAGATGTGGGCAGGCTCAGATCACCATCTACTTCCAGGAACCTTCACGATGAAGTTGGGAGCCTTCAGAACAACTGGAGACAGACCACTGTAATTCAAGTTCAACATTAAGAAACTAAATGATAAAACTACAAGGGATACCTTTACTAAAGATCAGACCAGAGCAAAATCGGAGACACTACGTGGTATCACTGAGGAAACCTGACCTGCGTGGAGGAACACTAGAACTAACTCTCTGAAGGCGATATTCAGGGAAATGTGTAAAACTGCTTTAGGAAGAAAGAAGTGACACGACAAGGAATGGCTCTCAACGGACACCTGGAAGCTAATCAAGGCGAGGAGAGGAGGATGGTGAAAGCGAAGATGACTCAATGCAAAGATGAACAACAGAACGAGAAGCTGAGTTCAATGTACACGGTACTGAACAAATAAGTGAAGAAGAGTGCTAGGAAAGACAAAAGACAATTCTACGAAACACTGGCTGGTAACAGAAGCAGGACAGGCAGGTGGCAGGTAAAAGAGACCTGAGAACATTATATCAGATAACCAGGCTGCCCGCTATCTGGGAGGAGATCAATCAATCATCGTCCAGATGATGAAACCAATAACGCATGTTCAAGGGAACCTGTTTACCAAGGAGGTGAAACAAATCAAACAATGGACTGATCATTTCAAAAGACTCTTGAATCGCCCATCATCGCCTACAACTCACCCAGAAATACCACCAACCTTAACAACAACAGCATGCACGGAACTGCCCACCAGTGGACACCAATCCTCCGACGAAAGCAGAAATCCTGAATGCGATCAAGCTACTGAAGTCAGGGAAGGCATCACAACCAGACAGAATTCCCCTGACACACTGAAAACGAACCCACAGACCGCAGCAGATATGCCCACGCCACAGTTGCAAAGAGCTTGGGAGGGAGGAAGGAAAGGTGCCTACGGATTGGAAGAAAGACTGGCTGCCTTGTCAAGCTGCCAAAGAAGAGCGATTTATGTCTCATTCTGCAAGAAGAACTAGCATGGAATAATGCGTTCGTCTACGCAGCGAAAAAAATACTAAGTCGCGTCATCCTGGAGATGCAGAACTCTGCATCCACCCATTGCAGCAAGCTGAATTCAGGAAAGGCAAATCATGTGCTGATCAAATTGCAACTCTACGCAACGGCGTCACAGAACAAAACATAGAATGCCAGTCAAACCTCTCTCTACCTCAACTTCCTTCATTGACTTCGAGAAGGCCTTCACCAGACAGCACATCGTTGACCGAGAAGTAATTTGGAAACTACTTCAACACTACGGCGTCCAGTTCCCAAATCTTTATCAGCCTCATTCAACAACTGGCTTTATGACAATGCCCGCCACGTGTTAGTCAGGTGATTCACAACGGGAAACTCAGCGAGGCGTTCGAAGTGAAGACAGCAGTAAGACAAGGTAGACTGACTACCTACTACCACCCCGAATGATATTCCTGACTGTGGCGGACTGGATTATGCGGAACACTGTGGGGAGCGAGGAGACAGGAATACGCTAGACCACCAATGAGAAGACTCTAGAAGATCTGGATTCCACATGTGGATGATGTATGTCTAGTGTCACACAAACTCGAAGACTTGCAGACTGGCAAAATCCAACAAACTGACAAATAAAATTCTCCTCTCTTTTTCATACTGTTATTTCTCGTACCTAACTTGTACCAAATCCAGGTTTTTAAACAAATAAATAAAATATAAGTACGTAAGAGGAAACTTGCCCGTACTCATTTATGCGATGAAACTTATTCGGCCTAAGAATCCCACCATCTACACATGAACGAGACTACACAGCGATCCATATAGATTTGTACCCTTCGTCACTGGAAATAAATTAATATCTATTGAACTGAATCGTCTACACATACTAATAAAACTAAATCACAAATATACACGACTGAGCTTTACTTTACTACCCTACAGTATGAAGACTGTGCTAACTGGTACAGCTGCATGAACCAACCATCCACATAATTAGAATGCTACCTTGATGATGATGCAAATACAATTCCTTTGGATCTTCAAATTACTGTAGTGAATTGTGGAAGAGGAAGTATATGAGATATAAACCGAATTTCATAAAGGTGAAATAACCTCATAAATGGACTAATAGATAGTCATGAACGCAATCCCAAAAATAAAAGTTCCAGATGAACAATGAAGATGAAAATAAACCTAGAATGAATTATCTTCTAAGTAAACAAAAACAATATTTGTAGTCTTTCATTAAAGTAACGCACAAAAAACTAATAATCTCTCACTTTTCTCGGAGTAGTTGTGCAACTTGGGAAAACAGATCCAGCGACAGATTTAGCCACCGCTTCTACAGACATTGCATTAACTTCTGTATGATAGATCATTCGAAACCAGATGCCAAACAATAGAGCAAGTAGCTGCTGAACCGGTTTCGGTTGAGAAACTATCACACTAAAACAAAGTAGAAGTTCAAAAAGTAACTGAGAAGTAAAAATTATGTGTTAGTCGAGTCAAATGCACCCGAATACTACAAGTACTTTCATGAGGAATACTCAATATGTGGTAGCTTGTGTCTGGGTTGTCTAGCACAAAAGTGGACCCAATTAGGATTGTCACAATTCCAACTGCACAAGAAAGCTCAAGGTGAACAGAATAAATGACTGACAGAACCTCTAGTCTATAACTTTGCACAACAGTGTTGCAATCTAAGTTGCCAGACTTCACATAAGCACACATAAAGGTAAGATGAAACAAAAAAATACGACTGGAACGTGCGGGAGAAAGGATAAATTACATGGAAAATAATAAGGATTCAATGGATCTGGGAGATCAAAAAGAGAACTATTTCGAGTCACGTCACTAACAGTCTTTAGTCAATGATTCTTATACCTTCGGCGACTCAAGACAAGATATCTTTATCTCTATAAGAGGATCGAACTAAGAGACTACATACATTTATCCCATAATTTGTTTTGACACAGTACGTAAGTGGTTAGTGATCACGAGTGGATACATCTGCACCACTGTGAAAGATATTGAGCCGTCTCACTAAGAGTCTTTACACCCAGTCTCCAATGATAGTTGCTACCCTGACGTGGTGGGCGGGCTTGCATATAACAATGACCCAAAGAACTACACTGGATAGAACTAATGGTACCTCAGGTCTTACTATGCCAGAAAAGTAGTTAGAAAAGCGGTTAGACAACAAACAATTACAGTAGTTTACACTATGCTGGAGGGTTCGTGAGTGAAGTCGGGCTGCTGGCGAATAAGGATGTGACAGCAGTAAGTTATTTCCCCTAGATGACCAAAAAACTAGCTACGCCATTTCTTCGATCTCTGAAATTCAGTTAGAAGAGGTCGGCTCCAAAAACTGGTCATCCTCACTTACCTTGAGACGGTCCGTAACTGGCAATAAGGTCCTAGTACAGATCGTGTGGTCGGCTATAATTAGTTGCCTCATGGGTTCTGCTGTTACGCAACACCAATGTCCCTGTTTCAGGTACTCCAATTAAAAATTATCCTCTACGGTCTGGCCAACTGGAAAGTAATAACCACCTAGATACTTAAAAAGCACATAAATCTCTCCTAATCTCTGAGATAGGACTAACTTAGTTAAAGTAGTCTTAGTCTGAAATTCACCAATTTAGACTGGAGACTCGCCAAGTGGAGAGTTTGCATTCGTAATTCGACGTTAGAAAGTCAAACGTCTGAATCCACCAGTCGCGTCAAACTAGTATTGAACCAAATGCAGTGGTCTGCCATTAATAACTTGATAAAACAACCTAGTACATCTAGATGTTCAAAATAAATTTCTCGCAGAATATACTGAAATGAATGAGTGCATCGATTTCTGAACTCTCGTACTTAAAACATGAATGATTAACTACAGTCATATAGCATCCAGTTATCATTGTAGTTTGTAAATTTGTCAGACGAGATCACATTATGTGGGTACAACTAATTCATAACAGAATAGCTATACTGAGTGGCACCAATAACTACAAATAAATAAACCTATTTCAAATACTCTACAAACTCTATTTAATAATAGTGAACAAAGATTCATAAAATTCACTGATTGCATACCTGTGCATCGCTTCAATCCGAGCTTGATCATCTTGTATATCAAGTGTAGAGAGCAGCTTCTCTTCAGATTGAGGGCCTAAAACACCACCTTCAATATGGAGGAGGTAACGCTTGGCAATATTCGCAAGTGTATAGAAGTTATAGTCCGTCCACTTGATTGGCCTGCCGGCCTCAAGATCCGCTATGATTTTTTTCATATCTTGAGGATTACCTGGTCTTCTAAACAGGTCAGTGACTGCCACACCTTCTCTTGCAATGTACACCAATAAATCCTAAGCATAAACATGATAAACGAATTACTTACTCGAATCTGACACGGAACATTGGGGAATTTAAGAGATTTCTTTATATTTTTATATTTTCGAAAAGAGGCATGTGTTTCATATGATTAGTAATGACATTGCGTGGAACTAGACAACAACGATTTATCCGACAGGTAAGAAACCACAACCGTATTCAGCGCCACATCAAAACTTAGATGATTTTCATTCATTCAATTCTCATTTAACTAAATTACTAGGTTGGTTCCTTCTTTCCTGTTACGTGTTTTCCATAAATATATGAAACTGGCCACGAAAATTCGTCAGAAGGTGGAAAATCTATTGACAGGTTTCTAAATTCACCTGAGACCCTTGTGAGAGTTACACTCAGATTTACTTCGACCTAACAATAACCGCTCTTACAAAACTTCTTCACCGCTTATGGCCTTAATAGTACTCTGCCTAACGTGCAAGTACTAACAAACGGAATCAAAGTTAAAAAACTAGAGATGGCAAGTGTGACTGGAACAGAACTGTATTTACAAAAAGAGATATAGAATTTGATAAGAAATAAAAGGTACACACTTATCTGTAGGTGAGACGGTGGTTAGTTCGGAGAGTGTACTAGGTGGAAGTACAGCGAAAGAGCGAAACCGAAACCGTACAGGAGGATCAGGTGTAATGAAATAAAAACCACCATAATGCCACTAAATAAGTTTCTTTTCTTCTTTTTATCCAACATATCTCGTATCAGGGCGTCCAGTTGGGGCTGGTAATGTACGGGGATCCGTCGGGGTGGTTGACGCACAGGCGGATGACTGCCTGTATTGATACGGTGCTGAACAACACCAGTGCGTCCTGGATTACCCCCATCATCGAACACATCAGCGTATTCATCAATCAATTTCAGCATTTGCCCTCGGAGGGGAGCAGGAGCAGATGGGTCAACTGAAACTTGATTTATGATGGTGGACACTGATAACTTTGACGCAGCAGACCGCGGTTGCTGAGGGCTATATACGGGTATAGTGACAGAATCAATTGTGACTCGAGAATTGGTGATATCTATAAGAGTGTGGTGTGACCTCAAGAAGTCTACTCCTAGGATGAGGTCCCATGTAATCTGGGCGCAGATAAGAAACTGATGGCGCACATCTAGGTCTCCAAGACGCAGCTGTAGATCGGTAGCAGATCGGGCCTCCAGTTTGGCACCATTAGCTGTCGTCAAGATGGTGTGAGTGGTTACTGGGGGTGAGTACTGGGGCAAGCGTCGAAGGAAGGAAGCCTTTACTAGAGAGACCGACGCGCCAGTATCTAAGAGGACTTTAGAGGGCACTCCATTAATATGTCCCCATAACATCAAAGGTTGCCGGTTACAAGAGTATGTAGACAAATTAAAAACAGGGGACTTACTGCGGGCCGGCTGGCGATTGTGGCCACACTTACGGGCCTTCTTCCCGAAGCGTTGACAATAGTAGCAGCGACGGGTAGCGTCCCCATTTGAGCGTTGTTGGCTTCTTGAACGGTCGCGGCGAACGGGGGTCACGGCGGGTGCATTGGGTTTTGTTGATACTGGGCACATAGAGGTGCTGGGTGTCGACACGTGGTCGTTCTCGGCGTCCATGAAACGGAGAATAATCTTCTGTAACTTGGACGTGTTGGCTGGGAGCTGACGTCGGAGGTTGGTGCGCAGGTCACCAGGCAACATTCCCTCGACGAAGCGGGTGCATACCAATTGGTCTGTGCTGCCAGGGCTATCGTGATTGTCAAGTCCAGCTGCCAGTAGCTGGAGAGCGTTAAGATATTCCAGGAAACTCTCTCCTGGTAGTTGTCGGCGGGAGAGCAGTTGTAAGAGGGTATGTTGAGAACCCAGCCTCAGGTCAAAACATTGATCTAGAATCTCCCAGTTCTTTTGCATGGAGTTGGTTTTACTGAACCCAGCAGCGTGTGCACGGGCGAATGCATCCTCTGATAAGTTGTTGAGGACGTGGACGAAATGGTGGGCTGCTGTGGCAACGTCCAGGAACGCCTGCATTCGTATCTTCCAGCGAGGATAATCTGATGATGGTTGCAGCAGTGGTGGGCAGGAAAGCGGTGGTACACTAGGCAATGATGGAGCACTATCCTGAGGAAACAATTTGGGAGGCTGATCCTCTGGTCGATTTGCCATGTTAAGTGTAGATAAAACACCTCCGACACCAATTTGTTACACGCAAGCAATAGCCACAACCAACGGAAAAGGAAGAAGACGAAAAGACGAGAGGGAGATCTTTATTTCAACCACGACCGGATTGAATTAACCGGGTACAAGCTAATTATCGTCACTTATAACAAGTCTGGCCAAACGATCTTCCTCCTGTTCCAGTGAGGCCACGTCAGCGTTTCTTTCTGAAAAAAGAAGAAAAGAAACTTATTTAGTGGCATTATGGTGGTTTTTATTTCATTACACAGGAATACAAAGTGGAAGTGGGGTTAAAGGTCAGGTTGCGTTCATTCAAACAAAAGTTCAAAGGTACAATGTACACTACAGGTTATTCCCCCTTAGAAGGTTGGTGGGATAACAGCAAGCTTCGATATATAAAAGTAACAAGGTGGTGTACAATAACAGTGAATGAACAAGAAAGTGTGAAGATAGTAATAAAATAGTTGTTTTTCTTTTTAAAAAAATATGTTGAGAAAGGAAAGAATGAAGGAAAAAATTAAGGCAGCTTATGAGCACTATGTACATGATCAATGGAGTAAGATGGAATATAAGAAAGAATAACGCTGGTGCCTTGGTGCGATTTCGCGCTTCTGAGTTGTCTGTTTTTTTATTTTTTTAACATCATTTATTTTTACTTATCTTTTTTATCTTTATTTAATTTATTTATTTAGTTTTTTTTACGACATACTATTACGGGCTGGGTTATGTGGAGGTCTGATGGTTTACCTCCGTTACCCCAGGTTGTTATAACGGGAAGGTGACTCATTATGTCTAAGTTTCCTCTTAGACTAACGCTCCATCCTTTCTCATCAACCAAAACTCGTAGTAACACCAAAGGCAATCAATATACCAGCGTATTAGGAGGAATAAAGTAAAAGCAACAGAAAAGAATAGAAGAAGAGGTTAAGATTTAAAAATCAGCATAAGCTGTTAACGAGAACTTAGGAGGAATAAATGCGAAGGAACTAGTGTAACATGGGAGTGGTACGCCAAATTGAAATAAAACAAGGGAAATTGCTAGCGCTGTGAAAACTTATGAAAAGTACAGAGAAGTGTGTGTATAACCAATAGCTATGAATAGGTACAATCACCATTTGTTAAAAAAAATGTTGCGAGCTGTTTAATTAAAGTGATGCAAAGTAATTACCAGTATGGGTCACAAAATAAATAAGTTTCATCATGGCATAACCCGAGTGAAAATAGTAAAATCTGTGAAAATAGACTGAGCGGATTAAAATGTACAGCATAGAAGTGACGTATTTATATACAAAAATATTTAACGGTCCGTTTAACTATACAGTGAAAGTTTTTGTTTTTACATTTTATTATATTTTTGTTTTTTATATTTTATTATTTTTTTATCTGGTCCATATTTTTGTTCGTTTGGTTTGTAATTCCACGAGTGTTGGGAGTCACCATACGACAATGGAATGGACTAGTCTAACTAGCGGTTCGAGTGCAACGCCAAAAATAAAATGTTAGAACACTGTAACGAGAAAGAACTCTAGCAGGATTAGTAAATGAAAAAGTGACTACTGCCCACAACGAAACCCAAAAGAGTAAATATCATGAAAAATGAATGTAACGTGAGAAAAGACATGAAGGTATGAGTAACTCTTGTATTTAAAAGCGTTTAGTTAACAAATTCACAGTATCGTTTAGGCCAATGTACACGCCGACCAGAGCGTGTAACCGGTGCTTTACTTGTCTCATCCGGAGAACTGCTAGGTTTAGTAGGATTTTCGACAATCGAACTTGGCTGGGGTGTGGTTGCGGGCGTGGTTGCTGGTTGTGTAGGCGTGAGGGGTACAGATTCTTCAATGTAGGCCGCTTTAAGTCTGTCGACACTTACGGTATCTTGACGGCCAAGTCGATCAATAACAAAAAATTTTTCTTTCCTACTAACGACCTTGAATGGTCCATCATAAGGAGGTTGTAACGGTCTACGAACGGCGTCGCAACGCACAAAAACGTGGCTACAGTCATCGAGTCTAGCATCTACTTGCACTCTCTTGTTTTGTGTGCGTGTGGGAGTTGGTTGCAGGCGCTGCATAAGGCGCTTGAGATTTTGAGCATAACAGTGTACATCCGTAGCACTTGGCTCACAACTTTCAGGTGAGATAATTTCACCCGGTAGACGAAGGGTGGTACCAAACACCAACTCTGCGGAGGTGCACTGTAAGTCTGCTTTGGACGTGGAACGGATGCTAAGTAGCACTCGGGGAAGTGACTCGGTCCACTTAGTATTCTCGGTAGCCATTAACGAAGCTTTCAGTTGGCGGTGAAAACGTTCTACTAGTCCATTTGCTGCTAGATGGTACGCGGTTGTTCGGATGCGTTTGCACCCCAGCAGCTCTAAGGGCTTCTTGAAGTGGGTTGATTTAAACTGCTGTCCACGGTCTGTAGTCACCGTAGATGGGCATCCGAATTGAGCTACCCAGCGTTCCATGAACACTCGGCAAATGGTTTCCGCGGTCGTATCGGAGATGGGAATAGCTTCTGGCCAACGAGTGAACCGGTCGACACATGTCAACAAGTAACAGTGGCCATTTGATGGTGGTAGAGGACCCACTATATCTAGATGTACGTGGCTAAAGCGAGCATCGGGTGTGGAGAAGGAACCCACTGGAGTGATGTTGTGATTGTGGACTTTAGCTCGTTGACACGGCACACAGGCACGTGCCCAGATACGCACGTCGCGATTTATACCAGGCCAGACAAATCTAGCTGACACTAGTTTGTCTGTTGCCCGGATACCTGGGTGGGAAAGGTTGTGGAGGCTATCGAATACTGTACGGCGTAATGAAGGTGGAACGATGGGTCTCGGGGTACCGGTGGACAGATCGCAGAGGATGGTACCCTCGCTATTAACAAGCGGTATACGCTTGATATGCAAGGAGGTATTTAACGAGAGCTTATCGAGATCTAACTCTCTAAGCTGACGTTGCGCCATTTGTTTCAGGTCAATGGTTGGTGGCGCCGACATGGTACATATCCTAGACAAGGCGTCCGCCACAGCATTGTCAACCCCCGAAATATGTCGAATATCCGAAGTGAATTGTGAAATGTAGCCCAAGTGACGCAATTCGCGTGGAGAATATCTATCTGTAGTAGTGTGGAGGGCATACGTCAGGGGCTTGTGATCGGTAAATACTGTGAATTTCCGACCTTCGACAAAGTGGCGAAAATGTTTGATAGCCGCGTATATGGCGAGGAGTTCTCTGCCAAAGGTGCTATACCTCGCTTCAGCGGCGGACAACTTCCGAGAGAAAAAGGCGACTGGTATCCATGAAGTATGTACCAGTTGCTGTAGAACAGCTCCAATGGCTGTGTTGGATGCATCAACTGAGATGCTAAGCGGAAGATGGACGTCTAGGTGGACTAGCATGGTGGCGTCTGCAATTGCCGACTTAATATTCTGGAAGGCTTCTCGAGCCTCTGGTGTCATGCTGAACGTTTTGCTCTTGCTCTTAAGTAGGTTTGTGAGTGCCAGCAAAATATGTGCACATTGGGGAACAAACCGTCGGTAATAACTCACCATGCCGAGAAATGTGCGCAAAGATTTTATTGACGTAGGTTCCGGGAAGTCGCGTATTGCCTGCACCTTCTCAGGTAGCGGGCGAATTCCATGTTCATTAATGACATGTCCCAGGAAGGTCAATGAATGGACGCCAATCTGGCATTTAGACATGTTAAGTGTCAAACCATGGGTTGTTAACCGCTCAAAAACCATCTGTAAATGCGTACGGTGGGTAGCTTCATCTGGGCTAGCCACGAGAATATCATCGAGATAAGCATATGCGCAATCCAATCCGCGCAAAACATCGTGAATAAATCGCTGGAATGTTCGTGCGGCGTTGTGGAGACCAAACGGCATTCGAAGAAATTCGAAAAGACCAAAAGGGGTGATCACTGCCGTTTTAGGAATATCATCTGGGTGAACTGGAATCTGATGATAGGCTCTGGTTAAGTCCAGTTTACTGAATACCGTGGCACCCTTTAGAGACGACGTAAGGTCATGTATATGTGGTACGGGGTAGCGATCTGGGACGGTCTGTGCGTTAAGCCTGCGGTAGTCACCACAAGGCCTCCAATCTATCCCGTTATTCTTTGGCACCACATGTAAAGGGGAAGACCACGGGCTGCTGGAAGGATGGATTATCCCCATACCTAACATATGTTCGAATTCAGCCTTCACGGCTTGTAGTTTTTCTGGGGACAATCGCCGTGGCTTAGCGAAGACCGGTGGACCAGTGGTCACGATATGATGAGTGACAGTAGAAGTCACACAAGGAAGTTTAGAAACCGGTTTGAACAGGTTGGCAAGGGACTGAAGAACTTCAGCGTAAGGGCCGTTAGAGGCAGGGGTTGAATATACTGGGCTTAATGCAGGTGTGTGCATCACAACACCGGAGATCGAAAAGTTTGTAGCTGAATCGATCAGTTTGTGTTTTCCAGTATCAACCAGTAGCTGATAGTGTTGCATGAGATCCATGCCAATAATACCGTTAGTTACATCTGCTACAAGGAAAACCCAGCGAAATGACCTACGTAGGCCTATGTTAAGATCTAGGAACCTTTTGCCGTACGTGGTGATTGGCGAACCGTTTGCGGCACGAAGCTGTAAGGAAAGTGGCCGCTGGCGCTCTTCAGATGTTGGTGGAATCACGCTAACTTCCGCCCCAGCGTCAACCAGGAAGCGCGTCCCAGTGTTACGGTCTGTGACATAGAAGAATCGACATGGAAGTGGTTCGCCAGCGACGTTAGTCGCCAATACGTGCTGGCTTACTGGTTTCCCGATTGCTGGTCATCAAAGGTGCACGGGCGAGTGCACTTTTGGGCCTTGACACCATAACGCCGGTGATACCAGCACACTCCAGGTTGGGAATTTTGAGGCCTACGACGTCTGCTGCCAGCTCGTGAAGAAGATCTACCACGCGTCGAGCTGGTGTGGCTATTCGAACGACCTCTAGGTGTCATCTCCTGTCTTAACTTATCTATCTCTTCATAAAGCTTAGCTATGTGGGCCACCACATCTAATTTTGATGACCCTTCGGTAGATGAGTCCTTCGTCTGAGTGGAACTAGCGGTTACGGCCATCCCGCGAACAAGACGATATATATAGGATGATAACAACAAATATGATAACAAAAAAATATGAGTAAAAACAAGGCAAATAAAATTTATAACTCTGTGTGAAAAACAAATTACCAATATGAAAAAGGACTAGTTACACGTTAAGCTACTAAGTAGGCAAACGGTGAAAACTCGGGCTCACCACTTGTAAGAGTTACACTTAGATTTACTTCGACCTAACAATAACCGCTCTTACAAAACTTCTTTACCGCTTACGGCCTTAATAGTACTCTGCCTAACGTGCAAGTACCAACAAACGGAATCAAAGTTAAAAAACTAGAGATGGCAAGTGTGACTGGAACAGAACTGTATTTACAAAAAGAGATATAGAATTTGATAAGAAATAAAAGGTACACACTTATCTGTAGGTGAGACGGTGGTTAGTTCGGAGAGTGTACTAGGTGGAAGTACAGCGAAAGAGCGAAACCGAAACCGTAAAGGAGGATGATATAGGATAGCGGCACAAATGGCTTATGGTGAGGCTGAGCACTTGAAGGTCACATATAAACATTATGATTGGTTATTTAAACGGTGCGCTGACGTTGCGGAAATACGGAATAGGCGTTATCTGCTGAAAAGGGTATAGGATAGAGGCACGAATCAGCTGATTGCTGAAGTTTTAAGGTGTTATCGTGGCGTTGTGTTTGGGCTATTCTGCGTTGTTTTTAGTGGTTTTTTCTGCAGAAATGCATTTTAAAAATCGTATTTTAACAAAAAACGTGTAAAAAGTGAGAAAAATGGTCGTTTTCAGTGTATTGACAGCATGTTGTGTTATCATGGAATTTACATGCTGAGGTGCATAAGAATTGTCAGAATTCGTTGGAAAATGTAAATTATGAAAAGAAATACTGCATAATTTTCATAAATGTTGCATATATTATGTACTGATGAGTAAATGAGTCTAACATTTGTGTATTCAGGAATTTATGATATTTTTCAAATTTCATAGTTACAAAGTGAATTCATCTCAATAACTGATGACATTACATTGCAAAAATAATGAATTTTCCTTTCTGCGGTGCTTTTAAATCCTTAGGTAATTAATAATTTAATAACTGAGGTATTGTCACTTTTCTTTTGCAGATTATGGTCCTCACTCACGAATTCACTTAATATGTTTAGACGTTCCAGTGAACGTTAATGGGAAAATATGTGTTGGATTGATGGAACATCTTCGATATGATACATGTATTCATTTAAATAAATATTTCCGAGATGTTTTTCAACCTTTACTAATTGTACTTATTGTTAGTCACAGTGATAAGTTACCTTACATTGAAGAAGTACTGTGTGTAAAATTTTCCGTTCAGGATATGAATTGTCACAGTGACAGATTGCGTTATAAGTTGTATTTCCTTTTAAGAATGAATTAATCACTGATTTTGATAGATGCCTACAAGTGTGACATAAGTAGACGTGCTTAGGTGATTGTGTAAGGGAGTAGGTATCATTCCATCACCTGATATACCGATAGCATATATTTGGTACGTTATCTCTGTTATGCTTAGTTACTGAATTACAAATATGTGATGAACGATTTTTGTCTCCTTTACAGCAGTCCATGATTGTATTATACGCAACGGGAATCTGCATAGCTGAAAGACTTCATGTAAGGCTTAATGACGCACTCAGGAAACACTGACTACTTATGACTTGAATGGATTTCACGAAAGCATTAATACGCTGCCTGTTATTCTCGTTAATTATGACACTAAGCCTATGACGCAATAATACTACATCGCAAAGACTAAATGTTTTCCTACGGTTTCAAATGGAAACACTTAAATGCGATATATATCTGAAGTATTTATCGTCGTATGGGATTACGCTTACGTAGACTTGCAAGTTTTCACCTAAGGAAGTACCGGCCTATCATACCGTACTACCAAAAGGAACATGTGAAATCAAAGACAAGATTGCTTATGGGAAAAATTTACTTTTATTGCAATGCACATTAATGTTATTTACATAATAATAAAAAGTAGCATTCCTCTTTTGACTTCTACTGCGTAATGTGATGGAAGCATGTTTCCAAATTTCCAAATAAGTTTGGTTATATAGGCCCGCAGAATGCTGCATGTACGTTTTTGTCAGTTGCATTGCGATTGATTACCTACAAATAGTAATGAAGTAAACGTAAAGACAATTATGAGTGTAATATTAAAAGACTGTTAATGATAAGTCTTATTTGATTACTTCATTGACAGTCATGCATATAGGAAAAAGAATGATAATAATAATAAATGCAGTACCTAGGAATGTTAGTTTAATTGATGCGTCTATCTGAATTAAAATAACAGAAAATGTTACATTTCGCTTAACGTACCTTTTTCATTCGACATGCTTGAAAATAAATTCGTCATCATCAGGAGATGGAGGCCGGATTTCTCAATGAGACTTGAGGATGTATTTGTTGATATCAGTCAATGCAAACCAAGTATTGCTGCAAGTGCATTTTGCACTGTACGTTAATGTCCATGTTAACGCGACAGAAGTTATTAATAATCCAAAGGTTAAATTGACGTGTGTAGACCATTGAGAATGTTTTCATATTCACTGTAATGCCTTTTGATAACACTGAGCGCAAGATCTGCACTAATTTTCTTTAAATGCTGAAGGCAATGCCACACCCGTTGTGCGTATTCATCTACATCACACTCCGTAATATTAACTCGTTGTATTGTACTCATGGAAATATTTAGGTTGTATTCTCTGCACCACCTGCAGCTGTATTGCAATATATCTGAAAGTGTATACATTTGTAATACACAAAATTATCTTACCTCCAGTGAACAATCCCTTGTAGTATGCATACAAGATATGTGAACAAGGGAGACGGTAGTCATGGAAGTGGTGACAGGTACACATTCCAGCGGAGGTATCAACCAAGTGGTCCTGAATTCCATCGAAACAAGCAATTATGTCGCTGCCAAGTATTTCATGACGTATTTTGCGAATACGTTCGTAACTTCTGTAAACAATGTCAGCTGCATACGGTGTCAGTTTGTCCAATTGTCTTTGTATTGCCTCAGGAACCTATATAATAATGTAATAGTAAAGTGACACCTACGTTAAACTGACAAAATTTCTGCAATTCAGACAAAGTGTCGTACGACCGCAGTCTCCAATATTTCATGGCCGTATTATGAACCTTCCATAAAGTCAACATTAAGGAATCATTTCGTCGGAGGTGCACCTTCAAATGCCTGTGAGCAATTTCCACCCTGTTGTTTGTGTGGTTACCTAAAGTAAGTGCTTTCCTGAAAAAGCATCGCGCCCACATGTGCCTGTTGTTTATCCAATGTCCATTTAAAAAGTTGAACGCCTGGGGGAACGTAGTATGTATGTAACAATAGAAATATGAGAACTACATATTTACCATTTTTCTGCTTTATACTGAACTTACTTCCGTTTAATACGAGTCGTAACCAGTTTCCCGAGTGCATAACGTAGGTCTGGATTACGGAACTGAAAACCAACAGTAATAATCAATGACACGAAAATACCTTCCGACCGAAGGCTCTAAGCACATGAAATGAACACAGAATAATTCGGCAGTGCGGGAAAGCATCCTTGACAGAAGAAATTTCTGCTTGGCAGTTATCCATAACAAATGTTTTTGTACCGTCTGTATATCCCATAATAGACTGGAACATTCTCAGAACATGTGTGATATCTGACACAGTTTCTCGCCGACAGAAAGCAAACATTACAGTAGCACCCTTTCCGCAACCGTCCGTTACAACTAATTGAAAAAGACTGAATCTGCAAAAATAACACTGGAATCACTAACTTACCCAACATTATTCGTTTTATATGTGGAGTCGATACATATAACCTCTGGAAAAGACTGATAAAACTTTATTTGCTGGTGCAGACTGAAACATATTATATCAACCTGACCATTTGAACTCGAAGTTCTGACCTCTCCTGTCGACCGTAACAATTGCAGAACAGAATCCATATTGTTAATACCTTAATTAACATAAGGCATTTACGTTTCATATGTATACCTGCATACATTTGCTCTTTAAACTTAAAGGCATCTTTTCGGGTGACATATTTTCCGAATTTCAAGAAAACTGTATGTCTCAATTCTGAACTTGAAATCATACATTCTACCATAGCATGCACTATTACCCTCTGCAGTCCCGTGAGTTGACGTCTGCTATTGTCAACCATCATAAACTCTTCAGTACACGGATGATTATGTTCACCCCTGATATCACCAATAACCAGACAGCCATTAACACTGCTTACGCTAAAACTTGAGGTACAACCCATGCACTTAGTACTATTAAAAAAAGGATTAAGAAAAAAACGCTTACGGTGTTCCAGGTCTCACTCCTTCTGATCGGCTTCTTCTCCTCTGACCAAATGTACAAACATAATCCACACGTTCGTACCTCAAAATAGGATTATCCCTGTCAACCCGACTACTTCTGACAACATAATGAGTGTTTGCTACTTTACTAAACTCTTTAAAAGCATCCTCAAATGCGTCCCACGAGTTAAGACTTTTGCTATTTAAAATCTCGTTGAATAATCTGCGTATATCGTCACACATCTATAACAACAGCACTTTCCCCGCTTTTTTCAGCAGATATAGGATAGCGGCACAAATTGCTTATGGTGAGGCTGAGCACTTGAAGGTCACATATAAACATTATGATTGGTTATTTCAACGGTGCGTTGACGTTGCGGCAATACGGAATAGGCGTTATCTGCTGAAAAAAGCGGGGAAAGTGCTGTTGTTATAGATGTGTGACGATATACGCAGATTATTCAACGAGATTTTAAATAGCAAAAGTCTTAACTCGTGGGACGCATTTGAGGATGCTTTTAAAGAGTTTAGTAAAGTAGCAAACACTCATTATGTTGTCAGAAGTAGTCGGGTTGACAGGGATAATCCTATTTTGAGGTACGAACGTGTGGATTATGTTTGTACATTTGGTCAGAGGAGAAGAAGCCGATCAGAAGGAGTGAGACCTGGAACACCGTAAGCGTTTTTTTCTTAATCCTTTTTTTAATAGTACTAAGTGCATGGGTTGTACCTCAAGTTTTAGCGTAAGCAGTGTTAATGGCTGTCTGGTTATTGGTGATATCAGGGGTGAACATAATCATCCGTGTACTGAAGAGTTTATGATGGTTGACAATAGCAGACGTCAACTCACGGGACTGCAGAGGGTAATAGTGCATGCTATGGTAGAATGTATGATTTCAAGTTCAGAATTGAGACATACAGTTTTCTTGAAATTCGGAAAATATGTCACCCGAAAAGATGCCTTTAAGTTTAAAGAGCAAATGTATGCAGGTATACATATGAAACGTAAATGCCTTATGTTAATTAAGGTATTAACAATATGGATTCTGTTCTGCAATTGTTACGGTCGACAGGAGAGGTCAGAACTTCGAGTTCAAATGGTCAGGTTGATATAATATGTTTCAGTCTGCACCAGCAAATAAAGTTTTATCAGTCTTTTCCAGAGGTTATATGTATCGACTCCACATATAAAACGAATAATGTTGGGTAAGTTAGTGATTCCAGTGTTATTTTTGCAGATTCAGTCTTTTTCAATTAGTTGTAACGGACGGTTGCGGAAAGGGTGCTACTGTAATGTTTGCTTTCTGTCGGCGAGAAACTGTGTCAGATATCACACATGTTCTGAGAATGTTCCAGTCTATTATGGGATATACAGACGGTACAAAAACATTTGTTATGGATAACTGCCAAGCAGAAATTTCTTCTGTCAAGGATGTTTTCCCGCACTGCCGAATTATTCTGTGTTCATTTCATGTGCTTAGAGCCTTCGGTCGGAAGGTATTTTCGTGTCATTGATTATTACTGTTGGTTTTCAGTTCCGTAATCCAGACCTACGTTATGCACTCGGGAAACTGGTTACGACTCGTATTAAACGGAAGTAAGTTCAGTATAAAGCAGAAAAATGGTAAATATGTAGGTTCTCATATTTCTATTGTTACATACATACTACGTTCCCCCAGGCGTTCAACTTTTTAAATGGACATTGGATAAACAACAGGCACATGTGGGCGCGATGCTTTTTCAGGAAAGCACTTACTTTAGGTAACCACACAAACAACAGGGTGGAAATTGCTCACAGGCATTTGAAGGTGCACCTCCGACGAAATGATTCCTTAATGTTGACTTTATGGAAGGTTCATAATACGGCCATGAAATATTGGAGACTGCGGTCGTACGACACTTTGTCTGAATTGCAGAAATTTTGTCAGTTTAACGTAGGTGTCACTTTACTATTACATTATTATATAGGTTCCTGAGGCAATACAAAGACAATTGGACAAACTGACACCGTATGCAGCTGACATTGTTTACAGAAGTTACGAACGTATTCGCAAAATACGTCATGAAATACTTGGCAGCGACATAATTGCTTGTTTCGATGGAATTCAGGACCACTTGGTTGATACCTCCGCTGGAATGTGTACCTGTCACCACTTCCATGACTACCGTCTCCCTTGTTCACATATCTTGTATGCATACTACAAGGGATTGTTCACTGGAGGTAAGATAATTTTGTGTATTACAAATGTATACACTTTCAGATATATTGCAATACAGCTGCAGGTGGTGCAGAGAATACAACCTAAATATTTCCATGAGTACAATACAACGAGTTAATATTACGGAGTGTGATGTAGATGAATACGCACAACGGGTGTGGCATTGCCTTCAGCATTTAAAGAAAATTAGTGCAGATCTTGCGCTCAGTGTTATCAAAAGGCATTACAGTGAATATGAAAACATTCTCAATGGTCTACACACGTCAATTTAACCTTTGGATTATTAATAACTTCTGTCGCGTTAACATGGACATTAACGTACAGTGCAAAATGCACTTGCAGCAATACTTGGTTTGCATTGACTGATATCAACAAATACATCCTCAAGTCTCATTGAGAAATCCGGCCTCCATCTCCTGATGATGACGAATTTATTTTCAAGCATGTCGAATGAAAAAGGTACGTTAAGCGAAATGTAACATTTTCTGTTATTTTAATTCAGATAGACGCATCAATTAAACTAACATTCCTAGGTACTGCATTTATTATTATTATCATTCTTTTTCCTATATGCATGACTGTCAATGAAGTAATCAAATAAGACTTATCATTAACAGTCTTTTAATATTACACTCATAATTGTCTTTACGTTTACTTCATTACTATTTGTAGGTAATCAATCGCAATGCAACTGACAAAAACGTACATGCAGCATTCTGCGGGCCTATATAACCAAACTTATTTGGAAATTTGGAAACATGCTTCCATCACATTACGCAGTAGAAGTCAAAAGAGGAATGCTACTTTTTATTATTATGTAAATAACATTAATGTGCATTGCAATAAAAGTAAATTTTTCCCATAAGCAATCTTGTCTTTGATTTCACATGTTCCTTTTGGTAGTACGGTATGATAGGCCGGTACTTCCTTAGGTGAAAACTTGCAAGTCTACGTAAGCGTAATCCCATACGACGATAAATACTTCAGATATATATCGCATTTAAGTGTTTCCATTTGAAACCGTAGGAAAACATTTAGTCTTTGCGATGTAGTATTATTGCGTCATAGGCTTAGTGTCATAATTAACGAGAATAACAGGCAGCGTATTAATGCTTTCGTGAAATCCATTCAAGTCATAAGTAGTCAGTGTTTCCTGAGTGCGTCATTAAGCCTTACATGAAGTCTTTCAGCTATGCAGATTCCCGTTGCGTATAATACAATCATGGACTGCTGTAAAGGAGACAAAAATCGTTCATCACATATTTGTAATTCAGTAACTAAGCATAACAGAGATAACGTACCAAATATATGCTATCGGTATATCAGGTGATGGAATGATACCTACTCCCTTACACAATCACCTAAGCACGTCTACTTATGTCACACTTGTAGGCATCTATCAAAATCAGTGATTAATTCATTCTTAAAAGGAAATACAACTTATAACGCAATCTGTCACTGTGACAATTCATATCCTGAACGGAAAATTTTACACACAGTACTTCTTCAATGTAAGGTAACTTATCACTGTGACTAACAATAAGTACAATTAGTAAAGGTTGAAAAACATCTCGGAAATATTTATTTAAATGAATACATGTATCATATCGAAGATGTTCCATCAATCCAACACATATTTTCCCATTAACGTTCACTGGAACGTCTAAACATATTAAGTGAATTCGTGAGTGAGGACCATAATCTGCAAAAGAAAAGTGACAATACCTCAGTTATTAAATTATTAATTACCTAAGGATTTAAAAGCACCGCAGAAAGGAAAATTCATTATTTTTGCAATGTAATGTCATCAGTTATTGAGATGAATTCACTTTGTAACTATGAAATTTGAAAAATATCATAAATTCCTGAATACACAAATGTTAGACTCATTTACTCATCAGTACATAATATATGCAACATTTATGAAAATTATGCAGTATTTCTTTTCATAATTTACATTTTCCAACGAATTCTGACAATTCTTATGCACCTCAGCATGTAAATTCCATGATAACACAACATGCTGTCAATACACTGAAAACGACCATTTTTCTCACTTTTTACACGTTTTTTGTTAAAATACGATTTTTAAAATGCATTTCTGCAGAAAAAACCACTAAAAACAACGCAGAATAGCCCAAACACAACGCCACGATAACACCTTAAAACTTCAGCAATCAGCTGATTTGTGCCTCTATCCTATACCCAGGAGGATCAGGAATACAAAGTGGAAGTGGGGTTAAAGGTCAGGTTGCGTTCATTGAAACAAAAGTTCAAAGGTACAATGTACACTACACCCTCTATTTTCTTATTTTCTGACAGTCATTTTTCTTTATGCCCCAATATCACTGATCGCTTCTGCACTTCTAGCTTTCCTGTCGCTTCTACGGACTTTTAATAATAATAATAATTTGCTTTATTCCAGAAACAGTACTAGTGGTACAGTGTGGAATTTTCAGCACAAATCTACAATATTTGCATCTAATTTTACCGACATTTAAAATAAGTATTAAACAAACAAAAAATAAATCTGAAGACACCAACAGCAAATAAAACAAAAAAAACAGGATAAACACAAAATAATTATGAATGCGAAAAAGTACCAGAGTCTACCAAGGTCTAATGCAGTGTTTGTGGTGGTAGTGTGAGTAATCCTGAATAATACAAAATTTTTTAAGGTGGTGACTATGGCGTTCACAAACAATGATTGTCAGTTTAATATTGCCGAAAAGTATAGAAAATAAGAAAAAAACACCCACAAAACTAATAATTACGTGATGGTTATGACAGGACAATTTTGTAATACTCATAGTGCTAATAGAGTCGGAACCAGTGGATACACAATAGAAGGAATATAGTAAAGTACAAAAAAGGAAGCCAATGTTAATATTTCAGGTAGCTAAGTATGTTAGAAGAAGGAGTTCACTAAAGAATACAAAATAAGAGAGAAATAAAAGAGCCTAAAATTATGTCGTTAATAACAGAGCAAGTCATAAGTTTCACGCTTAACATTGTCTCTGTCGCTTAGAACACGGGCCAAGTATGGTATCGTTGAGTTCCTGTACTTGGTTGTACGAGCATAGATTATTTTATACTGATTTCTGGTTTTACTTGATGAGATACAAGGAGAGAGTTGGGAATAGAGGGGGTGTTGGGGGTCTGAGAGTATGATTTTAGACCATTTTTCGCATGTATTCAAATGCCTATCAACTAAAGTAGTGACGAGCTGACTGAGATTTACACCACTAGTCCTACTAACTACCTTCAACATCCTTCTCAGGATGGTATAGTCCTTTTTCAGTAGACCAGGAAAGACTAACGGGGAGCAGTAAAGTAGAATAGGTAAGATACAAGAGTTGACAAATTGTGAAAGTAGAGGTTGGGTGATTCCAGATTGTCTAAGTTTCTTAATGTAGTAGGTAAGACAGAACACTTTCCTAGAAATCATTAGGATATGAGATGTCCAAGTAAGGTCAGATGATAGAACTAGACCGAGATATTTAGCATTAGACTTAGTTTCAATTTTAGTCCCCTCAATGCAACAGTCTTCATGAGAACTTACTAGTGTTTGTAGATCTCGTTTATGCCTAAGGGAGAAGTCAATAGTCTGGCATTTTGAGGGATTCAGCATGAGACCATTTAGTTTGGACCACTCACTGATGTCCGACAGGAAGCTATTTAATTTGAGACAGTCTGACTGAGACTTAATGGGAAACGATACAGACAGGTCATCTGCATATTTGACGAAGTTGATTTCATCTGAGAGAGGTAAATCATGTAAGAAGAAGGAAAAGAGAAACGGAGAAAGAACAGCACCCTGAGGAACTCCAGCTTCAGTAAGCAATGGAGAGGAAGATACACCATTATATACCGTGTACTGCATCCTATTAGAGAAGTAAGAGTGTAGCCAGTTGATAGCCCAGGGCTCAGTTTGTGTAAGGCTAAGCTTGTTTAACAATAGGCCTCTAGGTACAGAGTCGAAAGCAGATGTATAATCAAGGAACGTACAACGGACAAACTTGGCCCCTTTGTCTAAGGAGGATACAATGTTGTGATGAAACACAGCAGCAGCGTCCAAAGTACTTTTACCCTGTTTGTAAGCGAACTGCTTTGGATCGTTTGAGAAACTTAAAGAGGGAACAAGTTTTAGTAACAATAGTTTCTCCATTAGTTTCAAAAAAGGAGAGGTAATAGCGATAGGTCTGAACTTAGCATTATTACTAGAGCCTGACTTGGGTACAGGGATGATTTTAATATTTTTCCACAGAGAAGGTACAACATTATTAGAAAAAGAAGTATTAAAAATGTTTGTAAGTGGGTTGCTTAAAATATCAGCACATTTCCTTAGGACAATGGCAGGTATACCATCAGGACCTAGACTCTGGGAAGGTTTAAGAGATTTTAAACATTTAAGAACATCAGAAGTATTAAAACTATTAAAGTCACTGGTCAAGTTATTTGTTACATTGAAGCTAAAAGGTACATTGGGAAGGCGGATAAAAGATCTATTAAGAGTATTTACATCAATAGAGGGAGCACAAGAAGTGTGCTTACCACAACCTGTAATTTCTTTGAAAAGCTTCCACATGTTCCCAGGAGTTTTACATGACAAAATTCTTTGATTATAAATATTGTTTAACCTCTTGATTTCGGATTTAATTTGGATGTTTATTCTCCTAAGACCAGCTTTATCCTTAGCCTTGTACAGTCTCTCTTTTTCTCTTCGAAGCTTTTTGAGATGAGGAGAAGAGAAACGGTCTATTCTTTTGAAAAGTATCTGTTTTGGACAGCATACATCAAGGCAGAATTTAAGATAGTCAGTCAGATTGGAAATAGTATCATCCAGAGTGTGTTCAGTGAAAAGTTCCCAGTTTGTGTCATTTAACATACATCTTAGTTTGAGCACGTTTTCTTGTGAGTAACATCCTTGTTGTGTTTTCCTGGAGAGATTCGAGAGGATATTAGAGTGATATCTGCTATATATCTTGGGTAATATCCGAATAATACAATGATCAGAGTTCATTATAGGAGCACGTCTGCGTGCTTCATATATTTCCGCATCATTAGTAAATACAAGATCCAGCGTTTTATCAAGTCGAGTTGGAAATTTGACAATGTTGACATGACCTAATGATTCAAGAAAAGAACAGTCACAGGTATTGAAGTCTGCAGTGACAACTGATAAAGAGTTTTCAAGATGTGTAACCGCGAATGCTGTGAATTCGTCGGCAAAATAAGATACATCCGAGGCGGAACATCCAGGAGTAACATAAATGTTTGAGATGAAGACGTATTTAAACTTGGATAAGTGTTTCGGACGACATTTGACTGTAATACAATCGATAAAGTCACTAGAGAAAGAAAAACATACATTATTTGAAGTTGACCACTGAGAATGAATGAAGGTTGCGACGCCTCCACCTCTTTTCTTTCTAGAGCATATTCGATCTTGTCTAAACAATGTGAAACCATTTAGAGAAACCAGGTTGTCGTCATAAAGATCATGGAGCCATGTTTCTTGTAATGCGACTATCGCCGTATTGTGATAAGTATCAGATGATAAGAGAGACTGGAGATGCATAATTTTGTTGGGAAGTGAACGGCAGTTTGAACTGACAATAACAGGAATAGTTGTGCGATATAATGGTGTCCGTTTGAGGGCGCGTTGCCAAACACCATGATGTTTTCTCTTAGTTTTATTAGATGCATGAAAGTCATACGGTTTAAAGCATTTAATGAATTCATTACTGTATTTGATACGATTTGTGATCATATTTTGTTAAAATTAAAAATGAGAACATGATGTATTAGATACAAATATGTAGATGTACAGAGAGGTAGCCCAGATGTCAAACAGGCCGCCACAGACATTTCATTGCCGTTTGAGAACAATATGACTGAATCTCATCAGAAGCTAATTTCAAGACATGGCCAAAATCTCAAGATCCGACCCAGCTAGTCCCAACATAGTTCTCATTTATGCCAAGTCAGATGTAAACGAGATGAAATACATCCTATCCCTACCACTGATAAGCCAACCTGCAGCACTAACGATTGCTGAAGCTTGGTGTACGAGTGAACTAAATGATTTCTTTCACTGAAAAGGTTACTCATTTTTCAGGAAGAACAGATCAGTTGGGCGGGGTGGAGGATGCATTATCTCCGCGGAGCTGTGAACTATGATGACCCCAACCTGAATATATGCAACACATTACGGGTGACAGTCTACATCACTGAACAGGAAACTCTGTTATTAGGTTGCATCTGCCACCCACCAAACCACGACAGCGAACTGCTAAATGAAATAACTGAGGCCTTTCACTACACTTTGAAGTTAAACTTCACTCATGAAGTCAGTGGGGGTGATTTCAAGATGCCTGAAGTCTCATTGGAACCCACCAGTACTTCTCCTCACTTCAGTAAATTTTCAGATGCAGTGGAGTTATGTGAGGGACACAAAGTATTCTGAGGCCCGCCCAAAATCACAATATACTGGACTTAGTTTTCTTCAAAGACATCGCCCTATCTAACATAGACACAAGCCATTCCTTTCCAGGTAGTGACCATCACACCATAATCTGCTCCTTCAATAGTAAACTTCACTCATTAAAATGCTTTACACAGCGCTTCGGATGAAGCTATGTGGGATGTATCTAACCACTCACATCCGAGGCTTAGACTAAGACCTGTTCTTCCCTAGTGGCAACCTTAACACTGTCCTACTAGCCTCTTACCAAAAGGTATCGGTATGCTTTGGTGAAATTGTTCCTAAATGTAAAGAGAACTCAAGCCAAAACATAAAAACTTCATTTATGGAAAAGTGATGGCTAAACTACGAAGGGTGCATAGATATTACCACAGGGGAAATTACTTCTGGTGTCTTGTAAATATACAGAACATTTATCTTAAATCAAAAGACAGTAACGACGAGGTCTTACTCACACAAGAAAATGCAGCTCTCAAAAGTATTTCTAAATACACCGCAATCTGTAGGCTTTACCGCAAGAGGCCAAACTCCCGTGAAACGGATAAACCATCCAATTTTGAAAATGATGAGACTGCAAGTGACCCTAAAACAATTTGGAAACTTCTAAACTTCTACTTCTCACCACAACCTCCATTCTCCTGACGCCCACAAAAACTTTAGGAACTATCATCTTTTCCTTCTCTTAAAAGTTCAAACAACTCTGGTCCTGATACGATTCCCTCAAATTTCCTAAAATACGGTGGTGAAGACATTTCCATTCTTCTTCTTAAAGTGTTCTCTACCTTTCTATCAGCTGGAATATATCTAGATGCATGGAAAACTACGCACATTACCCCTAGGTACAAGTCAGGCTCTCGTTTAAGTGTCATGAGTTACAGACCCATAAACTTGACTTCCATTATTTCAGGGATTCTGGGAGATTGTGAAAGGTGCCATTTTTGACTTCCTCCCTCAAGAGAAACTTATCACACCTTATCAACATAATTTCATGAAGTCACATTCTTGCACAACATGCCATTACAATTTTCCGATCACAGTAATTCTATACTTAGATCTTAGTAAGGCCTATGACACAGTGAGCCGCCAATTGCTAACATCAAAAGTCCATCCTTATGGGATCCAAGGCTCATTGTTAGACTAGCTCAGTTCGTTTCTAAGCAATAGGTTGCAAATGGTCACGGTAGGTCTCTACATATTCAACTCGGTTTGGATAACAAGTGGAGTTATACAAGGTGGTGCCCTAGGACCACCATTACTCCTGTTATATTTCAATGACATTTGCGACGTTATTAAACATGACAGACCTTTTCTACTTGCTGATGACATCAAATATTATATCATTCACTCAGGAATAACGTGTCATGTCTATTTGACAGGATTCAGGACGATATTGATGGCATCCATTTGTGGTGTAACAAGTGTAAAATAAAGTTTAACGTTGAATAAATGTGGAGTACTGTGCTCCAAAAACATTTCAACCTAACTTTCCGTCTCCCTACACAACATTCATACTCCTCGCCTGCCGCTTGCAACAGATTTGGGTTTGAAATACTCCCTAGAATTTAGCCTTACGGAATATGTTAAATTACAGGTATAAAAAGTCAAAAGGCTCCTTAGGCTTTTATTCCGAAACTTAAGGACTTGTGAATGCGAAATTCTGCGGTACAAGCTACGCAGAAATAAATATTCGTCTTCTTTAAATGTGCCCGCTGTCATGCAAAATAGAGATAATAATATATTCTCACCTTGTGTACACGAGGGACGCTAGTTTACAGGCATCGTCAATGTTATAAGTAATATATACTTCGAGTAGGCATATTTACAATATTTCACTTACACAGGGTACATATATAAAAAAGGTTATGGAATAATGCCAGTAAGCTCACCCTACATAGGTGAAAGAAATTTACATTGTTGTCTGAATCTGTCGAAAACGCGCGTAACAAATGAAGGCTGCGCTAAATGTGGTCGATGTCGGGCAATGGATAGCGGCACACATCAGCTGATTGGTGCATAAGTCAGCTGTTATCGTGATGCTGTATGTGGGTTGTCATACGTTGTTTTCATGAGTTTCCTTAACTTTGATGCATTTCAAATACCACGTTTTAACCAAAGACTTTTAAAAAAAGGAGAAAAATAGTCGTTTTAGGCATTTTGACTGAACATCTATTTGTCATCAAACTGAGTTGTCACTGTACATTAGGAATGTAAAAATTCATTGTTAAGTGTTAACTACAGTGAGAAATTTGGAATAATTTTGGTAGGTGAAACATAGTTTCCTAAATGAAGAAGAGATGTTTTGGGCAACAGTGAAGAATAGACACCAACTTCAGACGACCTTGAAACAGCAAATCATATTGTTCTATGTGAAAAGTGGCACTTAATTTACAAATAAATGTATCTACGATGTATGTGTAATAAAAAGGAATCATATAGGACATATACCTCTAACATGCCGCGAATCTGGCCTCAAATTCTCTTAGAAGTAGTTATAGACATCAAACGAATGCATTCTCTATTTCACCAGCTGTAGCAGATACCGGCTGCATATATGCAATATATTACTAAGGGGGAGCTTTGATTTCGAGAAGAAAGCATCTAAAAAAATCACCAATTATGTACGACTTACCAACTTATACAGACTTCCTCATATAAAGTGGGTGCATCTGTATGTATAGACATCAAAAGCACAGGAATCATTTTTCAGAGTCATTATGCGTCCACATACGCATGTTTTATTCCTCCCTATCATCCCATCGTCCACAGAGAAGCCAAAAGCCAAATCTAGGAGACATTTTGAACAAGGATTGTGAGTAGCATGCTTTTGTAATGCCAAGCTATCGGAGCGGTCAAATCTGGGTCACTTGATATCAGCGCCTATTGTTCACTCTTTCCGTGTTTTAAATATGAGGGTTGTCAATGTAGTTGAAGAGAAATCCTATCAGAAGCATTAATGTGATTAATTGTTATGACATTTATTCTTAGACCTTGTGTATAATAACCTTATTGTTTGTTACATATTGGCACAAGAATAAAGGATTCTTGAGTCGCCAATCCGTGTTCTGGATTTTCGCGTTGGTTATTGCACATTGTTGCTGAAGGTCCTCTAAGGACAGCGTTAAATCCATTGTGGTTAGACCTGTACATTGACAAGGGTTATGAATCAGGCAAAAATGTAACGCAAACGTTGGACGTACCGCGTTAAGATGAATCTATGTTGGACGAAAAAGTGGGTGTAGGATTCAGACTCAGAAGTGCACTGTCATCTTTTAGCAGTCTGGTGACTGAGGAGATGAACGCTGAGAGTGTGTTTGCATCGCGCACATCAGCTGGTAGTCTATTCCAAATGACTGAAAACTTATTTAAGAAGAAATTATACCGCATGTAAGTCTGACAATGCTCTGTAGCAACTAGGTTGTGATGATTTCTAAGATTGTAACTGATGACAGCGGTAGGTTTAATTATTGGCTCGGAGGAGTGCACGAGCAGATTAGTTAGCTTGAAGTAAAAAATCAGGTTAAGCTTAAGACGTCTTTTCCAGAGTGGTTCTAAACTTAGTCTGTCGCAACGTTCATAGTATTGGAGACCACTTTCTAAACCAAGAATTCTTAAGGTGAATTGCCGTTGCACTCCTTCTAACTTAAGCTTGTCATTTTGTCTGAGTCCGCTAAGAATAAACGGGCAGTATTCTAAAATAGGTCGGACACATACTTTATATAATAAAACACTAGTCTCACAACAAAAGAAATTGCGAGTGATGCATCCTAGGAGCCTTCGTGTTTTACGTCTGGCATAATCAGTTTGTTCAGAGAACGTTAAGTTACTAGAGTATCTGATACCGAGATCTACGACTGAGTTGAACTTGGCTAGTATACGCCCATTTATTTCAAGATTCAGGTCAAGGTTACTGTTTCCGATACAAATCCAGCCGCATTTATCAATGTTGAACTATAGACAGGATTCAGTATACCATGTTGCGAGACTACTTAGTTCAAGATGTATTTTATTCACCATATCACTTAGTTCATGAGCGTAGCAGGAGTAAACGACTTTGAGGTCGTCAGAATATAGGAATGATTTACCTGAGGTGAAGCAGTTGCAAATGCTGTTAATGTATACTGTAAATAAAAGTGGACCTAGGACACTACCTTGCACAACCCCACTTGTGATCTGTCTGGGATGAGACAATACAGATCCAACCTTGGTTATTTGTACCCTATTGCTTAGAAACGATTTCAACCAGCTCAGTAATGGATTGCGAATCCCACATGAATACAGCTTCTCAAAGAGAATACTGTGAGATACCATGTCAAATGCCCTAGATATGTCGAAGTAGAGAACAACAACTAGCTTACGTGCTTCGCGACTACTAGTGATGCAGTTGAAAAGTCGAAGTGGCAAGTAACGCAAGACCTATTTTTGAGAAATCCGTGTTGAGACCTTGTAACAAGATCTTCCTTAAGTAGATAGTCTGACAACTGATCTTTGACAACTTTCTCCATGATTCGAGAGACAACTGGGGTTATATTTATGGGTCTGTAATTGCGGACGTTTGCCTTATCACCGGATTTATAGTGTGGAATTATGAAGCTAGTTTTCCACTCATTAGGGTAAGTGCCAGTGTCCATAGATATTGAGAAGAATTTAAGAAGTAGTAGGGGTATATCAAACCCACTGTTTTTGAAAATTATAGAAGCAAGGCCATCTGGTCCCGTGCTAGTGGAAGGTTTCAGGCTTTTAACTGCTTGTTCTATTAATTGGTCGGTGAACACTATGCTTCCGAGGAAAGAGCTAGTAAGGGGGCCGATTTCACCAGGAATGTGCGTTTTTTAACTGAAGTTTGCAAACCACTCACTGAATATTTCACAGATGGTGGCAGGCACATTGTAGATAACTTCGTCATGAAGTAAATAGGGGATGTCCCTCGTCGACTGCAATCGTTTTTTAAGAAGTGTTGTTAAGTTATAAAATTTGGAATTGCTCTCAAGTGCCCTTAATTCTTCGTCGAGGTCCTTTTGAGAGCGTTGGCGGTTGATAGATTCAAGAGACGTATGGATTGAGTGCAGTAGTGACATATCCTTGGTGGAATAGTACTGTTTCTTGAACTTCCTTAACTTATTGCGGCATGCCCTCGGAATGTATTCAGCTTGGTGTCTACTTAATTTCACTACCTTCTTAGGAGCAACAGTATCTAGACAAAGGATAACATTCCTGTAAAATAGGGACACTACAGCCTCCAGGGAGTCAGTGGTTAAATATTCATCCCAGTGACAGAGTCGAATGAGTTCTTGGACTAATCCCCAGTCTGTATGTTTGTAACTACGACAAATCAAGCTCCCTGAATCCTGTTTGTTTCCTGTATTTAGTGGTGAGAAAGGCAGAGAGCAGAGCACCATTCTATGGTCACTACTGGAAAATCTGTTACCAACATAGGTGGAGACTGGGATTGTGTCATGACAAAACACAAGGTCCAACATGTTGTCACCACGAGTGGGTGTCTGGACGTGTTGCTGCCATCCATAACAATCGATAGTGGCAAGTAATTCGTCGAAGCGTTGCGGGCCGGAACTACTTGACCAATTGACTTCTGGAAGATTGAAGTCCCCTGCAATTATTTTGTAATTAGTACTAAACGATGAGGCGTGTGCGAATGATTTAGCTAATAACGCATCAGTTTCTTTGGTTGAGCTTGGTGCTTGATAAACACAGCCTATGAGAAGCTTGTACTTATCTCCTTGTAAGACGACCCAGAGTGAATCAGGTACCTGGTTCAATATTTCATCTTCCACTTTACGGGCTACGAATGAGTTATGTATATATATGAGACATCCTCCACAACGCTTGCAATCTCTATTTGCACGGTGTACGGTGTAATCATCTATGCCTATATGCACATCAAGTACAGAATATGAGCACCATGATTCAGTAATCAAAGCTACAGTAGGCTTGGCGATAAATAATAATGCCCTTAGTTCAGATATCTTATTGATTAAGGAACGCGCATTAATTAGCAATATCGTGAATAAGTCACGGGATACTACAAACTGGCTTAAGATATCACCATAACCTAACTCTGTTTGTGCGTCAACAACGCAAGAGTTTATGAATGATACGGGGGTCGGACTGGGTGTCTGTACATCGGGGTTAGAGTGCAGTGAGGTGGTCCTAGGTGCCATGGGTCGTACCAGTGATTCGGGACACTTGGAAAATTTACCATTTGATCCTGGATATAAGGATAGTAGATGTTGGGCCTGGGTTGACGGTTAAAAAGCATAGCATCAAATGGTCTACCCATCCACGCGCTATCCATCATACCAGTACACAATTTCGTGTTGGTTTTATAACTTAAAGGAAATTGAGAGGGAAAGTGCTTTGATTGTAAGACTTTGGGGGGTTTTGGTGCCTGACTTAATAAAAGAAGTTGTTCGCGAAAGATTATTATGGTAAGTTGTAGTTGTAGGTTACAGTGTAGTAAGAATCAAATTCGTATGTGCGTGGTGTCATCCCAGGAAGATGACCAGTTTAGTTGTTCAGTGTAGTGTCCTAGGAACACTTTTATTCACAGTCTACAGTAAGAGTATTTGTAAGTGCTTCCCCTCAGGCAAACCATTCCTATATTTCAGACGTCACATCACCCATCTTAGACATGGGTTTCTTGCGCCAGCATAAATTTCTGGTAGATCCGAGAAGTCCCGAATTAATCGACTCACACAAGCAAGCGTATATTGCTGGTGTGGCCAGTGAGTATCATCTTTAAATCTGATAGTCGTATGCATGTTAGAGGCTCCATATACTGAATTAGTGAGTCAGTTCTTCGATCTTCTTCAACCTTCTTTCGGGGAAACCGAGCTGAAGTAATAAGTGGTTCAGCATATTAAAACCTCTGGACCACCTTTTTATACACGCCCTCGACCCTTCAATCCACAGAGATTATGTATGACAAAGACACAATTTAACAAAGTGCTAAAGCTTAGGTTCATCAGACCATCTAGTAGCTTGTGGTCTTCACCACTTTGTATGGTACCTAAGGAGCCTTCTGGTGAAATACGGCCATGTAGCGATTACCGAGCTCTGAGTAAGCAAACGATACCTACTACCACAAATACACGATTGCATCAGCAATTTGCCGGATGTTAAAGTTTTCTCCAATATTGATATCGTAAGAGTCCATCACATTCCCATTCGTCCGGATGTCGTTCCGAAAATAGCTATTATCACACCATTCGACTTAAACGAGTTCGTTCGCACGCCTTTCGGCTAATGAACGCAGCCTAGACATTCCAACGCTTAATTGATCAATTACTCCGTGATCTCCCCTTCGTATACGCCTACAATGACAACTTACACATTGCGAGTGTTGATGAGGCAGAACGTTTGAACAAGTGAAGACTGTACTCGAGAGACCCCACCAGTGTGAGATGACCACCAACTTGGACAAATGTGAATTTGGCAAGAGCTCATTGAAGACTTCATTGACTGATGAGGCCATGTTTTGGCTTCGCTGCCGCTTGCTCTTTTCCAGCCTGACCCTATGTCAGCTAACATTACCCGTCGAGGAAGGCGATGACTAGGCATACGTAACACGTGTCCTAACCATCTCAGTCGATGTAATTTCACAGCCTCGTCGATTGATTTCCCCTCTTTACCTAGCACTCGAACGAAGCCTTACGTCAATATTGCTCACCTTATTATGCCACCTCATACGGGAGATAGAACGCAGACACCTATGATCGAAGACAGCTGATCTTTTCATGTCTTCTGCTCTCAATGGTCAGGTCTCACAGCCATAAAGGAGGACGGAGCGGACTGCTGAGTTGTACACACGTCCTTTGGTCGACAGCCGCCCGGATATCACGCCTACGCCAGAGACGGCATGAACTGACATATGCCAAACGAGCCTTCTGTATCCGTGCTGAGATTTTCTCAGCGATCAACCCGCTGGCGTTGGCTGGTGCAACCTCCCAATTACGTGAAGTGGTCAACATGCTGTACCACTTCAACTCCTATTTGTAAGCTAAGAGTCATTGTAGTCCAGTCCAATTATGTAGCCTCATCATCTTACATTTGGTGGGAGCGAAACGCATGCCAAACATCCGTAAATTACAGCTCAAGGTGTTCAGAAGACTGCAATTTGTCAGCGTCTTCACCTAGGAGGAAGGACTATATCATCTGCATATTCTAAGTCAACGAGATTATCCACTGGTAACAAGTCAATCCCTGAGTCACTGAAGTGAGTTAGGGTCAATTCCATTAGTACATCTATGATGAAATGGAATAGAAATGGGGATAGTGGACACCACTAGCTGTCACCAGTTCAGATGACAACTCGCTGTGAGCTCTCACCTGGCTGACTGCATCAATTTGAGTAGAGTGGCTTGATCAGTGCAATGTATTTCCTCGTCATTCCCTTTACAGCCAAGCATCGCCAGAGAACGTCTCGGTCGACAGAATCGATTGCCATTTTCAGGCCAGGGAATATAACGATTGTTGGACGCCGATAAGTCGAAAGGTTAGATATAATTAATACATCCTCTTCCTGGTCTAAAACCTGCCTGGTTCTGTCGAGTTTGTTCCTCTCGAACACCACTTAGTCTACGCATAATTATTGAGCCTAGATCTTTAGACACGACATTTGTCAAGCTAATCGCCCTGTCGTTCTCACAGGAAGACTTGTCTACCCTCTTGTATACGGGGATAGTCAATGACTTACACCAACCCGACGGGCTTCCTCTGATTTCCAGACGCTCCCTAGTACCTCAGTTTACGCAGACAGTTGACTGTTTCCACCGCACTTAAATAACTCTGGAGTCGTTTCATCAGGTCCTGCTTTCCCTCGTTTCAGACTAGTGACGGCCTTAGTAACCTCAGTTAGGGACGGACGACCTATGTTTATATTACCATTCAGAGAGGTGTTGGATGTTCGATAAGTTGAGTATGGCTGTAGGCCAATTAAACTGCTCCTCAAAGTGTTCTTTCCAACGTTCCAGTCGTCTGTCCTAGGAGCTAATTATGGTGCCATTTTTCTCAGAGATTGTCTCACTTATCATTTGACTTTTCCCGCCTGTTTCCCTGACAAGACTAAATAGTTACCAATCGCCGATGCCTTTTCCATATTTTTCGCTTTTGTCGTCCATCACTGTTAACGGTCGTTACGAAGACTTCCCGTTAGTTTTCGTTTGATTAGCTTTCGCTCCCCATCATAATCGGAGCTCGCTGGAATCAGTCTTCTTGCGTCAATCAGTTCGGATGAGGCAGTAGAGATCCAATGGCTTTTACTAACTTTTGGTTTTAGCTTATTAACAACTTTCACAGCTGTGTCTGCAGCTAACTGTATGTTGTGCCAGGCTACCTCAGGCGAAGTCCTGCTGTCGACCTCAGAAACTCGTTTCGCTATTTTTTCCTTAAATAAGGACTCACAGTCTCGATCTAGTTGGGGACGTAACTGTTTCGCTGCCGTCAATTTCTTATGTCCATTTAGTCGTAAGCATAAACGTGCATGGACCAGTGCGTAATCGGAGTCTACGCACATATTTCAGCAGGAGCGGCAGTCTTCTACTAACCCTCGCCAACAGTGCCATATCGCTATGTGATCTACATGAGTCCAGCGTTGATTTGGTGATGGAGGTGACCAGATCACACAGTATCTCTCTTTGTGCCTGTGCTGACTAGGAACAGATGGTTATCTGAGCAAAACTGTAGAAGACGATCACCGTTGTCGATTCGTCGGCAGTGAACTCCATACGTTCCACCTACATACTTCTCAGTCTGGCACAACTTCCCTAATTGGGCTTTGAACTCGCCTGCTAAAATAACTATATCTGAACGTTTTGCTTTCTGCAGCACATTAGACAGTTTCAGGTAGGAGTCAACTTTTAGTTCATCTGAACTGCAGTCTTTTGGGGTGTAAGTGAAGACTAAGAAAAGGCAACGCAAGGGGTAGCACTGTCTTTCCTTCTTTTAAAGGACCCGTTCAGACGGACTGCTCACATACGACCATCCACTGGGATCCAGTCAAGAAGTGATTTTTCCGCCCTAACACTCAGTTCTATTGATAGGATCCCACACACTTTGTTATTGTTCAATTATCTTAACGACTGTTAATCTCGCATAAGTTGTATATCATCAATTCTCACACACTTTGTTATTGTTCAATTATCTTAATGACTGTTAATCTCGCATATGTGGTATATTATCATTTCCCAGGCACTTTGTTATTGTTCAATTATCTTAATGACTGTTAATCTCGCATAAGTTGTATATCATCATTCCCACGCATTTTGTTATTGACTATTACGACCAATTATTTCAAATACTGTTAGCTGTCTGTATTGGTTGTAAAATTGTATAAATACCATTTCCTAAATAAGTTATTTGTCGTCGTCGTCCTTCAGTGTGCTGGTACTGTGGTTCGTGGCATTTTGTCAAGTGCTGTCCTTTCAAGAAACATAAATGCCGTAATTGTCACCGTTTTGGACATAAAGAGGGTTACTGTCCACCACAGAAAGATTCTTCGGTGAAGAACAGAAGTAGTCGTTTCAAGCCGAAACAATCTCCTCGAATACAGACCATTTTCACAACTTCCAAAGTCGATTTCGCCAGCAAACGTAAGTACATTACACTACGCATTAACGGCAAATCTATTCGTCTTCAGTTGGATACGGCATCAGATATCACCTTAATTTCCCGAACTACGTGGCGCAAACTTGGGTGCCCACAGATTGTGCCGACCGAGCATGTCGCTGAGAATGCCTCTGGAGATATACTGAAACTCGTGGGTGAGATAAATTGCCAGGTTCAGTTTGGTGAGAATCAGTTCAATGGTGTATGTTACGTCACAAACTACCATGATCTGAATTTGCTTGGTCTTGACTGGTTAGACAAGCTCCATATCTTCAATGAACCATTAAATTCAGTATGCTCTAATGTTTCGTCCTCAGCAAATAATGTTGTTCCCGGACATGTATCAGATCAGTCTCTCTTGCAACGCCTGCGTCAAAAGCACGCTTCTGTTTTCCAGGACAAACTTGGTTGCTGCTAATTTACCCAAGTGCTTATGCAAAACCGAAGGGAAAGGGAACAACAGAAGAAATTTGGGATAGATCCTAGCTGCATTATCGTACGACGCCAAATCCTTCCGCAGCCGGAAGCCCGGGACGCAGATCATACTCTATCCAGTACTACGCGAAAGTCAACTCGACAAGGAAGAGCACCAAAACCTTTTCAAATAGGTCCAAAAAGCAAGTCCTACACTTTTAACGGGGGTAGGTGATAGGATCCCACACACTTTGTTATTGTTCAATTATCTTAACGACTATTAATCTCGCATAAGTTGTATATCATCAATTCCCACGCATTTCGTTATTGACTATTACGACCAATTATTTCAAATACTGTTAGCTGTCTGTATTGGTTGTAAAATTGTATAAATACCATTTCCTAAATAAGTTTCTTTGTCGTAGTCGTAGTTGTTGTACTACAATATACAGTCAGAGACCAGACTTTGTCTTTTGATATTTGCGTGGTTCGCTGAATCGGAAGGTACCAGAAGCAGATAGGCATATTAGTCAGGCGCAGACAGAACAAGGAGACAACGTCCTCATTTAATTCCGCTACAGTTATAACAGCTATCCCTACACCTGCGAGTCTTCGTGAGCTAGGTGAGGGGTCTCCCGACACCCTTAAAGTGAATTTTGCAGGTTCACCTTGTTGGCCGGTTGGGGTTAAGTCGATGACCGCACTAGGGCCTTACATGCATGTCTCCGAGGCACAGCACATCCATGACTCGAAATGCCGTACTTCTAGTTAGTGATGCCTGTCGTCCGATTTGGCAGAGGGTCCTGACGTTAAAAGCTCCTATGTGAAGTTGGCTACGTGGCTTTAAAGGCTATCTGGGGTGTTTCTATGGCTCTCACTTTTGTTCGTGGACACAGAGTGAAGTGAAGATGACTCACTAGCCTGAAGAATAGTGCTAACTGTGGTAGAGAAGCAAGACGAGGAAGGTGATGTGAGTGAGGGGGAGTGATGCTCAGGAAGGCTACGTGTGCTTTTATAATTGTGTTGGTGGTTGTTACTTCCCGGCTGCCCACATCGTGGAAATAGATTGATTCTTCGGGAACCTGAAACAGAAAGAGTGTTGCGTGACCGCAGAGCCCAGGGGACAGCTGCTTGAGGCCGGTCACACGCGGCCTGTTTTTATTTGTTCTTTTTTGTTTGGTGTGCCGCAGAAGCATATTTATCACTTCTGCCCTACGACACGGCAGCAGGAAGCGCGGTCATTGTTAATCCGAGCCTTGACCGATCCGGCATGATATTTTGTGAATTCGTTTGAATCACAGTTTTGGATTGGGTAGCTGCTTTTTGTCTAACCGCTATCCAAACAACCTTTCTGGCATGGTAGGACCTCAAGCGACATAAGTCTCAGCCAGTATAGTTTGTTGGGTCATTGCGATATGCAACCTCGACCACCACGTCAAGGTAGCAGCTTTCGGTCGACTACAATAAAATATCTAGAAGAATCCACTAACCTTTTTCTGAAACTCCGCATCTTCCTGTAATTGATTCTGCTAAACTTCAGCGTTTTCCTTTTTTGTAACAAGCTCCATACGTAATGACTTCACAGTGTCTTCTAAAGTTGAAAGCTTAGAACGTAGTATTTCCTTCTCTCCTTCAGCTAATAAAAATGTGGGGTGTAGGTGTCAGACGCAGGAGATCACTGTCATCTTTGAGGAGTCTTGTGACTGGGAAAATGAATACTGAAAGTGTTTGCGTCACGGACATTTGTTGGTGGTCTATTCCGAATGAATGAGAACTTATTTAGGAAGAAGTTGGACAGCGTGTAAGTTTGGCAATGCTCTATAGCAACTAAGTTGTCATGATTTCTTAGATTGCAACTGATGACAGAGGTGGATTTAGTTATTGGCCTGGAAGAGTGCAACAGAATAGTAGTTAGCTTGTTGCAGACGTCTTTCCCCGGTTGATTTTACTTTTAGTCTGTCGCAACGCTCAGTGTAGCCAAGACCGCATTCTAAAACCAAGATATCCTAAGGTAAATTGCCGTTGCACTCCGTCTGATTTAAGCTTCTAATTCTGGTGGAGTTCAATAAGATTAAACGAGGAGTATTCTAAAATATATGGGACACACGTATAATAAAATTCTTGTTTCAAAATCAAATAAACTGCAGGTTATGCATCCTAGGAGAGTGCGTGTTTTACGTCTTGTATAAATAGTTTGTCCAGAGAGCGTTAAACTACTACCGTATCCGACACCGAGATCTACTGCCGAGGCTGTTGAAAAGAATCAGGTAGTGTATAATCCTTAATGGCTTGTACATCATCAGGCACTGGTCTGATTCCTTGGCTGTCGATCAAATGCCCGCGGAATTTCAATGAGATCTTGCCAAATTCACATTTGTCCAAGTTATATATATATTTATTCCTGTTTATGCAGGAACATGCCAATTGTACAGGCATGGATAAGTTATTATATAAATTACAGTTTGTTTGTTCAATCTAACATTAGAGTCAGTCAGAACAGTCTGCAAAATAGTCTGTCTGTGTAACACGTAAAGAGATATAGAAATATTGTCTTCGCATTAACAAAAATCCAGACTTCAGATGAATGTAATACAAATATCTGGGAAAAATAAAGCTTGAAGTCAATTCTCCTATATAACTTTGTTGTGAGAAGCATCCGTGAGATAAAGTTTATTGATGTATTATTTTGAGTCAATAATGTATTTATTCCATTTTTTCACCAGTCTATTCGTAATTTTATAATGGGAAAGAAATTTGATCTTTGATACGAAAATTAGATAAGGTAATGTTAGATTGTTTTACTGCATCAAATGAGGTCGATTCTAGAACTATTCATTGGCGCCATTTGCGTCAGCATTGCAGACTGTACATGTAAGTTGAGTAATTCATTGAAAACTGCTTGAAAACCAGTTGTTTCTTTATATCAGATCAAGAATACTCCTTGTACAGAATGTTAGCCAGCGTTTTCAAGTGGTTGCATCGGATCGTTCATGGAATTTGAGTTTGAATTTACATAAATGGTCATTTCAGTTTAGATGTTGGGTTGTTCGACCTCGACCAGGAGGTATATAGAAGATTACGCTCAGCAGGGAGATAAAGTATGTAATGGTGTATGTATATGGTGGTCATCTCACACTGGTGGGGTCTCTCGAGTACAGTCTTCACTTGTTCAAACGTTCTGCCTCATCAACACTCGCAATGTGTAAGTTGTCATTGTAGGCGTATACGAAGGGGAGATCACGGAGTAATTGATCAATTAAGCGTTGGAATGTCTAGGCTGCGTTCATTAGCCGAAAGGCGTGCGAACGAACTCGTTTAAGTCGAATGGTGTGATAATAGCTATTTTCGGAACGACATCCGGACGAATGGGAATGTGATGGACTCTTACGATATCAATATTGGAGAAAACTTTAACATCCGGCAAATTGCTGATGCAATCGTGTATTTGTGGTAGTAGGTATCGTTTGCTTACTCAGAGCTCGGTAATCGCTACATGGCCGTATTTCACCAGAAGGCTCCTTAGGTACCATACAAAGTGGTGAAGACCACAAGCTACTAGATGGTCTGATGAACCTAAGCTTTAGCACTTTGTTAAATTGTGTCTTTGTCATACATAATCTCTGTGGATTGAAGGGTCGAGGGCGTGTATAAAAAGGTGGTCCAGAGGTTTTAATATGCTGAACCACTTATTACTTCAGCTCGGTTTCCCCGAAAGAAGGTTGAAGAAGATCGAAGAACTGACTCACTAATTCAGTATATGGAGCCTCTAACATGCATACGACTATCAGATTTAAAGATGATACTCACTGGCCACACCAGCAATATACGCTTGCTTGTGTGAGTCGATTAATTCGGGACTTCTCGGATCTACCAGAAATTTATGCTGGCGCAAGAAACCCATGTCTAAGATGGGTGATGTGACGTCTGAAATATAGGAATGGTTTGCCTGAGGGGAAGCACTTACAAATACTCTTACTGTAGACTGTGAATAAAAGTGTTCCTAGGACACTACACTGAACAACTAAACTGGTCATCTTCCTGGGATGACACCATGCACATACGAATTTGATTCTTACTACACTGTAACCTACAACTACAACTTACCATAATAATCTTTCGCGAACAACTTCTTTTATTAAGTCAGGCACCAAAACCCCCCAAAGTCTTACAATCAAAGCACTTTCCCTCTCAATTTCCTTTAAGTTATAAAACCAACACGAAATTGTGTACCGGTATGATGGATAGCGCGTGGATGGGTAGACCATTTGATGCTATGCTTTTTAACCGTCAACCCAGGCCCAACATCTACTATCCTTATATCCAGGATCAAATGGTAAATTTTCCAAGTGTCCCGAATCACTGGTACGACCCATGGCACCTAGGACCACCTCACTGCACTCTAACCCCGATGTACAGACACCCAGTCCGACCCCCGTATCATTCATAAACTCTTGCGTTGTTGACGCACAAACAGAGTTAGGTTATGGTGATATCTTAAGCCAGTTTGTAGTATCCCGTGACTTATTCACGATATTGCTAATTAATGCGCGTTCCTTAATCAATAAGATATCTGAACTAAGGGCATTATTATTTATCGCCAAGCCTACTGTAGCTTTGATTACTGAATCATGGTGCTCATATTCTGTACTTGATGTGCATATAGGCATAGATGATTACACTGTACACCGTGCAAATAGAGATTGCAAGCGTTGTGGAGGATGTCTCATATATATACATAACTCATTCGTAGCCCGTAAAGTGGAAGATGAAATATTGAACCAGGTACCTGATTCACTCTGGGTCGTCTTACAAGGAGATAAGTACAAGCTTCTCATAGGCTGTGTTTATCAAGCACCAAGCTCAACCAAAGAAACTGATGCGTTATTAGCTAAATCATTCGCACACGCCTCATCGTTTAGTACTAATTACAAAATAATTGCAGGGGACTTCAATCTTCCAGAAGTCAATTGGTCAAGTAGTTCCGGCCCGCAACGCTTCGACGAATTACTTGCCACTATCGATTGTTATGGATGGCAGCAACACGTCCAGACACCCACTCGTGGTGACAACATGTTGGACCTTGTGTTTTGTCATGACACAATCCCAGTCTCCACCTATGTTGGTAACAGATTTTCCAGTAGTGACCATAGAATGGTGCTCTGCTCTCTGCCTTTCTCACCACTAAATACAGGAAACAAACAGGATTCAGGGAGCTTGATTTGTCGTAGTTACAAACATACAGACTGGGGATTAGTCCAAGAACTCATTCGACTCTGTCACTGGGATGAATATTTTACCACTGACTCCCTGGAGACTGTAGTGTCCCTATTTTACAGGAATGTTATCCTTTGTCTAGATACTGTTGCTCCTAAGAAGGTAGTGAAATTAAGTAGACACCAAGCTGAATACATTCCGAGGGCATGCCGCAATAAGTTAAGGAAGTTGAAGAAACAGTACTATTCCACTAAGGATATATCACTACTGCACTCAATCCATGAGTCTCTTGAATCTATCAAGCGCCAACGCTCTCAAAAGGACCTCGACGAAGAATTAAGGGCACTTGAGAGCAATTCCAAATTTTATAACTTAACAACACTTCTTAAAAAACGATTGCAGTCGACGAGGGACATCCCCTATTTACTTCATGATGAAGTTATCTACAATGTGCCTGCCACCATCTGTGAAATATTCAGTGAGTGGTTTGCAAACTTCAGTTAAAAAACGCACATTCCTGGTGAAATCGGCCCCCTTACTAGCTCTTTCCTCGGAAGCATAGTGTTCACCGACCAATTAATAGAACAAGCAGTTAAAAGCCTGAAACCTTCCACTAGCACGGGACCAGATGGCCTTGCTTCTATAATTTTCAAAAACAGTGGGTTTGATATACCCCTACTACTTCTTAAATTCTTCTCAATATCTATGGACACTGGCACTTACCCTAATGAGTGGAAAACTAGCTTCATAATTCCACACTATAAATCCGGTGATAAGGCAAACGTCCGCAATTACAGACCCATAAATATAACCCCAGTTGTCTCTCGAATCATGGAGAAAGTTGTCAAAGATCAGTTGTCAGACTATCTACTTAAGGAAGATCTTGTTACAAGGTCTCAACACGGATTTCTCAAAAATAGGTCTTGCGTTACTTGCCACTTCGACTTTTCAACTGCATCACTAGTAGTCGCGAAGCACGTAAGCTAGTTGTTGTTCTCTACTTCGACATATCTAGGGCATTTGACATGGTATCTCACAGTATTCTCTTTGAGAAGCTGTATTCATGTGGGATTCGCAATCCATTACTGAGCTGGTTAAAATCGTTTCTAAGCAATAGGGTACAAATAACCAAGGTTGGATCTGTATTGTCTCATCCCAGACAGATCACAAGTGGGGTTGTGCAAGGTAGTGTCCTAGGTCCACTTTTATTTACAGTATACATTAACAGCATTTGCAACTGCTTCACCTCAGGTAAATCATTCCTATATTCTGACGACCTCAAAGTCGTTTACTCCTGCTACGCTCATGAACTAAGTGATATGGTGAATAAAATACATCTTGAACTAAGTAGTCTCGCAACATGGTATACTGAATCCTGTCTATAGTTCAACATTGATAAATGCGGCTGGATTTGTATCGGAAACAGTAACCTTGACCTGAATCTTGAAACAAATGGGCGTATACTAGCCAAGTTCAACTCAGTCGTAGATCTCGGTATCAGAAACTCTAGTAACTTAACGTTCTCTGAACAAACTGATTATGCCAGACGTAAAACACGAAGGCTCCTAGGATGCATCACTCGCAATTTCTTTTGTTGTGAGACTAGTGTTTTATTATATAAAGTATGTGTCCGACCTATTTTAGAATACTGCCCGTTTATTCTTAGCGGACTCAGACAAAATGACAAGCTTAAGTTAGAAGGAGTGCAACGGCAATTCACCTTAAGAATTCTTGGTTTAGAAAGTGGTCTCCAATACTATGAACGTTGCGACAGACTAAGTTTATAAATAAATAAATAAATTTATTCTCATAGTACTGTACATGAGGGACGCCAGTTTACTGGCATCATCAAGTTGTTACAGAAATAGAACCATATAATTCAATCACAATTTACAGGTAGTAGCAAGATATGCTTTACATGTTCGCTGGAGATTATACATACACTTGATAAATGTTAATCCCAGTAGTATAAAACAGCCTTTTCACTTATATACAATCATTTCTGTGCAAAGTTGGAATAATCTGCTAGATTGTCAGTGAGTGCAACACAACAGGAAATACAGGAGTATTGTCTTCGCATTAACAAAAAAACCAGGTCTTTGGTGGATGGATTATAAGTGCCTGGGAAAAAAATAAAGCTTGAAGTAAATATTCATACATAACTTTGTTGTGTGCAGAATCATTGAATTATAGTTCATTGATGTGTTATTTTGAAATCAGTGATATGTTTATCTCATTTGATCTTCAATGTCATTGTTGGGAGTAAGTACATAAGCTTCGGACGCATTAATTAATGGATTTCTACTGCAAATTATTATTTCCTTAGCGTGAGGAAGGTTTATGAAATTCAGCTGTTCCGACAGGAGTTGAGAATATTAACTGCTCAGCAAAATTATGGATATAAGTTCATCACATTATCTAAGGAAAGGTGGGTTGCAGTTGGTGAGGGATATATGGTGCCCAGCGAGCGTTCATCTGTACATGTGATGTTGTGGTGAGTTATACCTTTTTCATGTTGTCGGTTTATGTCCATTTTATTCCACTTATTGTGTTGGGTAGTAGTTTTACAAACGAGATTTCTTGTCTGTTTGAGGATACGTATCTTAACCGTTAATGTTTTATCTAGAATTATAAATATAGGCAAAAAACAACAGGTGTAGTATTTAAGCTTATACATTAAATGGACCTATAATTTCGCAGGCCCTCAGATAGGAACTAGAACTACTATCGTTTGCAAACTCTTGTAGTTTGTCATTAAGCACCTTTTTGAAGGAGGCCAATGTACTTGCTTGACGCATTTCCATTGGCAGTTTATTCCATATCTGTGCATACCTAATCAAGTAAAACTTTTGCCTGGTGGCTGTTTTACATTGTTCGATAGCTACTGTACCCTTAGTGTGTCTTAGTTTGTAGCCATTGTCATCTGAAAGTCGAGTGCCATTAGTAGAGGTAAAAACTAAGTGGTTTAGAAGCTTATAGTAAAGTGTCAAGTTTAGTCTCAGGCGTCTTAGCCAAAGTGTTTCTAGTCCTAGGGTATCACATCTAGTGGAGTAGTTCGTACCATTTTCAGTTCCGAGTAATTTTAACGTGAAGTACCTCTGCACTCCCTCGACTTTCAATTTGTCCTCTATGCGTATGCTACTATACATGAATGAACAGTAATCAAATAAAGGACGCACACAAACCTTGTGCAACAGAATTCTAGACTCATTTCTGTAGAAGTTCCTGAGTAGAATGCCGATAAGTCTGCGTGACTTTGACACTTGTTTGGAGATATGTTCAGAAAATGATAAGTTATGTGAATATTTCAGCCCTAGGTCCAGTACAGATTCCAGTCGTTGAAGTGCATGGCCTTGAATTGTCAGGTCAAGTTCTAAATTGTTGCTACCTATGCAGAGCCAGCCACATTTTTCGACATTAAATTGGAGTTGCCAGGTGTCACACCATCTATCCATTTTTTCTAATTCTTGCTGTATGGCGTTTACTGTTATTCCAAGATCTGTGTTCTTGCATTTATACGTCACTTTTAAGTCATCTGCATATAGTATTGGTTTACCTACACTAAAGCATTCACAGATACTGTTTATATATATTATGAATAAGAGTGGGCCTAATACACTTCCCTGGATTACACCACTACTTACTGGTTTAGGCCTTGAGATTATCGAGCCAACTTTCGTTGCCTGACTTCGGCCACACAGAAATGATTTTATCCAGCTCAGGAGAGGATCACTTATCCCTAGTGAGCATAACCTGCTGACTAGCAGATTATGGGGAACTCTGTCGAAGGCTTTTGTTATATCGAAATAGGGCACAATTACTAGTCCTCTGTTGTCCCTGCTTCGTGTAACTTCATTGAAAAAGTCTATGTGACAGATCACACATGATCTTTTTTTAAGAAATCCGTGTTGTGATGGATTGATAAGTTCATGTTCTAGTAAGTTGTCTGACACTTGGTCTTTAACCACTTTCTCCATTATTCGGGATATTACCGGTGTTATATTGATAGGTCGATAGTTGCATACACTGGTTTTGGCCGCTGCTTTGTGCTTAGGTAATATGTATGTGGTTTTCCACACTTCAGGATAAGTTCCAGTTTCCAACGAGAGAGTAAATATTCTAAGTAACAAGACTACCATTTCCGTGCTACCATTTTTGTACATGACAGATGGTATGTCATCTATTCCAGTACTACCATTAGACTTCAAAGTCTTAATCGCTGAGTCTATATTTTGTATGTTAAAGTGTATTTCGCCTAATTTGTGGTTACTTTTGCAGGTCATTTGGAAATTTTGGGTCGGGTGCACTCTGGCGTCATTGCAAAACCACTCATTGAGGAGTTCACTTATAACCTGGGGATCATTGTATATTATACCCTTATGTTCCAAGCTGCTTACAGTATTGTCTTTACTGCTTTTTAGACGTTTCTGCAATATCCTACAAAGTTCCTGAGTTTTGGAGTTGCCCACAAGCGCTTTATTTTCTTCAAGTTGTGACCTCATTTTGTGTTTATCTTCAAGCCCTTTAAGAGTTTCATGTATTTGGTTTAACGCATTAAATTCCTTAAATACATGGTATTTCCTTTTCAATTTCTTTAGTTTTAGTCGCGTTTTGCGGTCTATAAATGGAGTTGGTGTCTTTAGAGCAGATTTTAGGGGCGCGATTATGTCTCTTGCTGAGCCAATTGTTTTGTAGAAAATATCAAGTGATACTTCTAAGTTGTTGTTGATGAAGTATTCTTCCCAGTCAGAACTTCTCAACAGATCTGATAGGAATTCCCAATCGGCATTCTTATAGTCCCTATACTGATAGTGCACCGGGGAATTTTTAGGTGTGTGTTTAGTTGTTAGTCGGAATGGTAGCGTGCAGTACAATATGTTGTGATCACTGTTATCAAGTTTATTTCCTACCTCTATCGAGATGGGCTCTATTTCATGACAAAGGATTAAGTCAAGAGTGTTTTCATTTCTTGTAGGGAGGCGTACGCACTGCTTCCATCCGCCTACGTCTATAGCTTGTAGTAACTCGTCATGGATTCTAGGTCCTGTACAGGTATCCCAGTTTACTCCAGGTAAGTTGAAATCGCCACAGACTACTTTGTAGTCGAAGTCCAGCGTAGCTGCATGCTCTAGTATTTCTCCAATATTTATATCAGTCATTTGAGGGCTATTAGGGGGTCTGTATATACATCCCACGAGAATTTTATTTCCGTTTGTGTGGATGCTTATCCACTTAGATTCAGGGAGTTTGTCAGTAGTTGGGTTATTGAAAGTATTGGAGTTAGTGGATTTAGAGGCATATATTAAGCAGCCGCCTCCTCTTTTGTCAACTCTATCGTTCCTATAGATGTCGTAGTTGTCTATTACTAGCTTTGAGTCAGGTATATCAGTAGTAAGCCAGGTTTCAGTCACCATTATTAGTGTTGGCCGTTCTATGTATGCCAGGCAGCGAAGCGATGTTATTTTGTTAAGGAGAGATCTAGCATTCAGGAGCATAATCGTTAGTAAACCAGAGTTATTGGGGGAGAGGTTAACATGGTTACTTGTTACTATCCCTACGTTATGTTTGGAGGGGCTCTGAGGTGAGACAGAGTCAGTGTGTGTACTATTTCCTGGATGAATTGTGCAGCGAGTGGGGCTATTGTTTGCTGCATTCGAAAATAATCCTGTTGCATGTTTTGACTTTTAGCATCCATAGGTGGGTATCTGCGTTCATTTACTGGTGATATGTAGTTTGCTTGACCTAGGTACCCTGTGTTAAGATTACCTTGGTAGTTGTACCTCATGGGTCTTTCATAGTCGTATGCATATTGGCTCACATCACATGTGTGAGTGAAGTTATTGAGAGGGTCAAGTGTCGATCTATACTCATTATGTTGCTGAGGTTCAACATAGATAGTGTGAGAGTTTGGACAAGAACATGCATTAATATGGTGCCTATATGAGTCCCGTTTGGTGCTCCTTATATCCTGATGATCCGTTCTACGTTGCATTCCCAAGTTATGTGCGTTGCTAGGCAAACCACTCTGGAAAAGACGTCTTAAGCCAAACCTGATTTTTTACTACAAGCTAACTAATCTGCTCATGCACTCCTCCGAGCCAATAATTAAACCTACCGCTGTCATCAGTTACAATCTTAGAAATCATCACAACCTAGTTGCTACAGAGCATTGTCAGACTTACATGCGGTATAATTTCTTCTTAAATAAGTTTTCAGTCATTTGGAATAGACTACCAGCTGATGTGCGCGATGCAAACACACTCTCAGCGTTCATCTCCTCAGTCACCAGACTGCTAAAAGATGACAGTGCACTTCTGAGTCTGAATCCTACACCCACTTTTTCGTCCAACATAGATTCATCTTAACGCGGTACGTCCAACGTTTGCGTTACATTTTTGCCTGATTCGTTACATAAAATTTATCTTGTTGTAATACTTGCACAAGTACTCTACTACCTCTATACCTATAACTATTAACTCTCATATCAAATAGTTATGGTTAACCAAAGTAAAAAGCAACGAACTCAATCCCCTGTAAATCTGATGACTAATTTTAAGTCACTGATTGCTACATCAAGCAACACACTCCCTACAAATGGTTATAGTGAGCCACATAACCCACTTGTATGTCGTAAGCGTAGAGCTGAAACTGAGGATAAAACTGCACTGACAACTAGTATTAGCACTACTCCCAAAAATTTAGTACCCTCTGCTCACACAGAAACCCTCCCTTCACCTTATGTACTTATCGAAAAGCTCCAGCCTTCAAGCTCTGTTTCAGTACTATCTTCTGAAATAGAACTTCTAAAGTTGTCTATAGGAGAACTTAAGGCCGAGTTAAGGGAAATAAAAAACAAGTCAGTAAATCCTGAAATTTCTGAAACCAATACCAAAATATCCAAATTATCAGATCAGATCAGCGATATCAGATCGCAGGTCTGTGAACAGACACCCTTAACTATCCTCATGAAAACTGTAGACCTTAACAAACTTGACACGGAATCGGTATCTAAGGTGGATAACCTAATTAACTTTGTTACTACAGAAGTAACAAAACGACTCAATGCTAAACTAAATGCTATTGTCTACAACGTTCCGGACAATGAGGCACTAAAAAAGGTACAGCGCATCTTACTTAGTGAGGCGAAAATGCCCAACTCCAAGACTAAGTGCTACAGGCTGAAGAAGAGTCAACATGAAAAGTGTTGTCCTATTCGTTTTCAGTTCGAAACACCGGCTGAGGCCAGAAAATTTATCCACTCCCAACACACCCAATCGCAAGCCAGAAATTACAAACTAATAAAGGTTGCGGTGGACAAGACCGTCATAGAAAGGCGCGTATATAATTATCACACTGAGTCTAATTGTGGAATAAACAATAGGACATTGCAAGCAGCAATTATACCCAACCCTTCGAGAGATACCATAGAATCCACCGCATCACCGTTCTCAAACCACACAGAACTATCTTCTCAGAGAGCGACACCAACCGCAAGGCCACTAAATTGTAATCAAATAGCCAACAAAACTATACCCCCTATCACCGTAGATATAGACATGTCACAAAATAATCCCGGAAAAAAAGTCAAAATCCCCCGAAAGTCGACCCTGCCCTCTCCTAGCCATAAGTCCATTGGAAAAAAAAGAAGAATATGACCCCAAATCATGCCAACAACAACAATGGCAGTATAAGTAAGCCCACATTCCCCACGGTCAATAGTGTTGGCACCCACAACGTGCGAAATAGCACCATGGGCCACACTGATAACCAACGCCAAAACAATGCCACCCTCAAGAGTACAAGTGACAAAAGTCAGAACTCGACCACCAACAACTCAGGGCATTCACAGTATGGCACGCAAGTAAATTTTGATCGGATATATGGTACAAGTCTGCTGGGAACTAACCCACAAAGCAGTACACACGAAACCCTTAAAAGGGCACAACTAGTACCTAACAATAGGTGGAATAATAAACCATGGTCTTCACAAGGTCCCAATCATTTTTTATCCCCTGCGTCCCTGTCAGCGTTGAAAAAACAGCTGGTAGGGATGCTAACACTCCTAAACCGCTAGTGCTGGCTCCCCCTTTGCATGAATATAGGAACAGTCTAGTTCACCCGCATCCATTAAGCACACTTGGTACATTCCCAAGTTTAGGTCAAATAAAGATCCCAACCCCCGTTTCTAGCTTAACTAAAAATAATAGTGCCTTAGCCTATAGAAAACCCAGTACTCCAACGCTTAATTCTTCACCGAAAACAGCACACACCAACTCGATAGACATAGGTGAGCATGATGCTGAAACTCCTCTTAACATAGGGTCATCATGTCAAACAGTACTACTGGGTGCTGAACCACATTCGGGGCTGATTAACGAACTTAAATACTTCAAATGCTATTTCAAATCTCATCTTTACCTGATCCTCATAAATTCTAGATCTGTTCTAAATAAACTACTGATGCTCAGAGCACTCACAGTAATATACAAACCCCCTATAATTGTCATCACTAAATCCTGGTGTAATTCGAACATATTGGATGATGAGATAAGCTTAGATAACTACACACACTTTCGGTGTGACAGGGAAGGTGGTAAGGGAGGGGGTTGCCTCATGTACTTTCTGAATGCACTTACTGTATCACAGCTAGAAAGTAGTACACTTAACATGCCTGAGACTTTATGGGTTAACTTACACTTAAATAACGCAATAGTATTAATTGGATGCACCTACAGAGCACCTGGCACCTTTAGTAATTACGAGACCCAACTTATTAATACTCTAGAACAATTATCCTCCCTCCACTACGATCATAAGATCCTATGTGGAGACTTTAACTTACCAGAAATCAACTGGGATATACCCACAGGCCCAACTAAATTTGATAAGTTCTTAGGCAGACTGGATATACTTGGCTGGAAACAGACTGTCACAACCCCTACAAGAGGTAATAACGTACTAGACTTAATCTTCTACCACAATATAAGTCCCCTTTCTACCCTAGTAGGTTCTGAGTTTTCAGGGAGTGACCACAAAACAGTGCTGTGTGCACTGCCACTTCCGTCAAGTAGCAATGCAACCCATACCCTTACTTCACAACAAATAACTTACAGGAACTACAGTAAGGCAGACTGGACTCTAGTAAAATCAATGCTAAGATCCTCAGAATGGAGTGAGTACTTCTATACTGATAGCCTCTCGAAAGCTCTAGACATCTTTTACTATAACTCCAACACATGCTTAGATGCTGTCATCCCATTTCAAACACTAAAGTTTTCCCCACATAGAAAGACATTCATAAAGCCAAAGGATCGTAGGAAACTGAAAAGACTGTCAACAAGTTACTTCAGGCGACACGACTTTAGTACACTAGGGTCAATACTTAGTACTCTTAGCTCCATCTCGCAAGCTCATAACTTGCGTATGAGAAATGAAGAATGCACCGCACTAGCCAGCACCACCAGAGTAGGTGATCTCACAGAAATCCTAAAGAAACGAATGAATCGCCAAAGCCATAAAATTTCTCTCCTTATAAACAAGGGTAAACTATACAGCAACCATGCAGACATGTGTGAACTGTTTAATGAGACGTTTGCAGCTAACTACCTTAAGCCTACAAGTCCACTTCTCGGTTTACAATCTAAAATAGAACTCCCTTCATTGTAATTGTGATAGATTCTACCCGGTACGTTCGAATCAGGTGACGCTTTTGCACGTGTTTTCGTTTATATTCATTTATTGATTGATTGATCTTTAATAAAGATGGGCTGAAATTCTAAAAAGAGTTCGCGTGAACACCAGTAATTTAGAAAATAGCACCAACTCGTCTAATAACACATTACCACCCCTTATTATTAGTAGTTCACCCAACATAAAAGACTCGAACATACCTCTGACCCCTGTAATACAGGTGGAAGATGTTCTGTCTGAAAAGGTAGAGCTCTCTTACTTGCATGGAATAAACTACCAATGGAAATGCGTCAAGCAATTACATTGGCCTCCTTCAAAAAGGTGCTTAATGACAAACTACAAGAGTTTGCAAACGATAGTAGTTCTAGTTCCTATCTGAGAGCCTCCGAAACTATGGGTCCATTTAATGTATAAGCTTAAATACTACACCTGTTGTTTTTTGCCTATATTTATAATTCTAGATAAAACATTAACGGTTAAGATACGTATCCTCAAACAGACAAGAAATCTCGTTTGTAGAACTACTACCCAACACAATAAGTGGAATAAAATGGACATAAACCGACAACATGAAAAAGTTATAACTCACCACAAAATCACATGGACAGATGTACGCTCGTTGGGCACCATATATCCCTCACCAACTGCAACCCACCTTTCCTAAGATAATGTGATGAACTTATATCCATAATGTTGCTGAGCAGTTAATATTCTCAACTCCTGTCGGAACAGCTGAAATTCATAAACCATCATCACGCTAAGAAAATACCCACAAGCAGTAGAAATCCATTAATTAATGCGTCTGAAGCTTATGTATTTACTCCCAACAATGACATTGCAGATCAAATGAGATAAACATATCACTGATTTCAAAATAACACATCAATGAACTATAATTCAAGGATTCTGCACACAACGAAGTTATGTATGAAAATTGACTTCAAGCTTTATTTTTTTTCCCAGGCACTTATAATCCATCCACCAAAGACCTGGTGTTTTTTGTTAATGCGAAGACAATACTTCTGTATTTCCTGATGTGTTGCACTCACTGACAATCTAGCAGATTTTTCCAACTGTGCACAGAAATGATTGTATATAAGTGAAAAGGCTGTTTTTTACTACTGGGATTAACATTTATCAAGTGTATGTATAATCTCCAGCGAACATGTAAGGCATATCTTGCTACTGCCTGTAAATTGTGATTGAATTATATGGTTCTATTTCTGTAACAATTTAATGATGCCTGTAAACTGGCGTCCCTCATGTACTGTACTATGAGAATAAATTTATTTATTTATTTATTTATTTATTCATCTTCAACGCTGAAACAAATCACTACAGTTCATTTCACTTACTCTAATATTAACCAAGCCGTTAATACTCTTAAAAGCTCTAGTAGTGCCGGTTTTGACGGTATACCATCGTATCTTTATAAACACGGTGGTCCTGACATTTCCGTTTTCTTACTTAAGATCTTTACAATGTCCCTAGAAAGCCAAACCTATCCAGATAAATGGAAAACGACATTTATAGTACCTAAACACAAATCCGGATCAAAAACTGAAGTCAACAACTATAGGCCAATCAATATTACACCCATAGTATCTAGAATCATTGAACGAATAGTTAAAGATGACATCCTCAAACATATGCTCAGCTGCAATATTCTAAGTCCAAACCAACATGGATTCCTAAAATCCAGATCATGCATGACATGTCACCTTGACTTCTTTAACTATATAACTAGCAGCCGAGACAAACAACAACTAGTACTAGTCATCTACTTCGACATATCCAAAGCCTTTGACCGCGTTGACCATTTGCTTCTAATAAATAAGCTAAACTCCTTAGGAATAAGTAACCCATTTTAGGATGGATTGAATCATTCCTTAACAATAGGTCCCAAGTAGTTAGACTGGGTTCTGTAAACTCTAAACCTAGTCCAGTCACTTCTGGAGTAGTTCAAGGCAGCGTCTTAGGCCCCCTTCTATTCACTCTATATGTCAACGACATATGCAGCTGTTTCTCACTTGGCAAACCATTCATCTTTGCAGATGATCTTAAAGTAGCTTACACATTCCACTGTGATGACTTAGGATACTTTCAGAAAGCTGTTCAGGAAGAACTAGATCGAGTAACCGCATGGTCCTCCACATGGAACCTAAAATTCAACCTTAAAAAATGTGGTTGGATCTGTTTCGGTGCACCCTCAATAAATATTAAACTGGTACTTGAATCTCTTGACTTGCCTAAACTCCAAAGTGTTGTTGACCTAGGACTCAGGTACTCTAGTGACTTGACATTTTCTGAGCAAGTGGCGACACAGACGCGTAAATCGAGGATGCTCTTAGGATGCATACTCAGGAATTTCCACAACTACGAGGCGAAACTATTATTATATAAAACTTGTGTCAGACCACTACTTGAATATTGTCCATTTATTCTCAGCAGCACTCGCGTAAGTGACAAGCTTAAAATAGAAAGTGTCCAACGATACTTCACGTCTAAACTGCTAGGATTTGACTGCGAAAAGGACTACACATCAAGGTGTATAACTCTAGGTATCGACCCACTCTGGATGAGACGACTGAGCATTAACCTAACATTCTTCTTTAAAATATTGCATAAGATATCATTCTCAGACAGCAAGGAGATACAGTTCTCACCGGAAGGCTCTTACAACCTTCGTAACCAAACGTGCACAGTATCTAGGAAAAACTGTAAGACAGCACTCCGCACAAACTTCTTCATAGTCATGTACTCTAAGAACTGGAACAGTTTACCCCTAGAAATAAGGACCTGTCACTCTATTATAACCTTCAAACGCTTGCTATATAAACTGCTTCATCCCAATGACTATGCCAATCACACCGCACCACTTATTTCCAAAACGCATGAGCTATTAGAACACTATAACGCCTAGACTCATTACTAAATATTACGACACTAAATAAACTCTAAGACTTCTCAAAATTACATGAAAAACAACTAGATTATTGGTATTGTTTACTATACAATGATATACATTTATAAACATTTATATGTACATAAAATAATAATGTTCTTTCCATATTTACATACTTTATCTCCCTGCTGAGCGTAATCTTCTATATACCTCCTGGTCGAGGTCGAACAACCCAACATCTAAACTGAAATGACCATTTATGTAAATTCAAACTCAAATTCCATGAACGATCCGATGCAACCACTTGAAAACGCTGGCTAACATTCTGTACAAGGAGTATTCTTGATCTGATATAAAGAAACAACTGGTTTTCAAGCAGTTTTCAATGTATTACTCAACTTACATGTACAGTCTGCAATGCTGACGCAAATGGCGCCAATGAATAGTTCTAGAATCGACCTCATTTGATGCAGTAAAACAATCTAACATTACCTTATCTAATTTTCGTATCAAAGATCAAATTTCTTTCCCATTATAAAATTACGAATAGACTGGTGAAAAAATGGAATAAATACATTATTGACTCAAAATAATACATCAATAAACTTTATCTCACGGATGCTTCTCACAACAAAGTTATATAGGAGAATTGACTTCAAGCTTTATTTTTCCCAGATATTTGTATTACATTCATCTGAAGTCTGGATTTTTGTTAATGCGAAGACAATATTTCTATATCTCTTTACGTGTTACACAGACAGACTATTTTGCAGACTGTTCTGACTGACTCTAATGTTAGATTGAACAAACAAACTGTAATTTATATAATAACTTATCCATGCCTGTACAATTGGTATGTTCCTGCATAAACAGGAATAAATATATATATTTTAAGTTCATTAAACGTGTAGTTACAACAAACTACAATTATAAATTTTTATATTATTGGAAGTACATGATAGACATTTTTACACAGGACAATAATATTAGCTCACACAATATAGAAGTTAGCATCACGGGAATAGTTAGTTAGTGCACCAAAATAACTATAATTACTAAACAGAATATAAATGTATATATACATATTCATCACCCCCTAAGTACTCCACTTGCTTTCTTTTGCGTTGTTGTTGTTTGTCTTCTTTTGTCTCTCACCATTTCAGCTTCCATTTGACTTTTTGAATGAGAATGAAGAGTGTAGATATTTGCCCATTTACAATGACAAATGATCTGCAAACATTATTGGTCCCATAACTTACAATTCCCTCGTGAATTGCGCATTGCCTTCACCAACGACGCAACCTGGATTACAGTTGTGAAATATATCTTTATACCAATAGAAAAGTATTGATTTATAATACTTCACGATTGTAACTTATAACATAACTGATCTTGTCTGCAAAATAGCTTGCATTTCTTGAAAACACCCGTTTATAAGAAAATATAAACTGCCATTATTATTAGTCTACCTTAAGTACTATTCACTTTTGATGTTACGAAGAAAATGCTGACAAAAGTATACAAGTGCATTACTTATTTTAAATTATTATCAAATTTGGATATAAATCAAGAATAAGACTAGATGCCGTACACACCAAAGTTATATGGAGGAATTACTTCAAGCTTTATTTTTTTTCCCAAGTATTTGTAATCCATCCAAAATATACTTGGGTTTTTTTGTTAATGCGAAGACAATATTTCTATATTTCTTGATGTGCTCCATTGAATGACTAGTTATCATATTGTTCCCATAGACAAGATGACTGCAACCTTATAATTTTACCATGAACCAAATTTATGTAATTTAAATAATACTTATCCATGCCTGTACAATTGGTGTGTCCTACACAGGTAGGAAAAAATGTATTTTATTAAATTACTATTATTAAATATGTTTACTAATCGTATATGTAATTTATCATATTGATGATGCCTATAAACTGGCGTCCCTCATGTACAAAATGAGAATATACTATTATTTATTTATATTTTCTCCAATCTGTACAATAAAATATGGAATGGGTTAGTCTATTTTAGAAAATCCAACTATCGCGGCAATTCGAAGGCTTTGTTACTTTTTCGCGTGTTATTTCTCAGTTCTTTTTTTCTCTATAGGCGGTTTTTCAATAGGTCTCTTGAGGATAGTACTAAATACTTAGTCCTATTTTTTCATTAAAGATAACTTTTCCGGCTGTAATTGTCCATTATAGCTAGTGTCTACTTAAGTGCTTCTGTTATCGCATCTTTGCATTGATAGTATTTGTTAAGCGTGTCTTCATACTATATTCCAGTATTTTTATCCACATAAACTGCTAATTGCGTACCGAACTAAACAATCTAAATCTCCAACACCCTAAAAAGGACCTTACAGACACTTTGCTCATTCTCTTATATTTAAGAAGTTTAACTCTTTTCTAAATGCCAATGGTTGAAACTAAGCGTCAAACTCCACTGTCTGCTTCAAATCCCAGTAAAAAACACAAACCGAATAGAATGAATAGGCCTGCAGGAAGTGTGAAGACTGCATCCAGTGATTTAACAACTAAACACAGGTCTCCTGCAGTAGATACGTTAAGTCCGGACGTTGAATTCCCTTTACCTGCTTGCGTATTAAACAACATCATGGATGGTATACATAGTGATACTACATGCAATGATCCAGGCCTCGCAGACACCTGCAAAACGTCTTGCGAAATGAATTACACGGCAAACATTTTGACTCCTAGCATTAATCCAGTTTCTTGTTCTACACTTTGTTGTGAAGATAAAATTGCAGAATTATTTTCCATTATTAGGGGGCTTGAAGTTAAGATATCAAAACTGGCAGTACCTAGTGAAACCGACAGTAATGGTACTTCACCTAGTAAGTTACCACAAACCGCAAACCTGATAAACTACGTTGCAACTGAAGTATATCAACGTGTAGTGCGCGAGAAGAACATAATCGTGTATAATATACCGGATAATGCACAGATTAACAAGGTCAAAAGCACTATTCTGAATGCGTGCTCTATGAATAACGTCTCGTGCAGCTGCCATCGACTTAGAAAGTCTCATAAAAATAAATCTTGCCCACTTGTGTTGAAATTTGACTCGTCCTCTAATGCTGACATCTTTTACAGTAGGCAAACACTACTGAAAAATACACGTTACCATACGATTAAATTAGCTCGTGACAAGACACCGATCCAAAGAATGACTTATTCTAAAACTGTAAATCCCAGCTCCTCTACAACACCCCTGGGCACCCACACTTCTGTTGAGGCAGAGCAAAAGGGGGTGGATCTTTCTATACAAAGCACACCGTATTCGGAAACGAACTTGCCTGAAAATGTAAGGTCCAAAAATAGTTCAGTGTATAGCCGAACACTAAGAAAGAAATCGACCGTAGATTTAGATTCCTCTGACAACAATCCTTGTACCCCAGTGACAAACTGCAGTACATCACACCCAGTATTCACCAATTCAAGTAGTCTTAATTCCAGGAAGTTGAAGAATGCGGCTACCAGTTCGTCTACGCAGACAACGCAGAATAATAGACTAGTGCCACACACTAATTCACATGCTGACAGCTCGACACCACACCTCTCTCCAGAAACAAATATCCACAAAACCAATAGGTACAATAACCGCAAAACAGAACCCGAACCTCGTAGCTACCTGTTCAAAAAAGTAAACCCTCGCACCAATACAAACCAAAACATTGATACACTTAACTATAGGAAGTCGAATAGTGGTGACGTAATTCGCAACAATTCGAATAAGTTGAGCTTGCTTGGCAGGCCACCTCCACCTATTTACATGCCTACACCCAACAGGGCTGACTATCCAGCGATCAGCAGTTTTGCTGAAACGACATTACCATTTTTTATACAGGTTCACAACATGACCTCAAACATACTACAAATGCTCACCACTCTCCACAGGTTTCGCCCCCCAATATAGATATGACAGCTGATACAGCAATGTCTAATTACTGCCTGGAGCTCACCTTACATGACTCTGGTAATTCCCTTCTTCTCCTTCAACAACCCTCTGTGTCCTTTTCTTCTGACAGCAAATCTTCTTTACGCCCAAACTTATATGAAAACGAAAATTTAATTCACCCCCTCTGCACTTCTAGATTTCCTAGGGCATCTACAGGCATAGACATTTCATTGTCGTCTGAGGACACTATGACTGAATCTCACCACCAGCTACTTCAAGACATAGCTAAAATCCTAAGATATGACTCGGCTAACCCTAACATAGTTCTTATCAATGCCAGGTCAGCTGTAAACAAGATGGCATACATCCAATCCCTGCTACTGATTAGCCAACCTACAGCACTATTGATCACTGAAGCTTGGTGCACAAGTGAAATAAATGATGATTTCTTTCACTGCGAAGGCTACTCATTTTTCAGGAAGAACAGATCAGTTGGGCGGGGTGGAGGATGCATTATCTATGTTAAATCTGACTGCAGAGCTGTGCACTACGATGACCCTAACCTTAATATATGCGATACATTATGGGTGACACTCTACATAAATAAACAGCAAACTCTGTTATTAGGTTGCATCTATCGCCCACCCAACCATGACAGTGAACTGCTAAGTGAAATAACTGCAGCCTTTCATTACACTTCGAAATTAAACTTTACTTATAAAGTGATCGGAGGGAATTTTAACATGCCTGAAGTTTCATGGGAGCCCATCAGTGCTCCTCCCCGCTACAGCAAATTCTTAGATGCTGTTGAGTTATGTGGGTGGACACAAAGTATTCTAAGGCCTACCCGAAACCACAATATACTGGACTTGGTTTTCTTGAAAGACATTGCCTTATCCACCATAGACATCAGCCAACCATTTCCTGGTAGTGACCACAACACAATAATCTGCGCCCTCGATACCAAGCTTCACTCATCAAAATGCTTTACCCTGCGCAAGACATTCATGTGCTTCGGAAAAGCTAGGTGGGATGTATTTCACTCCTTCATTAGAAGCTTAGACTGGGACCTTTTCTTTTCTAGTAGCAACCTAGACACTATCCTAATAGCCTTATACCAGAATGTAACTATATGCTTTGATAAACTTGTTCCTAAATGTAAAGAGAGTCCAAGACAAAACATAAAGAATTTCATTCCTATAAAAGTAAAGGCTAAGCTGCGAAAGCTGCACCGACAGTACCATAAAGAAAATGACTTCTCGTGTCTTGTAAATATACAGAACATTTATCTCAGATTGAAAGAAAATAACGACAACGTTCTACTCAGACAAGAAAGTGCAGCCCTTAAAGATAGCTCTAAATACACTGCAATCTGTAAGCTTTATCGCAAAAGGCTAAACTCTCGTAAAACAGATATACAATTCATCTTAGAAAATGGTGAGACTGCTACTGACCCTAAAATAATTTGTGAGCTTCTAAACTCCTACTTCTCACGGTCATATGCCCATGATGACAACACGTTGCCACAACCTCTATTCCATGTACGTTCACAAAAAACTTTAGAAACTATCAGCTTTTCCTTGGATAATATTAAGAGAGCAATCACGTCCCTTAAAAGTTCAAACAACCCTGGTCCTGATATGATTCCCTCAACTTTTTTAAAATACGGTGGTGAAGACATCCCTAATAATAATAATAATAATAATAATAATAATTTTATTTCTGGAACAGAAACCAGCCATTTTTACAGGCATGAACAAATGTACACTAATTAGAACTCATAGAATATATATGATTTGTTAATCTAGAAATAGATTGAATACTGGTAAATTTGAGAGAAATATTTAAAAAGAAATGTACAAATAAGGCAATAGGTAATTTTCGAGATATGCTTTCAACTGAATAATTCATGAGATATAGCATCAAATCAAAACTGTAATTGAAAAAAAATACGGTATGTCAATTTCACGCGGGAATTATAAACGATTACGTTAATTGTGGAAGGTAAGTAGCATTTTCGTACAGGTGCTGACGTGAAATATAAGAGATGCGGAATGAACAGTAATTGTAATTAAATGATTCATAGTGTTTGAAAGTCCATAAAACTTCAAATTCACCGGTAAGTACACCATAATTGTGACATTTCCAGTTGTATATGAGACCAACTTTGAACTTGTCAGCAGATTTCATGATAGAGGTGGTTCCGTTATTCACCAGGTGGGCTAGCAATATTCCGAGGATAGCGGCAATGTTTCAGTGCCTTCGTTTAAGGCAGTACCTTTGAAAAGAGAAGAAGACACAAGGAAACCGACAGAGAGGTGCAGAAGTATATAATAGGTGTTAATAATTCAAAACATATGTAAAAAAAACATGGGGCTCATCATTTTTTGTTTTTTTTTCATTTAAAAAATACTATTTCCCCCTGAGATTTTCTAGTGATGGAATTCTGGTCTTTCTTGCGAAAAGAAAAAAAGTTTAAGTGAAAAAAAGATGATAATTTTACCTACTTATATAGGTTAAATAGGAGTTAAACACAAAAGTCAAAGTGCGTGAACTATGTAGAAGAAAAGCGAGGGCTTAATAATAACTACTGTTTTTCTGAAGTATACATTTAGGTGTCCTTCTGAAGTAGGGGACTCATACCATGTACTTGCATTTGAGGAGTTTGTTATTTAAACTTCAGCTTTAGGCAAATTTTCAACTTCCTTTGTCTTTTTTTTTAAATTTTATTTATTCTCTTATTCTGCAGAAGCCATTCGAACTCAGGAGCCTTAGCAATAGAGTGCTGTCCCACAGATAAGGGTGGTTCTCATATGTCCCCACCATCATATCCGCTGACTAGCAATCACCACCCTCCCACCTTTTTTGTGCAAGGCCCTGGCAAAATGCTTCATTTTTTTATATATCTTTTAATTTCTGTTATAATATGCCACAAACTTTTCTTTTTTTAAAAAAATATTTATTTGTCAACTCATTCGAAGTCATGGCATGAGTGACTACTTTCAGAAGACCGTCATGTATGTTTCATCTGTTACAGCATTTTGGAGAGGAACAATAATAAAAGTATAAGGAAAATAGACTATCAGAGTCTACATTTTAGATATAAACAAATGTAATTTCGGAAAACAGTGCATAATCATGCAGCATTAAACATATAAGTAGTAGTAATTTATAATATTTTGTTCCGAAAGATTTGACTACACAAGATTATAGTTATAGAACAGTAAGATAGGATTCATTACTATTTAGGACTCACCGTATAGTTGATTATTTAGACTACCAACATTCGGGCCTTAATTTGCGTATAGGCAGACAGTGCTAACATGTAGCATTAGGCAGTCTCCAGAGACATTTTAATACCAGTCGTCTTCAGTTGATTTGCATCTGGAACTTGAGACTGAACTCTTAGCATGCTGAAATACTCATAATACCATGTTATCAGTGATATGTGAAAAAATTTTTTTTAATATTTGAATGAAGAAATAATTAAAATTTAAGGCTGATTGAGAATAGGTGACTGGGGTTGTGAAAACAATCATAGTGAAAGTAGAGTCAAACATAGAGATCACAGATTTCGGGAGCTAACAGTGAGGGTCAGTGGAGTGCCGTATTAGATCTCTGATTTTTAGTCTGTCACATACGCCTTCTAACCCGGTGTTGATAAAATATTTGTTCAGCAGAGATGAGAAGGTTTTTGGGGTAGGACTGTTTCTAATTTCAGTTGGAAGACGGTTCCAAATGCAGCGGTATCTGACAGTGAAAGAATTCGATCTGTACTTTGTATGACAGCGGGGCACTTCAAAAGATGAAGATTTATTTCTAAGGTTATATTTCTTAGGTGAACTAAAAGTAAATTCATTGTGGGGGAAATATATAAGCCCTTTAGCGATCCTAAATGTAATTTTTAGGTTAAACTTCAGTCGTCTGACCCATAAGGGTTCCAAGTCAAATATGTTACATCTGTCGTAGTAGGAAATGCAAAGATTTTCACCTACTAGACGTTTGGTAAACGCCCTTTGTAGGCTTTCCAATTTGCACCTGTCTTTTACGGAAACACTGTCCATGACAGGAGGACAAAATTCAAGTAAGGGCCTTATGCATAACTTGTACAGCATAATTTTGGATTCACACGCTTTAAAGTTTCGGAATAAAAACCCAAAAAGCCTTTTAACCTTTGATACTTGTAATTTAACGTATTCCGTTAGGCTAAATTCTGGAGTGTATTTTAGACCCAAGTCTGTTGTAAGCGGCAGACGAGGAATATGATTGTTGTGTAGGGAGATGGAAAGTTCGGATGAAAGGCCTTTGGAGCATAGCACACCACATTTTTCAACGTTAAACTTCATTTTCCACGTGTTACACCACAATTGAACCCTATCAATATCATCCTGAATCCTATCAAATACACATGACACTTCATTTCTAAATGAGTGGTATACTATTTTGATGTCATCAGCAAATAGGAAAGGTCTGCCATGTCTAATAACGTCGCAAATATCATTGAAATATAACAGGAATAACAGTGGACCTAGAACACTACCTTGTATGACTCCACTTGTTATCCGAACGGGGTTGGATGTGTGGGAACCTAACCTGACAATTTGCATCCGATTGCTTAGGAATGAACTGAGCCAGCTTAACAAAGAACCTTGGATCCCATAAGACTGGACTTTTGATATTAACAGTCGGTGGCTTACTGTGTCAAAAGCTTTACTAAGATCTAAGTATACAATAACTGTGATCATACTGGAATCTTTCAGTTGTGAGATGTGATCAAAAAATTGTAAATGGCATGTAGTGCAAGAACGTGACTTCATGAAACCATGTTGATAAGGAGTGATAAGTTTCTCTTGAGAGAGGAAGTCAAAAATGGCACTTTTCACGATCTTTTCCAGAACCCTTGAAATAACAGAAGTTAGGTTAATGGGTCTGTAACTCATGACACTTGAACGGGAGCCTGACTTATACCTAGGGGTAATGTGCGTGGTTTTCCATGCATCTGGATATGTTCCAGTTGATAGAGAGATAGAGAACAATTTAAGAAAGAGAATAGGGATGTCTTCACCACCGTATTTTAAAAAAGTTGAGGGAATCATATCAGGACCAGGGTTGTTTGAACTTTTAAGGGACGTGATTGCTCTCTTAATATTATCCAAGGAAAAGCTGATAGTTTCTAAAGTTTTTTGTGAACGTACATGGAATAGAGGTTGTGGCAACGTGTTGTCATCATGGGCATATGACCGTGAGAAGTAGGAGTTTAGAAGCTCACAAATTATTTTAGGGTCAGTAGCAGTCTCACCATTTTCTAAGATGAATTGTATATCTGTTTTACGAGAGTTTAGCCTTTTGCGATAAAGCTTACAGATTGCAGTGTATTTAGAGCTATCTTTAAGGGCTGCACTTTCTTGTCTGAGTAGAACGTTGTCGTTATTTTCTTTCAATCTGAGATAAATGTTCTGTATATTTACAAGACACGAGAAGTCATTTTCTTTATGGTACTGTCGGTGCAGCTTTCGCAGCTTAGCCTTTACTTTTATAGGAATGAAATTCTTTATGTTTTGTCTTGGACTCTCTTTACATTTAGGAACAAGTTTATCAAAGCATATAGTTACATTCTGGTAAAAGGCTATTAGGATAGTGTCTAGGTTGCTACTAGAAAAGAAAAGGTCCCAGTCTAAGCTTCTAATGAAGGAGTGAAATACATCCCACCTAGCTTTTCCGAAGCACATGAATGTCTTGCGCAGGGTAAAGCATTTTGATGAGTGAAGCTTGGTATCGAGAGCGCAGATTATTGTGTTGTGGTCACTACCAGGAAATGGTTGGCTGATGTCTATGGTGGATAAGGCAATGTCTTTCAAGAAAACCAAGTCCAGTATATTGTGGTTTCGGGTAGGCCTTAGAATACTTTGTGTCCACCCACATAACTCAACAGCATCTAAGAATTTGCTGTAGCGGGGAGGAGCACTGATGGGCTCCCATGAAACTTCAGGCATGTTAAAATCCCCTCCGATCACTTTATAAGTAAAGTTTAATTTCGAAGTGTAATGAAAGGCTGCAGTTATTTCACTTAGCAGTTCACTGTCATGGTTGGGTGGGCGATAGATGCAACCTAATAACAGAGTTTGCTGTTTATTTATGTAGAGTGTCACCCATAATGTATCGCGTATATTAAGGTTAGGGTCATCGTAGTGCACAGCTCTGCAGTCAGATTTAACATAGATAATGCATCCTCCACCCCGCCCAACTGATCTGTTCTTCCTGAAAAATGAGTAGCCTTCGCAGTGAAAGAAATCATCATTTATTTCACTTGTGCACCAAGCTTCAGTGATCAATAGTGCTGTAGGTTGGCTAATCAGTAGCAGGGATTGGATGTATGCCATCTTGTTTACAGCTGACCTGGCATTGATAAGAACTATGTTAGGGTTAGCCGAGTCATATCTTAGGATTTTAGCTATGTCTTGAAGTAGCTGGTGGTGAGATTCAGTCATAGTGTCCTCAGACGACAATGAAATGTCTATGCCTGTAGATGCCCTAGGAAATCTAGAAGTGCAGAGGGGGTGAATTAAATGTTCGTTTTCATATAAGTTTGGGCGTAAAGAAGATTTGCTGTCAGAAGAAAAGGACACAGAGGGTTGTTGAAGGAGAAGAAGGGAATTACCAGAGTCATGTAAGGTGAGCTCCAGGCAGTAATTAGATATTGCTGTATCAGCTGTCATATCTATATTGGGGGGCGAAACCTGTGGAGAGTGGTGAGCATTTGTAGTATGTTTGAGGTCATGTTGTGAACCTGTATAAAAAATGGTAATGTCGTTTCAGCAAAACTGCTGATCGCTGGATAGTCAGCCCTGTTGGGTGTAGGCATGTAAATAGGTGGAGGTGGCCTGCCAAGCAAGCTCAACTTATTCGAATTGTAGCGAATTACGTCACCACTATTCGACTTCCTATAGTTAAGTGTATCAATGTTTTGGTTTGTATTGGTGCGAGGGTTTACTTTTTTGAACAGGTAGCTACGAGGTTCGGGTTCTGTTTTGCGGTTATTGTACCTATTGGTTTTGTGGATATTTGTTTCTGGAGAGAGGTGTGGTGTCGAGCTGTCAGCATGTGAATTAGTGTGTGGTACTAGTCTATTATTCTGCGTTGTCTGCGTAGACGAACTGGTAGCCGCATTCTTCAACTTCCTGGAATTAAGACTACTTGAATTGGTGAATACTGGGTGTGATGTACTGCAGTTTGTCACTGGGGTACAGGGATTGTTATCAGAGGAATCTAAATCTACGGTCGATTTCTTTCTTAGTGTTCGGCTATACACTGAACTATTTTTGGACCTTACATTTTCAGGCAAGTTCGTTTCCGAATACGGTGTGCTTTGTATAGAAAGATCCACCCCCTTTTGCTCTGCCTCAACAGAAGTGTGGGTGCCCAGGGGTGTTGTAGAGGAGCTGGGATTTACAGTTTTAGAATAAGTCATTCTTTGGATCGGTGTCTTGTCACGAGCTAATTTAATCGTATGGTAACGTGTATTTTTCAGTAGTGTTTGCCTACTGTAAAAGATGTCAGCATTAGAGGACGAGTCAAATTTCAACACAAGTGGGCAAGATTTATTTTTATGAGACTTTCTAAGTCGATGGCAGCTGCACGAGACGTTATTCATAGAGCACGCATTCAGAATAGTGCTTTTGACCTTGTTAATCTGTGCATTATCCGGTATATTATACACGATTATGTTCTTCTCGCGCACTACACGTTGATATACTTCAGTTGCAACGTAGTTTATCAGGTTTGCGGTTTTTGGTAACTTACTAGGTGAAGTACCATTACTGTCGGTTTCACTAGGTACTGCCAGTTTTGATATCTTAACTTCAAGCCCCCTAATAATGGAAAATAACTCTGCAATTTTATCTTCACAACAAAGTGTAGAACAAGAAACTGGATTAATGCTAGGAGTCAAAATGTTTGCCGTGTAATTCATTTCGCAAGACGTTTTGCAGGTGTCTGCGAGGCCTGGATCATTGCATGTAGTATCACTATGTATACCATCCATGATGTTGTTTAATACGCAAGCAGGTAAAGGGAATTCAACGTCCGGACTTAACGTATCTACTGCAGGAGACCTGTGTTTAGTTGTTAAATCACTGGATGTAGTCTTCACACTTCCTGCAGGCCTATTCATTCTATTCGGTTTGTGTTTTTTACTGGGATTTGAAGCAGACAGTGGAGTTTGACGCTTAGTTTCAACCATTGGCATTTGGAAAAGAGTTAAACTTCTTAAATATAAGAGAATGAGCAAAGTGTCTGTAAGGTCCTTTTTAGGGTGTTGGAGATTTAGATTGTTTAGTTCGGTACGCAATTAGCAGTTTATGTGGATAAAAATACTGGAATATAGTATGAAGACACGCTTAACAAATACTATAAATGCAAAGATGCGATAACAGAAGCACTTAAGTAGACACTAGCTATAATGGACAATTACAGCCGGAAAAGTTATCTTTAATGAAAAAATAGGACTAAGTATTTAGTACTATCCTCAAGAGACCTATTGAAAAGCCGCCTACAGAGAAAAAAAGAACTGAGAAATAACACGCGAAAAAGTAACAAAGCCTTCGAATTGCCGCTATTCTCTTTCTTAAATTGTTCTCTATCTCTCTATCAACTGGAACATATCCAGATGCATGGAAAACCACGCATATTACCCCTAGGTATAAGTCAGGCTCCCGTTCAAGTGTCATGAGTTACAGACCCATTAACCTAACTTCTGTTATTTCAAGGGTTCTGGAAAAGATCGTGAAAAGTGCCATTTTTGACTTCCTCTCTCAAGAGAAACTTATCACTCCTTATCAACATGGTTTCATGAAGTCACGTTCTTGCACTACATGCCATTTACAATTTTTTGATCACATCTCACAACTGAAAGATTCCAGTATGATCACAGTTATTGTATACTTAGATCTTAGTAAAGCTTTTGACACAGTAAGCCACCGACTGTTAATATCAAAAGTCCAGTCTTATGGGATCCAAGGTTCTTTGTTAAGCTGGCTCAGTTCATTCCTAAGCAATCGGATGCAAATTGTCAGGTTAGGTTCCCACACATCCAACCCCGTTCGGATAACAAGTGGAGTCATACAAGGTAGTGTTCTAGGTCCACTGTTATTCCTGTTATATTTCAATGATATTTGCGACGTTATTAGACATGGCAGACCTTTCCTATTTGCTGATGACATCAAAATAGTATACCACTCATTTAGAAATGAAGTGTCATGTGTATTTGATAGGATTCAGGATGATATTGATAGGGTTCAATTGTGGTGTAACACGTGGAAAATGAAGTTTAACGTTGAAAAATGTGGTGTGCTATGCTCCAAAGGCATTTCATCCGAACTTTCCATCTCCCTACACAACAATCATATTCCTCGTCTGCCGCTTACAACAGACTTGGGTCTAAAATACACTCCAGAATTTAGCCTAACGGAATACGTTAAATTACAAGTATCAAAGGTTAAAAGGCTTTTTGGGTTTTTATTCCGAAACTTTAAAGCGTGTGAATCCAAAATTATGCTGTACAAGTTATGCATAAGGCCCTTACTTGAATTTTGTCCTCCTGTCATGGACAGTGTTTCCGTAAAAGACAGGTGCAAATTGGAAAGCCTACAAAGGGCGTTTACCAAACGTCTAGTAGGTGAAAATCTTTGCATTTCCTACTACGACAGATGTAACATATTTGACTTGGAACCCTTATGGGTCAGACGACTGAAGTTTAACCTAAAAATAACATTTAGGATCGCTAAAGGGCTTATATATTTCCCCCACAATGAATTTACTTTTAGTTCACCTAAGAAATATAACCTTAGAAATAAATCTTCATCTTTTGAAGTGCCCCGCTGTCATACAAAGTACAGATCAAATTCTTTCACTGTCAGATACCGCTGCATTTGGAACCGTCTTCCAACTGAAATTAGAAACAGTCCTACCCCAAAAACCTTCTCATCTCTGCTGAACAAATATTTTATCAACACCGGGTTAGAAGGCGTATGTGACAGACTAAAAATCAGAGATCTAATACGGCACTCCACTGACCCTCACTGTTAGCTCCCGAAATCTGTGATCTCTATGTTTGACTCTACTTTCACTATGATTGTTTTCACAACCCCAGTCACCTATTCTCAATCAGCCTTAAATTTTAATTATTTCTTCATTCAAATATTAAAAAAAAAAAAAATTTTTCACATATCACTGATAACATGGTATTATGAGTATTTCAGCATGCTAAGAGTTCAGTCTCAAGTTCCAGATGCAAATCAACTGAAGACGACTGGTATTAAAATGTCTCTGGAGACTGCCTAATGCTACTTGTTAGCACTGTCTGCCTATACGCAAATTAAGGCCCGAATGTTGGTAGTCTAAATAATCAACTATACGGTGAGTCCTAAATAGTAATGAATCCTATCTTACTGTTCTATAACTATAATTTTGTGTAGTCAAATCTTTCGGAACAAAATATTATAAATTACTACTACTTATATGTTTAATGCTGCATGATTATGCACTGTTTTCCGAAATTACATTTGTTTATATCGAAAATGTAGACTCTGATAGTCTATTTTCCTTATACTTTTATTATTGTTCCTCTCCAAAATACTGTAACAGATGAAACATACATGACGGTCTTCTGAAAGTAGTCACTCATGCCATGACTTCGAATGAGTTGACAAATAAATATTTTTTTAAAAAAAGAAAAGTTTGTGGCATATTATAACAGAAATTAAAAGATATATAAAAAAAATGAAGCATTTTGCCAGGGCCTTGCACAAAAAAGGTGGGAGGGTGGTGATTGCTAGTCAGCGGATATGATGGTGGGGACATATGAGAACCACCCTTATCTGTGGGACAGCACTCTATTGCTAAGGCTCCTGAGTTCGAATGGCTTCTGCAGAATAAGAGAATAAATAAAATTTAAAAAAAGACAACAGAAGTTGAAAATTTGCCTAAAGCTGAAGTTTAAATAACAAACTCCTCGAATGCAAGTACATGGTATGAGTCCCCTACTTCAGAAGGACACCTAAATGTATACTTCAGAAAAACAGTAGTTATTATTAAGCCCTCACTTTTCTTCTACATAGTTCACGCACTTTGACTTTTGTGTTTAACTCCTATTTAACCTATATAAGTAGGTAAAATTATCATCTTTTTTTCACTTAAACTTTTTTTTCTTTTCGCAAGAAAGACCAGAATTCCATCACTAGAAAATCTCAGGGGGAAATAGTATTTTTTAAATGAAAAAAAAAACAAAAAAAATGATGAGCCCCATGTTTTTTTTTACATATGTTTTGAATTATTAACACCTATTATATACTTCTGCACCTCTCTGTCGGTTTCCTTGTGTCTTCTTCTCTTTTCAAAGGTACTGCCTTAAACGAAGGCACTGAAACATTGCCGCTATCCTCGGAATATTGCTAGCCCACCTGGTGAATAACGGAACCACCTCTATCATGAAATCTGCTGACAAGTTCAAAGTTGGTCTCATATACAACTGGAAATGTCACAATTATGGTGTACTTACCGGTGAATTTGAAGTTTTATGGACTTTCAAACACTATGAATCATTTAATTACAATTACTGTTCATTCCGCATCTCTTATATTTCACGTCAGCACCTGTACGAAAATGCTACTTACCTTCCACAATTAACGTAATCGTTTATAATTCCCGCGTGAAATTGACATACCGTATTTTTTTTCAATTACAGTTTTGATTTGATGCTATATCTCATGAATTATTCAGTTGAAAGCATATCTCGAAAATTACCTATTGCCTTATTTGTACATTTCTTTTTAAATATTTCTCTCAAATTTACCAGTATTCAATCTATTTCTAGATTAACAAATCATATATATTCTATGAGTTCTAATTAGTGTACATTTGTTCATGCCTGTAAAAATGGCTGGTTTCTGTTCCAGAAATAAAATTATTATTATTATTATTATTATTATTAAAATCTAATAGAAAGATGTAGTGAATAGATGTTGAAGAATATTAAAAATATTCTATATGATGACACACGTCCGACATTGTTTCTCTTTTATTTTATTAGTCTGCTTATATTCTAGCCGAAGATCCAGAGGTAGACTAACAAACAGGAAATAATCATCTCATCCAATGGAAATAGACAGCAGAAGCAGCGTTATTTGTAGTCTCGGTTAGAATGTGGTTACCAAGAACACATTTTCCATGTATCTAGATATGGGCGATATTTAGCCGATGAGCGCTAATAATATACCACCCATTTACTAAGACTGAAGTAGGATTCGTATAAGTAAATTTACCGCCGGTTACGGACCACCGTAGGATAACTCAGGATGTCCAATTGTTGGGGTCGACTTTTTTCTATATATGTATATATATAGTCAGTGGGATGACTATTTTACCACTGACTACCTGGAGACTGTAGCGTCGCTATTTTATAGAAATGTTACTCTTCGTCTAGATACTGTTGCTCCTAAGAATATAGTAAGATAAAGTAAACACCAAGCTGAATACATTCCAAGGATATACCGCAGTAATTTAAGTATGTTGTTGAAACAGTACTATTCCACCAAGGAGATATCACTGCTTCACTTAATCCACGAGTCGCATGAATCTATCGAGTGCCGACGCTCTGAAAATGAACTCAACGAAGATTTAAGTGCACTTAAAAGTGCCTCCAAAGTTCGTAACCTCACAACACTTCTTAAAAAACGAATGTGGTCGACAAAGGACATCCCCTACTTACTTCACAACAAAGAAATCCACAATAAGCCTGCCACCATGTGTGAACCTTTAAGTGAGTGGTTTTGCTAACTTTAGTTTAAAAACACACATCTATCGTGAAACTGCATCCCTTACCAGCTCCTCCCTCAGGGGCATAGTGTTCGTCGGTCAGTTAGTAAAACAAACAGATAAAAGCCCTGAACCTCCTGCGAACACGGAAGCGGAAAGCTTTGCTTCAATAATTTTGAAAACGGTGGTTGTGACATTCGTCTCCTACTTCTCAAGTTTTTTCGATATATTTGAACCCTGATGAGTGGAGAGCTAGCTGCATAATTCCACGCCACAAATCTAGTGATATGGGAAACGTTCGCAAGCAAAGGCCTATAAATACAACCCCAGTTATCCCACGAGTAATGGAGAAGTTTGTTGAAGATCGATTATCAGACTATCTACAATGTCTCAACGCGGATTTCTGGTAAATAGGTCCTGAGTTACTTGTCACTTGGACTTTTACAACTGTACCATTAGTGGTCGCGAAGCACATGAACTAGTCATTGTCCTCTGCTTATATATAAATATATATGTATATGTGCAGAAGTGAGGGGTTTCCCTCAGATGGCCAGCATGCCAGTTATGCTGTCTCTCCACTCTGGAGAGAGAGGTTTAGAAAAAAAGCCAGCCCCAACAATTGGACATCCTGAGTTATCCTACGGTGGTCCGTAACCGGCGGTAAATTTACTTATACGAATCCTACTTCAGTCTTAGTAAATGGGTGGTATATTATTAGCGCTCATCGGCTAAATATCGCCCATATCTAGATACATGGAAAATGTGTTCTTGGTAACCACATTCTAACCGAGACTACAAATAACGCTGCTTCTGCTGTCTATTTCCATTGGATGAGATGATTATTTCCTGTTTGTTAGTCTACCTCTGGATCTTCGGCTAGAATATAAGCAGACTAATAAAATAAAAGAGAAACAATGTCGGACGTGTGTCATCATATAGAATATTTTTAATATTCTTCAACATCTATTCACTACATCTTTCTATTAGATTTTCTAAAATAGACTAACCCATTCCATATTTTATTGTACAGATTGGAGAAAAGAAGTTGTTCGCGAAAGATTATGATGGTAAGTTGTGTTCTACTAGTATTTCCTGGTATTCCGTAATCAAAGGTGGCTTTCCTTGCTTACTGCATAGAATGTAAAAAATTCGACATATCTTTGGATCAGGTATGTTGAAACGGCTAACCGATTAGAATGCTTACGTTGCGACTAGTAACTAGTAAGCAGTAGTCGTTAGCTGTGCGTCGGTGACACAGAGGCAGAATGCTCACCGATCACGCATGTGGTTCGATGTTTGATCCCCGGCCACCGACGCACTTCTCTATCTCACTAAGCCAGTATTAAGACTGGCGCAGCCAGAGCTGCTCCTGTGGGAGTAAAGACTTATGCGCAAAGACTTGAGAGAAGCAGTCTGCATTGCTTCTGCTTTTGTTTTTCTTCTTCGATTGTTTCATTGTCAGACTTGGGACACCTTTAAAAGATTTGTTCCTGAAGTTCATGTGAGAGAAAATTTTCTCGGTTCGTGCCGTTTAATTTTGAGCCAGATGTACTACGAACTTCATTCTTGATCGGTAGATTCCTGCAATATCTTTATTCCCAGCAGTGCTGTATAATCTCCTCGTCTCGGGAGTGTCAGGTGTGGCAAACAGGCTCCAACATTTGTGTTTGCGTCCGAGTAGTTCACGAATCCCTCGGTTTATTCAAGGGGGTCAATGTTTCTGATACTTTGGGGCAGACCAAGGGATGAAAAGTTAAGTTAATTGGGCATAAAGTTATTTAATTTGGTTCCATGAGGCCTCTATTTGGGATTCTGGGTTGACCTACCAGTTCACTGAGTTGGCTGCTGAGATGATCGCATTTATGTCAGCTTTCCAAACGTTTTGTCGAGCTGGGGTTTTGGCCAATGATACTGCTGCTGTGATCAATTCTTCTTAGAGAAGGAAGTTGTTAGGTGTGATCCAAATCCTCATCGAGGGAGAACACTAGATCCAGGGTTCAAGAGGAGTCCTGTGAGTCATAGCACGTAGGTTTCATGACATGTTGGACTAGGGCTACGGAAATGCTAGACTTCAGCAGTTTATGATCAAAAGGAGTTGACTGAAAATGGAGTTGTAAGGCTTGTCCAGTCAATTGTTTGGGCGTTGAAGTCACCGATTACAAGACTTTGGCTTTTCGATGTCCAGGAGCCTGGCTTCTCTATTAGGAAGTCGTCTACACTGTAGTCAGAGCTGTTCTATATAGTACTGAGGTCAATATCTTGGCCTATACATTTAATTCAGCAGCGTAGAAGTTCTCGTGATTCACTTCCGTGGGCAAGTGCTTCGATGATACACACAGTCAAGCATTTCTTGAGGTAGGTGACTACAACAACTTCTTTGCAGCTTAGTTGGTCCACTCTATACACTTCGAAGTTTGGTAAGTTCGTTATCAGTGACACTGGTTACGATCCATGTCTCTGTGATGATAGTTATATCCGGATTTCCGGAGTCTATCATATTACCCAGCTCAGTCCGTTTATTCGACAGGCTGCGGGCGTTTTTGTCGATTCAGTTTGGTGCTTCCGCGGCCTACCGGCAGAGGTCCCAGGATCATCAGACTTCGAACTTCGACAACCCAAAAACCCTTAATCTTGGGGTTTTCTTCGCCGTCTCGGCATCGTTTGCTTAACTCTAGGGCTGCAGACTGTGTTTTTTCACATGGTCTGCTAGGCATAAGTCGGCACGGACATATATACCTGATCCTTTAAGAATCTGAGGGCTGCTTATAATGGTATCCCTCTCTTCTTTGGAGTTTAGTACGACTTTGAAGGGGCGTACAGGCTGATTAACTGTAGGGTTAGGCTTTTGCCCGATTCTCTGTAATCTGTATATTGTTATGTTTGATACCGTTTTTGGTAGTAGCTTATCTAAAAGGGGCTTGACCAAGTTAGGTTCATGCTCGAATCTGCCTTTGGGATCGGAGGCCAGTGACTCTTTCACTTTGCGAAGAATGAGCGACCTGTCAGAGAGATCAGATTTGCTTGCCGTGGCTTTCTTGCCCTGTGGCGTAAGTGTCTTTCCTTCCTTTGAGGACAGTGTGGCCTTAATGGTGTCCTTATCCCGCTTTTGAGAGAGGATGCATTACGCCATTCATTGGTGTCCTCCTCACTAATCGTATTCGATTTCACCGGTGTGGACGAGGCTCGGTTAACTAGTCCCTAGGCGATTGAGCTGCGGGTTTTCGACCTCTGGTACGCCTCTTCTTCGAGCGAGTCTTCCCATTACTGTCGCTGGCGCGCTCGTCCGATATTGCAGGCGCAGCATGGGTGTCTGGAATATGGTAGATGCTTCCTTCTGATAGGCATGCTTTCAGTAGCGAATTAAGGCAAAAAGATTTAAATATTACATGATATATATGACCTTTATAAATTAGTGATAAAAAATCAATGAGTGCACAAAAATGGATATATATAAATATTAGGTTATAAGAGCACAATATCCTATAATAAAATAGACTCAAAACTGAAATGTAAACTAACTTCAATCATAATAAACTGATTTGAAGTTAATCTATAGATAATAGAGTGAATAGCACAATAAAAGCCCAAATTAAACCAGAGCGCGTTAAAATCGCCGTATTTTCAAAATTCGCACTATAGTGCCTTACGTTTTTATAAGTTTCAAACGCCCTCTGTACAGACTGTTTCACTCTGCTGATTACATTGACAAACCGTTTCTAGAACGAATATATTATTAGCTTACCACAGTGCCTAACAAACACGCGAAAATTCTCTGATTACTCTATTAACAACAAATGGACTAGTCGCATAGATGCATAACAGGACTAAGTATAAATAAATATATGTTTACTAGACAGGAATGTACAACGAGTATAAACGTATATGTGAACATTAAGGTCCTATCCCTGTCCACATACTTTTTCTTTCCCCTCTGATAATTCGCTGCTCACCTCTTTTCTTTTATTTGCTCTGTGGTGGAAGTTGCACAGATCTACAGCAAGACTGAAGTTGAAAAGGACTTGAAACCACTTACTTACATATACCACATCATCACTCAAGGTTTTGGCTAGCATTGACTCAACATCCTTGAAACATCCACTGTCACCATATCAGGATGCTGTATGACATCATAAACAAGCAGTATTCATGATCTAACATGGATCACGAATGGCTTTCTATATGTTCATCAACCTACTCGTACACAACAACCATGCAGTGACGAATGGCAGCTGTTCTGGGCGCAGTAAAAGAAATCTGCTTTACAATGACCAATATTAGTCTGCATTGAGTACAATTCACTTCTGGTGGTACCAACGATGAAAATGCTGACAAAATTGTACAAATACATCACCTATTTTAAATTAATACTCAATTTGGATATAAATCAAGAATATGATTCGCTGCCGTACACATCAGAATTATCTGGGGAATGATGTCAAGCTTTATTTATCCCAAGTATTTTCAATCAATCCAAAACATACTTCGGCTATTTTTGTTAATGCGAAGACAATATTTCTATCTTTCGTGATGTGCTCCTGTCAATGTAGTTGAAGAATGAACGATCAATTCATGGTGTTTACTCAAACCCAACTCCATATTTTGGTGGGAGTCACCGATACTGCAGTCATCGTTCCATCGTATGCTGTTCGTTATAAGACGGAGAAATCCTATCAGAAGCATTAATGTGATTAATTGTTATGACATTTATTCTTAGACCTTGTGTATAATAACCTTATTGTTGGTTACATATTGGCACAAGAATAAAGGATTCTTGAGTCGCCAATCCGTGTTCTGGTTTTTCGCGTTGGTTATTGCACATTGTTGCTGAAGGTCCTCTAAGGACAGCGTTAAATCCATTGTGGTTAGACCTGGACATTGACAAGGGTTATGAAAGTTTCATAATACTCACAGCTGTAAAGGAATGTGAGTTGATCGATCGGTAAGATCGCAGTGGAGAGACAATTTTCTAACTGACGGGTAATATGTTTCGTAGCACTTATTTAATAATGACCATTTTATAACACATAGTTTACTGTTTTCATTTTCCAGGTTACGACCGTTACTTCCGCATTACTTCAACTTATTTATAGACTTTCATGAGGCATAAACAGAGGAGATACGTTTGAACGGTGAAACATTTATGATATTATGAATGTATTTGTTGAAGCATTTCCAGAAAGTTTACACGCTATTCATACATTGGTAATACTTATTGTTAGTCGAAGTGAAAAGTTATGCCTACTTAGAAGACGCATTGTGGGTAAAAAGTCATAATTATCCGTAATTGAAATGGGTGTAATGAGGAACTCTTATTGCTTTTCACTAATTACTTCCGCTGGTAGACTATAAACACGTGATGTGCACAACAAAAGCCTATCTAATAAGCTGTAGCATTTTACGACAACAAAATAACCAATGAAGTTGAATGACCTGGTCAACATAGACAATCCTGAGTGTTGACGTGATCATGTAAGGGTCTATTTATGCGAAATGATAACACGGGAATAGCGATGTAGTTATCTTTTTATTACCTGATGATTTCCTTTGAGACAGCGGTGTTTTAGGCAACAGATGGACAGCGGCTTCTTTCTTCTTAACGCTAGTGAATACAAATATTATACGCAACTAGACTAGACGTAGCTGAAACATTTCACGTAAGGCTTGACGACGCATTGAGAAAATAATAATGGTCTAAGACTAACAGATCTCACACGAGTATTGCTATGTTGCCTATCATTCCCGTTAACTATTCGATGTCCTCGAAATAACAAATATAAAGGATGCAGATAGTCTACATAAATACATATTTACCACGAAACCATGATCAACCAAGTTAAAAATAACTTAGAATGAAGGGGTACATATTTATTTCAGAAAGAGTTTATAACAATTCAGTGAAAAAATCACAGTTGTAGACTGTTTATAGCTGAGCTGTAGTCATCATGAAATCCGCCAATTATGGTATCGACAAGATCTGGATCAGTTTCCCCCAGTTGATATTGGAACTGGACCAGTCTTTTCAGTTTTCATCACCACCAGATCCTCCAGGAGAAAGTGGAAATGATCTTTCCATGCAAAGATTGAGACTGTATTCCTTCTACTGCTTTTGGCGGCGTTGAGAGATACCTGAGGATGTATACATATCAGGTGAATTGATCTTACCCCTGGTGAACAGTTCCTTATCTTAGGCACACTGAATATGTGAACAATGGAGGGAACGATCATCGAATTGGTGAAGTTCTATAGATCAGTCGTCCAGTGCGTCGGTGGCACAGTAGTTAGGACTCTCGCCGACCATGCACATGGTCCGGGGTTCGATCACCTGCCGACGCACACCTGCCATCAATGGTCGGCCTGCAAAATTTGGGCTACCGATATCACATGCTGAAAATTCCATACTTGTACCAAAAATACGGTGTGGAATCAAGCTGAAATCAAAAAAATATTCATGATAGATTTGAAGAATAGCAGAACTTTCGAATCATCTATCAAAGTTTCTTTTCTACGGAGAGCAACAACTGTCTCTCTTATCCATCCGTTACAACCAACTGAAAAAGACTGAATCTTCAAACTTAGTTCTTCGATTAAGTTACCCAATAATCCTCTTGTAAGTGGATCCAAAGCGTATCACATCTGTGCAATTTATACACATGGTAACTTGTCCCAGAAGCTGAAAAACATAATGTCTTTCTGGTTTTATTATTGTTATTTCAAAGCCCGCCTCAGTAACATGCAATACGTATTAGTCGCAACGTTTACTCAAAGAAAAACCTACTAATGACAATATGCACAGGTTACCTTCAGGTGCTCAACCTCTCCACAAGCCGTGTTTGCCAATATCCATTGCCTTGATATGATGGGCTACTCACAAAAGTAAAAGAATGGTTTGTAAAGCGTTAGTTGTTTTGATGACAACAATGTTTTCAGCAATATCATCTGCAAGAGGCTCACAGCACAGTTAGTGTCCAGATAAACATATAAAGGATGAATGAATCACCATAATTGGTGACCAGTGGGTTTTTTAATTCACTTTGGTTTCTGACCAAATCAGTCAGTGAGATTCGGAACGCAACTTTCAGCATAGGCAAACTGAATATGTCTTCATACCGCCATAAATATGACGTCAACGAAAAAAGCGTAACGCGTCCATTCCTCCAACACGGAAAAGATCTTCGTCCGATAGATACAGCAGACATTATCTATCTAGGAAGCCTAAAAGTAAGTAGAAAACCTACCGGCTGGCACACACATACGCCGACACAACTCTCTTGTCCACGGTTAATATAATAGATGTTTATTTCTATAAATGTAGGACATATCAGTTGTACAGCCATTCATAAGTACTACACGAATTACATTAATTTGATTTATGGTGAAATCACATGGTTGCTGTCGATTTGTTTTTAGTTTCTGGAAACGATCTGCTAACTAATCATCCAGTGGGGCTGTCAATGTCCAGGTCTAACCACAATGGATTTAACGCTGTCCTTAGAGGACCTTCAGCAACAATGTGCAATAACCAACGCGAAAAACCAGAACACGGATTGGCGACTCAAGAATCCTTTATTCTTGTGCCAATATGTAACCAACAATAAGGTTATTATACACAAGGTCTAAGAATAAATGTCATAACAATTAATCACATTAATGCTTCTGATAGGATTTCTCCGTCTTATAACGAACAGCATACGATGGAACGATGACTGCAGTATCGGTGACTCCCACCAAAATATGGAGTTGGGTTTGAGTAAACACCATGAATTGATCGTTCATTCTTCAACTACATTGACAACCCTCATATTTAAAACACGGCAACAGTGAACAATAGGCACTGATGTCAAGTGACCCAGATTTGACCGGTCCGATAGCTTGGCATTACAAAAGCATGCTACTCACAATCCTTGTTGAAAATGTCTCCTAAATTTGGCTTTTGGCTTCTCTGTGGACGATGGGATGATAGGGAGGAATAAAACATGCATATGTGGACGCATAATGACTCTGAAAAATGATTCCTGTGCTTTTGATGTCTATACATACAGATGCACCCACTTTATATGAGGAAGTCTGTATAAGTTGGTAAGTCGTACATAATTGGTGATTTTTTAGATGCTTTCTTCTCGAAATCAAAGCTCCCCCTTAGTAATATATTGCATATATGCAGCCGGTATCTGCTACAGCTGGTGAAATAGAGAATGCATTCGTTTGATGTCTATAACTACTTCTAAGAGAATTTGAGGCCAGATTCGCGGCATGTTAGAGGTATATGTCCTATATGATTCCTTTTTATTACACATACATCGTAGATACATTTATTTGTAAATTAAGTGCCACTTTTCACATAGAACAATATGATTTGCTGTTTCAAGGTCGTCTGAAGTTGGTGTCTATTCTTCACTGTTGCCCAAAACATCTCTTCTTCATTTAGGAAACTATGTTTCACTTACCAAAATTATTCCAAATTTCTCACTGTAGTTAACACTTAACAATGAATTTTTACATTCCTAATGTACAGTGACAACTCAGTTTGATGACAAATAGATGTTCAGTCAAAATGCCTAAAACGACTATTTTTCTCCTTTTTTTAAAAGTCTTTGGTTAAAACGTGGTATTTGAAATGCATCAAAGTTAAGGAAACTCATGAAAACAACGTATGACAACCCACATACAGCATCACGATAACAGCTGACTTATGCACCAATCAGCTGATGTGTGCCGCTATCCATTGCCCGACATCGACCACATTTAGCGCAGCCTTCATTTGTTACGCGCGTTTTCGACAGATTCAGACAACAATGTAAATTTCTTTCACCTATGTAGGGTGAGCTTACTGGCATTATTCCATAACCTTTTTTATATATGTACCCTGTGTAAGTGAAATATTGTAAATATGCCTACTCGAAGTATATATTACTTATAACATTGACGATGCCTGTAAACTAGCGTCCCTCGTGTACACAAGGTGAGAATATATTATTATCTCTATTTTGCATGACAGCGGGCACATTTAAAGAAGACGAATATTTATTTCTGCGTAGCTTGTACCGCAGAATTTCGCATTCACAAGTCCTTAAGTTTCGGAATAAAAGCCTAAGGAGCCTTTTGACTTTTTATACCTGTAATTTAACATATTCCGTAAGGCTAAATTCTAGGGAGTATTTCAAACCCAAATCTGTTGCAAGCGGCAGGCGAGGAGTATGAATGTTGTGTAGGGAGACGGAAAGTTAGGTTGAAATGTTTTTGGAGCACAGTACTCCACATTTATTCAACGTTAAACTTTATTTTACACTTGTTACACCACAAATGGATGCCATCAATATCGTCCTGAATCCTGTCAAATAGACATGACACGTTATTCCTGAGTGAATGATATAATATTTGATGTCATCAGCAAGTAGAAAAGGTCTGTCATGTTTAATAACGTCGCAAATGTCATTGAAATATAACAGGAGTAATGGTGGTCCTAGGGCACCACCTTGTATAACTCCACTTGTTATCCAAACCGAGTTGAATATGTAGAGACCTACCGTGACCATTTGCAACCTATTGCTTAGAAACGAACTGAGCTAGTCTAACAATGAGCCTTGGATCCCATAAGGATGGACTTTTGATGTTAGCAATTGGCGGCTCACTGTGTCATAGGCCTTACTAAGATCTAAGTATAGAATTACTGTGATCGGAAAATTGTAATGGCATGTTGTGCAAGAATGTGACTTCATGAAATTATGTTGATAAGGTGTGATAAGTTTCTCTTGAGGGAGGAAGTCAAAAATGGCACCTTTCACAATCTCCCAGAATCCCTGAAATAATGGAAGTCAAGTTTATGGGTCTGTAACTCATGACACTTAAACGAGAGCCTGACTTGTACCTAGGGGTAATGTGCGTAGTTTTCCATGCATCTAGATATATTCCAGCTGATAGAAAGGTAGAGAACACTTTAAGAAGAAGAATGGAAATGTCTTCACCACCGTATTTTAGGAAATTTGAGGGAATCGTATCAGGACCAGAGTTGTTTGAACTTTTAAGAGAAGGAAAAGATGATAGTTCCTAAAGTTTTTGTGGGCGTCAGGAGAATGGAGGTTGTGGTGAGAAGTAGAAGTTTAGAAGTTTCCAAATTGTTTTAGGGTCACTTGCAGTCTCATCATTTTCAAAATTGGATGGTTTATCCGTTTTACGGGAGTTTGGCCTCTTGCGGTAAAGCCTACAGATTGCGGTGTATTTAGAAATACTTTTGAGAGCTGCATTTTCTTGTGTGAGTAAGACCTCGTCGTTACTGTCTTTTGATTTAAGATAAATGTTCTGTATATTTACAAGACACCAGAAGTAATTTCCCCTGTGGTAATATCTATGCACCCTTCGTAGTTTAGCCATCACTTTTCCATAAATGAAGTTTTTATGTTTTGGCTTGAGTTCTCTTTACATTTAGGAACAATTTCACCAAAGCATACCGATACCTTTTGGTAAGAGGCTAGTAGGACAGTGTTAAGGTTGCCACTAGGGAAGAACAGGTCTTAGTCTAAGCCTCGGATGTGAGTGGTTAGATACATCCCACATAGCTTCATCCGAAGCGCTGTGTAAAGCATTTTAATGAGTGAAGTTTACTATTGAAGGAGCAGATTATGGTGTGATGGTCACTACCTGGAAAGGAATGGCTTGTGTCTATGTTAGATAGGGCGATGTCTTTGAAGAAAACTAAGTCCAGTATATTGTGATTTTGGGCGGGCCTCAGAATACTTTGTGTCCCTCACATAACTCCACTGCATCTGAAAATTTACTGAAGTGGGGAGAAGTACTGGTGGGTTCCAATGAGACTTCAGGCATCTTGAAATCACCCCCACTGACTTCATGAGTGAAGTTTAACTTCGAAGTGTAGTGAAAGGCCTCAGTTATTTCATTTAGCAGTTCGCTGTCGTGGTTTGGTGGGTGGCAGATGCAACCTAATAACAGAGTTTCCTGTTCAGTGATGTAGACTGTCACCCGTAATGTGTTGCATATATTCAGGTTGGGGTCATCATAGTTCACAGCTCCGCGGAGATAATGCATCCTCCACCCCGCCCAACTGATCTGTTCTTCCTGAAAAATGAGTAACCTTTTCAGTGAAAGAAATCATTTAGTTCACTCGTACACCAAGCTTCAGCAATCGTTAGTGCTGCAGGTTGGCTTATCAGTGGTAGGGATAGGATGTATTTCATCTCGTTTACATCTGACCTGGCATAAATGAGAACTATGTTGGGACTAGCTGGGTCGGATCTTGAGATTTTGGCCATGTCTTGAAATTAGCTTCTGATGAGATTCAGTCATATTGTTCTCAAACGGCAATAAAATGTCTAAGTCCGTAGAAGCGCCAGGAAAGCTAGAAGTGCAGAAGCGATCAGTGATATTTTTGTGTTCCAGTAAATTGGGGCTTAAAGAAAAATGACTGTCAGAAAATAAGGAAATAGAGGGTCTCAGGTGAATTTAGAAACCTGTCAATAGATTTTCCACATTCTGACGAATTTTCGTGGCCAGTTTCATATGTTTATGGAAAACACGTAACAGGAAAGAAGGAACCAACCTAGTAATATAGTTAAATGAGAATTGAATGAATGAAAATCATCTAAGTTTTGATGTGGCGCTGAATACGGTTGTGGTTTCTTACCTGTCGGATAAATCGTTGTTGTCTAGTTCCACGCAATGTCATTATTAATCATATGAAACACATGCCTCTTTTCGAAAATATAAGGAAATGTGTTAGTCGTCGACATGGGTTATCTCGTCGAGTAACAAAAGTTTTGTTCAATGTGAAGATTAGTGAATCTTTTAAATCTCCCAATGTTCCGTCTCAGATTCGAGTAAGTAATTCGTTTATCATGTTTATGCTTAGGATTTATTGGTGTACATTGCAAGAGAAGGTGTGGCAGTCACTGACCTGTTTAGAAGACCAGGTAATCCTCAAGATATGAAAAAAATCATAGCGGATCTTGAGGCCGGCAGGCCAATCAAGTGGACGGACTATAACTTCTATACACTTGCGAATATTGCCAAGCGTTACCTCCTCCATATTGAAGGTGGTGTTTTAGGCCCTCAATCTGAAGAGAAGCTGCTCTCTACACTTGATATACAAGATGATCAAGCTCGGATTGAAGCGATGCACAGGTATGCAATCAGTGAATTTTATGAATCTTTGTTCACTATTATTAAATAGAGTTTGTAGAGTATTTGAAATAGGTTTATTTATTTGTAGTTATTGGTGCCACTCAGTATAGCTATTCTGTTATGAATTAGTTGTACCCACATAATGTGATCTTGTCTGACAAATTTACAAACTACAATGATAACTGGATGCTATATGACTGTAGTTAATCATTCATGTTTTAAGTACGAGAGTTCAGAAATCGATGCACTCATTCATTTCAGTATATTCTGCGAGAAATTTATTTTGAACATCTAGATGTACTAGGTTGTTTTATCAAGTTATTAATGGCAGACCACTGCATTTGGTTCAATACTAGTTTGACGCGACTGGTGGATTCAGACGTTTGACTTTCTAACGTCGAATTACGAATGCAAACTCTCCACTTGGCGAGTCTCCAGTCTAAATTGGTGAATTTCAGACTAAGACTACTTTAACTAAGTTAGTCCTATCTCAGAGATTAGGAGAGATTTATGTGCTTTTTAAGTATCTAGGTGGTTATTACTTTCCAGTTGGCCAGACCGTAGAGGATAATTTTTAATTGGAGTACCTGAAACAGGGACATTGGTGTTGCGTAACAGCAGAACCCATGAGGCAACTAATTATAGCCGACCACACGATCTGTACTAGGACCTTATTGCCAGTTACGGACCGTCTCAAGGTAAGTGAGGATGACCAGTTTTTGGAGCCGACCTCTTCTAACTGAATTTCAGAGATCGAAGAAATGGCGTAGCTAGTTTGTTGGTCATCTAGGGGAAATAACTTACTGCTGTCACATCCTTATTCGCCAGCAGCCCGACTTCACTCACGAACCCTCCAGCATAGTGTAAACTACTGTAATTGTTTGTTGTCTAACCGCTTTTCTAACTACTTTTCTGGCATAGTAAGACCTGAGGTACCATTAGTTCTATCCAGTGTAGTTCTTTGGGTCATTGTTATATGCAAGCCCGCCCACCACGTCAGGGTAGCAACTATCATTGGAGACTGGGTGTAAAGACTCTTAGTGAGACGGCTCAATATCTTTCACAGTGGTGCAGATGTATCCACTCGTGATCACTAACCACTTACGTACTGTGTCAAAACAAATTATGGGATAAATGTATGTAGTCTCTTAGTTCGATCCTCTTATAGAGATAAAGATATCTTGTCTTGAGTCGCCGAAGGTATAAGAATCATTGACTAAAGACTGTTAGTGACGTGACTCGAAATAGTTCTCTTTTTGATCTCCCAGATCCATTGAATCCTTATTATTTTCCATGTAATTTATCCTTTCTCCCGCACGTTCCAGTCGTATTTTTTTGTTTCATCTTACCTTTATGTGTGCTTATGTGAAGTCTGGCAACTTAGATTGCAACACTGTTGTGCAAAGTTATAGACTAGAGGTTCTGTCAGTCATTTATTCTGTTCACCTTGAGCTTTCTTGTGCAGTTGGAATTGTGACAATCCTAATTGGGTCCACTTTTGTGCTAGACAACCCAGACACAAGCTACCACATATTGAGTATTCCTCATGAAAGTACTTGTAGTATTCGGGTGCATTTGACTCGACTAACACATAATTTTTACTTCTCAGTTACTTTTTGAACTTCTACTTTGTTTTAGTGTGATAGTTTCTCAACCGAAACCGGTTCAGCAGCTACTTGCTCTATTGTTTGGCATCTGGTTTCGAATGATCTATCATACAGAAGTTAATGCAATGTCTGTAGAAGCGGTGGCTAAATCTGTCGCTGGATCTGTTTTCCCAAGTTGCACAACTACTCCGAGAAAAGTGAGAGATTATTAGTTTTTTGTGCGTTACTTTAATGAAAGACTACAAATATTGTTTTTGTTTACTTAGAAGATAATTCATTCTAGGTTTATTTTCATCTTCATTGTTCATCTGGAACTTTTATTTTTGGGATTGCGTTCATGACTATCTATTAGTCCATTTATGAGGTTATTTCACCTTTATGAAATTCGGTTTATATCTCATATACTTCCTCTTCCACAATTCACTACAGTAATTTGAAGATCCAAAGGAATTGTATTTGCATCATCATCAAGGTAGCATTCTAATTATGTGGATGGTTGGTTCATGCAGCTGTACCAGTTAGCACAGTCTTCATACTGTAGGGTAGTAAAGTAAAGCTCAGTCGTGTATATTTGTGATTTAGTTTTATTAGTATGTGTAGACGATTCAGTTCAATAGATATTAATTTATTTCCAGTGACGAAGGGTACAAATCTATATGGATCGCTGTGTAGTCTCGTTCATGTGTAGATGGTGGGATTCTTAGGCCGAATAAGTTTCATCGCATAAATGAGTACGGGCAAGTTTCCTCTTACGTACTTATATTTTATTTATTTGTTTAAAAACCTGGATTTGGTACAAGTTAGGTACGAGAAATAACAGTATGAAAAAGAGAGGAGAATTTTATTTGTCAGTTTGTTGGATTTTGCCAGTCTGCAAGTCTTCGAGTTTGTGTGACACTAGACATACATCATCCACATGTGGAATCCAGATCTTCTAGAGTCTTCTCATTGGTGGTCTAGCGTATTCCTGTCTCCTCGCTCCCCACAGTGTTCCGCATAATCCAGTCCGCCACAGTCAGGAATATCATTCGGGGTGGTAGTAGGTAGTCAGTCTACCTTGTCTTACTGCTGTCTTCACTTCGAACGCCTCGCTGAGTTTCCCGTTGTGAATCACCTGACTAACACGTGGCGGGCATTGTCATAAAGCCAGTTGTTGAATGAGGCTGATAAAGATTTGGGAACTGGACGCCGTAGTGTTGAAGTAGTTTCCAAATTACTTCTCGGTCAACGATGTGCTGTCTGGTGAAGGCCTTCTCGAAGTCAATGAAGGAAGTTGAGGTAGAGAGAGGTTTGACTGGCATTCTATGTTTTGTTCTGTGACGCCGTTGCGTAGAGTTGCAATTTGATCAGCACATGATTTGCCTTTCCTGAATTCAGCTTGCTGCAATGGGTGGATGCAGAGTTCTGCATCTCCAGGATGACGCGACTTAGTATTTTTTTCGCTGCGTAGACGAACGCATTATTCCATGCTAGTTCTTCTTGCAGAATGAGACATAAATCGCTCTTCTTTGGCAGCTTGACAAGGCAGCCAGTCTTTCTTCCAATCCGTAGGCACCTTTCCTTCCTCCCTCCCAAGCTCTTTGCAACTGTGGCGTGGGCATATCTGCTGCGGTCTGTGGGTTCGTTTTCAGTGTGTCAGGGGAATTCTGTCTGGTTGTGATGCCTTCCCTGACTTCAGTAGCTTGATCGCATTCAGGATTTCTGCTTTCGTCGGAGGATTGGTGTCCACTGGTGGGCAGTTCCGTGCATGCTGTTGTTGTTAAGGTTGGTGGTATTTCTGGGTGAGTTGTAGGCGATGATGGGCGATTCAAGAGTCTTTTGAAATGATCAGTCCATTGTTTGATTTGTTTCACCTCCTTGGTAAACAGGTTCCCTTGAACATGCGTTATTGGTTTCATCATCTGGACGATGATTGATTGATCTCCTCCCAGATAGCGGGCAGCCTGGTTATCTGATATAATGTTCTCAGGTCTCTTTTACCTGCCACCTGCCTGTTCTGCTTCTGTTACCAGCCAGTGTTTCGTAGAATTGTCTTTTGTCTTTCCTAGCACTCTTCTTCACTTATTTGTTCAGTACCGTGTACATTGAACTCAGCTTCTCGTTCTGTTGTTCATCTTTGCATTGAGTCATCTTCGCTTTCACCATCCTCCTCTCCTCGCCTTGATTAGCTTCCAGGTGTCCGTTGAGAGCCATTCCTTGTCGTGTCACTTCTTTCTTCCTAAAGCAGTTTTACACATTTCCCTGAATATCGCCTTCAGAGAGTTAGTTCTAGTGTTCCTCCACGCAGGTCAGGTTTCCTCAGTGATACCACGTAGTGTCTCCGATTTTGCTCTGGTCTGATCTTTAGTAAAGGTATCCCTTGTAGTTTTATCATTTAGTTTCTTAATGTTGAACTTGAATTACAGTGGTCTGTCTCCAGTTGTTCTGAAGGCTCCCAACTTCATCGTGAAGGTTCCTGGAAGTAGATGGTGATCTGAGCCTGCCCACATCTGCTCCCCTTCTCGACTTTGTGTCCAGCAGACTGGCTGCGTGTCCACATTCTTGAGCCAGTATTCAGATGAAGTTTGCCTGGTTTGTGATGTGTCCATCAAGCGAAATCCATGTTGTCCTGTGTATATTCTTGTGTTTGTACACGCCGCTTCCAGTCACCAAATCATTGAAAGTTTAGAAGCTTGTGAAGAGTTCTCCATTCTCATTCATTTGACCGGGTGAGAACCTCTCTACTCGTGATGAGTTCTCTTCCTGTATTATCTGCTCCCAGTTCGGCTGGCATTGATATCGCCCCTTGAGGATTTTGATGTCACCATTAGGGATGTTGTCCATCACTGTTTGTAGTTGTCTGTAAAAATCTCCTTGTTCTCTTGTTCCGCGTTGTTTGTAGCACTGTGAGTAGCATTGCATGATAACTGTGACCCTCCTTCCTTCCTTCCTTCCTTTTGAGATGAATCTTGCTGTCATGTTGCAGGAAGAGATTGGTTCCCACTGCATTGGGTCTTTGTCTGCAACTGGTGAAATCATTTGATCCACTCGGCGCCTCAGTATGCTCGTTGTTATCGTCTTTGTGACCAGACCGGAGTAGATTACTTTCTTTCCAGTTGACAATTTTGATAGTCGATATGCATTCCATCCGCTCTCGCAGATACCCAGCACTTCTGCGGAATATTTTAGCATCTCTTTGCTACCTGGGCAGCCTTTCCAATCTCGTACATAGTACGGACAGTCCACGTCCCCATTCTTCTCCTTGCTTTCACCAAGAAAAGACATTAACTGGCTGAATGGCTTCCCGAAGGCTTACGCCGGCCCGCAGTATCATTTCGCCTTTTTGATTCCAGCGAAGAATAAATTTGCTTTTTAAATTTTTTGTATTTATAATATATTTTTTGTGCGTTGAGGTTTGTGTAGCATGTATTACGTCGGCTCAGTTTAAAGACGGGTGCGGACATGGCTTCATTCCACATTGATGGAACATTCTTACTTTCCTGAACAGTTCAGTCACCAGCCTAACTAGAATCTCTCCACCATCTTCAAAAGAGCTATTGGTAGATCGCCTAGGCCTGATACCTTTAAGCGTTTCACTTCGGACCTCCGCTTGGTATGGTGAGCTGGTATTGACTAACCATGGAGCACTGTAGTTGGTGGGGTGTTAGCGGTGTTGGCCAGCTAAACTGCATTTCGGAGTACTCTACCAGCGTTCCTGGTGCCTTTTCAATTCAGTAATTGACGCACCATCCACCTCTCTAACACCATGCTTCTTGTTGTGGGTAGTTCGGATGAACTGAGACAGCTTTGGGCTATAGGCAGATGCAGCTGCTGGTTCTATTCCATGCGCACGTTCGTACCGACAGGCTTCGCAGTCCCAACGTAAACACTATTTGATCTTGCGCGTATTGTTATACTAGCTGTTCACACATACCACACAGGCTTGTTTCAAAGGTATACTTAGTGATTTCATTTTAGAGTGAAGCAACATTCAATTAGTCACATTTTAAACAATATAGTAGGCTATCTGATCAGTTATCAGTCCCTACATATGAGAGCAGATGGGTGTAGGTAGTCTTCACTGTATACTTTAATGGGTTTCAATATTTTGATTTCCTCTCACAGATCCACATCGTTAGTTCCAGATTAAATAAGTTAATTTGATATAACTGTGATACAGTAATAATAACTGGATGAAGTTTCAAGCTTAATTTATTGCTCATAATCACAAGCCAACCAACTCTTTCAGAGACAAACTTTGGCGGCTTAAGGACCTGATAGATCCAATTATGAAAAATAATATAAATTACCGAATGCTATTTAAATGACTGTGAAGTTAATTACTCATGTCAAACTAGTAGATCAGGGTGAGTTAGATTATCGGAACATAAGAATTTAGCTAGATCTAGGATGATGAAACCTGCTAAGTTAAATGTAATACATTCATTTGCATGTAATCATACAATAGGGTGGAATAGGGTAATACATTTAGATAGTGAGAGGTTAATCACTGGTTCTTTGTTTATCGAATCAACACTGAATACGTGCAACTGAAATTACTTAGTGCTTGCATCGAATATATGGGAAATATCAATAAAAAATGGCCGGAAGTAGGACTATATAAAGCAAGTTATATGAAGCTGCATGAATACATTGTTATAATTATAAACAATAAATTGCGCACAAAACGTCATCGAGTTATAAATAGTTTGTCACTTGTTATATCAAATAAATCAATGGGGAATTATATTCTACCACAGTGCTCAAATTGTGCTCTTTCAATAAGCCACCTCGTTGGGCTAACCGATTTTAACAACAATGGTACTGCAGGTCAGAGAAATAGCTTGTCGAATATCATCCAGCTTTCCAGGAGTATCTGAAGGTAATTGCTTGCATTACCGTCTACCTTCCATACAGTATCACTGGTGCTAATCCTGTTGCTGTCTGTGGATCAGATAGGCTGCAGCCAATTCTAACTGGTTCTGGATGCGATTGCAGTGCACGTCTCACTTAAACTTTCTGAGGATCAGGTCTTCAAGATACTGTCATAAGGCTTATATGGGCATATTAGTCTCACTCTGTTACGCATTTGGTTAGACAAATTCTTGTCGGGATGTAGAAATACGTTAACAGAACATTGTATCACACAACACAGATTCTTAACAGATTTTTACGCTGTTTTTTTAAAAGTTTCGATATGTGAGTACATAGATGATTTTATTTCTTGATGGGTAGTAGGGTAACTGATCCGATTTTTTCGGAACTTATGCTTTTCACTGATGAATGGGTTTTTGTGGGATTTTGAATGCAAATAAGTGGATGTTACAAAAAATAACTATTGGTTTTGTGTATTCACATAGTATTTTCCATAATTTTTAAAAAACTATCTGCTATGGTTACAACCAAATCAGTACATATATATATATATACATTAATGTTTTATTGTAGGTTGAGCGAGCGTCAAAAGTCATGGAATACCTTATCACTGGCTTCGCATCAGCTGATCTCTTCAGTCGTGAACTGATAGAATACTTTACTCTAGAGACTAAAACTAGTATTTCAAGAGTAGAGAAGTTCAAGTATGAATTTCGATTTCCAAAGGACGTGCCAAGTAAGCTCATTGATTATGTTACAGCACAGTGCTTTCCACTCTCTGGTTAAATGATCTGTTATGTAAATGTGGATTATTTCGCATTTTATTCAAATGTGTCAATATAGGTTTAAAAAATACAATTAAGAAAATAATATTTTAAACATTAGCATTTAAGATTCTATATTAATCAGTCTGTGCTTTTGTGTCAATCAGCCCAGATAATTTTAGTTAACATTCTCCCGACTTTCTAACATTTGAATGGGTCAGTTAGGCTTTATCGATTATTGTGTAAATATAACTTTTATTAAATGTCAATCTGTACTAATATGTGTACTAATATATGCCGTAATTTTATACAAGTATCTTAACTAATTTCAGTTAGCTAAGAGATTTTACATAAGTGTAGAATCTTTTGCCACCATGAATAAAAAGAAATTCAACAGGTGGAATAAAAACTGGCATGTAGAAGAGTGGTTAGCCTCTTTGATATGTTCACTGTGTGCAACTGCGTCGTCGATCAACACTTTATTGTGTAGTCAGTTAACTTCTTTTTTATCATCACAAGCCATATGATAATAGGGAGATTCATTAGTGATTCATTAGCTTAAGCTGTCAACCTTCAGTCGAATGCCTCCTGATTTCTACATCCACTAGACCCACTTCGATTTGGGGCAACCTAATGGTACCAGACGCCTGGTAGGATATGATAATAAAAATATTAAATTAGATCAGAAGAAACTACATGAGTTGTCACATTCACAGTGTGTCTTTTGAACACATTGTAGTACTTTACAATCTAAGTGTTAATTATAGTAAATATGTATTTCCATGCTGGAATCGTCTGCTTACAGTTACTGACCTGTGTGTACGTAAGTCGGCTGATTGATAGCTGGTAAAGTGTTCACAAATTTCATGCAACTTGTGATGCTGCTTGAGAAATTATAAAGTGGGATTAGTATTTCAGTGAATGATGAATAGACAGACCTTTATTATGCTTTACTGAACACTGGATAAAACGGATATATAATAATCGAATATTTACATACATATTAGTTTATTGGATAATAAGCGACATGTAATCTATTTATTCTCTGAGTAACCGGATACAACAGGCAGACTAAGAACGCGGGGGGTGGGGAAGTGTGGAAATCTTCCATTCTTTTTTGGTAGTGCTTTTTTTAAACAAAGAAACCAATAGAACACTAACAGTACAACTTTTGATCCTGAGCTTCATATGATAGTACCATTATTATCGTCATCATCAGTATAATGACGCGTAAAATATTCCCTAGCCCATCATTGCATTGTTTTAAAATGATTCTGCTTACCTGATAACTTTGCTATTCATAGGTGCATAATACTACCGCCAGATTGTAGACAACGATGATTAAACACAGACTCATATTGGCATTTTCTGTAGTGCTAATTTTTTTATTTAATAACTACCAACGTTTCGTTGTAAAGTAACAATGGAAATATAACCATCTGTAATATGAGAACCATATTCTGTATTATTAAACAATATGTTTCATGCGGTCGACCTTGGGTAGTCTTTCTTTGGATAGTGCATTCATTGGTGTGTTAACGAGTGAATGAATGAGTCAACTCAGGAAATTCAAACTATCACACATTACACCTCGAGAGTTAGCAGTAATGATACAGTTGTTATAGGTAAATCGACTAACTCAGTCTAATTTCCCCATTTAGTTTCAAGTAGTGGAAAACGCTACCTTAGGTTTTTGGTGGAGAGTTTGTTATAGGAAAAAATCCCTGGTAGTCCGCTGCGACAAAGAAAACTTTGACACTGAAAACCACGATTATTTCTCTGCCTTACACATAACTGCGTTTAAGTATTTTTGGAAGATGGAGAGTTGATTTTTGCATCCAGTTAGTAAGAAACTAAAGAGCCTTTAATTGTCATATGCACCTCTGGGTTCTTCCAGAAGATCAATATTTTAGCAATTGCACTACGGGCTACCATTAGTTTGTTTTACTTGATTTGTATTTTGTAAAAAATAATGTTAAAAACCTTTCTTCTGGAAAAACAGTCGATTGATATTGTAGCATGTAAAACATCGCTTCATCGGCATCAAAGAACAACAGACTACCCCAAACACTAGGATCAAGACTACTGCCGCCACAGTTCATCATAACCTTCACATATTCACATTGGCTAGAGAATATATTAACAGAGACACGCCTAGGTTGGAATGCTGGAATTTGAGCTATATACTTCCTGATAGGGGAAGTTTAGGCTATTGATCAATAATCCACCGATATTTAAACCTACTGGTTTTTAGTAAATAACTCTAATTCAGTTTAAAGTGTTAGAAATATTCTGGAAACGAGTAGACAAAGATGTCAGTTGACATTGTACTGTCGTCACCAATTCCAAAACGCTGAACCTGCTTGTTTTTCAGGCACCCAAGTGTCTCATTACGGTGTTTAGGAACCTGCTTTGGATCGTTTAATGCTGGGTTTCCTTATATGCGTTGCTTAGGTTTAAAATATTCCTACCAAGCAGAGAAATTTAAAATTTACAATATATATATATATATTCAGAATGAATAACCTTACTGTTGATGGCGTGATGATTTTGGAGTTGAAGACTTCTGTGTGTTGTGATAAAATGAGTTTTCAGCTGTCTACAAACATTGTATATTTCATCTACGTCAGGCAACTTTCTGGTTACAATTTCCATATTTACTTGACAGGAGAAAAATCTGTACGGTTGTTTGTGCGTATGTTGTTAGAAGAAGGTAGAAAACATGGATTTCATCTGATAAATGACGGTAAGTCAATCTTCATGTCAACAAAAGGTATCTGTGTTTTTTTAGTTAGCGTACGTTATTTTAGACTACTTGTATTCAGTGATATGAATAATCGTTTTCTTACATTTGGTTTGATCTCTCAACTCTGTGGGTCTCATTGTCTTGACCTGAAATTTCTACTGGAATAAAATTAGGTTAGGAGAAATCCGAATGCAATCAGACCCATGAAACATGACTGACTGACTTGTTTCGACATAGAACTTTGCACAGAAGTGCATTGGTTGAGGCTACCACACTGCATGTAGCACACACACACACACACAAAAGAGGTTCGGAATAACGATATTAAGCAGAAATGTGTAGAAAAAAGAATGGTGACATGGAAAAACAATTGAGTTTTATTGGATATCACGAAGAGTGAATTCATCTGAGCCAGCCATTGAGAACGATTTTGAGCCATGTCACCAATTGTCTCCAGCCATTGGTTCTTAGAATCCTGAGGACCTCAATTGGGCAGCCGACTCCCTATATTGCTCAAACTAACTAACTGTTAAACACTTCATAGACTGATTGCATGCTCTGGTTTGACCACCATCAGCTCTCTTCCAAGCCGATACTAATGTCACAGTTAACATTTCCCGTCAATGAAGGCGATGACTAGGCGTGCGTAATATACGTCCTAGCCATCTCGATCGATGCGGCTTCACAATCTCATCGACTGATTTTCCATACTCTTTACCTAACACTGCACAGTTAACCTCAGTATTACTCAATTTATTATACCGCCTAACATGGGCGATAGAACACAAACATCTGTAGTTAAAGACAGCTAGTCAGCCAGCTTTTTCATGCCTTCCCCTTTCAATGACTATGTCTCACAGTCACAAAGAAAGACAGGGCGAACTGCTGAGCGAGCAGTACACACGTCCTTTGATCGACAACTGGATATCACGTCTACTAAGCCAGAGGTGGCGTAAGTTGGCAAATAACCACACGAGCTTCCTGCATCCGTGCTGAGATTTTGTCAGCGTTCAACCCGTTGAGGTTGATGTGAATTCCGAAACAAGTGAGGCGGTCAACACGCTCAGCCACTACTTCACTCCCTGTCTTTAGGCTAGGAGTCAATGTGGTCCAGTCCTGTAGCATCATTTCACATTTGGCAGGAAATAGTCACATGCCAAACATTCGAAGATTTTTACTCAATGTGTTCAGAAGACTCAGTGTTTTATCAAAGTCTTTACCCTTGGAATACTATATCATTCACATATTCTAAGTCAACAAGACTATATACTGGTGAAAAGTTAATCCCTAAGTTTCTGAAGTCAGTTAGTGTTAAGTTCATTAGTGCGCCTGTAATGAAATTAAACAGAAATAGGGGCAATGGGCATCCTTGACGGACACCACTGGTTTTCATCACTTCATATGACAACTCTCTGTAAGCCCCTGAAATGGTCTTGTGAGTTCGAGTAGAGTACCGCGGTCGGTGGGATGTACTTTCTAGACACTTCCCTCACTGCCAAACACTGCAATAGTACCTTTCGGTCGTCATGGTCGAATTCTGCCTTCAGGCCAAGAAATATGGCAGTTATTGGACTCCAGTAAATGCGCCTATGATCCAGAATCTATCGAAGGGAACATGAATGATTGACACCGAAAATCTTATACATTAACATTTTCAGAGATCAATTAGATGACTAAGTGTCAGTCGTAATGATACGAATACCTGTGGTTTTCGTGTGTGTGGTGAATGTGTGTACATATAGGGAAAGTGATCTACTGGGATCCAGTCATCTCTTTTTTTCTATTCCAGTCTGAATGTTCGTATACACTTGTGAGTTAAAGGTTCCAATTTGTAAACCATTACTGTAGTTAAATGCAGTTACGTATTAATATACTGGCATCTCATAGCACATACTAGTGTGTAACAAGTGGTTATTAAGGTTGAGATATTACAACTAGTCAATACATGTTACTCTTATAGCAAGTGTCACATTTAGTGCCACCAACATAAGAGTAACGGGGTAAAGCACGAGTGTCGTCAGGGGAGAACGATGCTGTTTTGTTTACATTGCTGTAAATCATTGGTTAAGTTTTCTTCGCAATACTGCATATATGTAGTGGCCATCGGATGGCGACCGACGTAGTTGTCAATTTATTGCAGCTGATGTAATATTACTCATGTTTGCAATATGAATTTAACGATAATGGTACATCCTCTCTATTGTTAAATGTTGACAGTTGTTGCCTATAAGCAGCGCTTAGATTTAAATTTTTTGTTGAGTGACCCAAATTGCAGAGAATATAATTTTCTTCAGGCTTGCAGACATGTGTTTCTTGATGAGCATAGGTCGGTATCTCAAACGGTTTAGTCTTTTTGCCGAATGCATTCCAACTTTTTGCACAGCAAGATATGCTTGGAATTAGCTTTTGCTGAATCTAGTACTGTGACAAGGATTATCGGCACAATGTTCGAAGCTGGGAAGAGTGCTCAGATTGCCGAGGAAATGAGAAGATATAGTGTGTGGATGCTCGGAATCTCTAAGAGCAGATGGAATGGCAGTCCGAACTGTGAACTGGAGACGAAAACCACGAGCACACTAAGGAAATGGTCATCATGATGTCGCCGACAGCGTCCAAAGCTGTGATGCAATGGGAACCAATCTCATTCAGGAAAACTAGAACAAGATTCAACTGAAAAGGAAGGAAGGTTACAATCACCCAATGTTACGTGCCTGGAAACACCTCAGAACAGGAGAAGAAGGGAGACTTTGAGGATAACTGCAAGCAGTAATACATCAAACATGAAACGGCGACATCAATGTTCCAATGGGAAAAATGAATGTAAAGTAAACTGCGAGGTAGAAAACTGATTATGGGTCGATAGTCTCTTTGTGAAATGAATGAGAACAGCGAACTATATGCAGACTGCTGTGCGTTCAATGCTTTGGTGATTGGAGGCGCAGAGTGTATGAGCGCGAAGGCATACATGCAGTGACACGGGTCTCACCTGATGGACACCCGAAATCAGATAAACTTCATCCCAATGGTGCTCAAGAAAGTGGAGACTCAGCCTCCTAGACACAATTGCGGGCTCAGGTCCTCATCTTGTGCAAGGGGCCTTCAGAGCAACTGGAGATAGACCACAATTTAAGTTCAATCAGAAAGTGAAAAACAGTACCACAAAGGACTCCTTCACTTCAATCATCAGAGCTAAGTTGGAGATATTGTGTAACATCATCGAAAAAACTTGTGTTGAAGAACACCTCCATAAGGTTACTGAAAGCGGGATATGCGTCAGGACCGGACAGAATTCCTCCGAAAGCACTGTAAGCGCATCCAGAGACCTCAGTGGATATGCTCACACCACTATTGCAAAAAGTTTGGAAGGAAGGCTGTCTCATCAAACTATCAGAGAAGGGCATTGGACTTGGCCAAAAGTGGCGCGGGATCATGCTCTCGTCCGCACCAAGAAAATATGAAGTCTTGTCATCTTAGAGAGATCAAAAGATGATCAGGTTGTAAAATTCTGCTCCAAACAAGTTAGATTCAGGAAAAGCAAATGGAATCTTGCGAATAGAATCGTCACGCTACACATCATAATCGAACGGAGCACACAATAGCGATTAAATATCTGCCTCAACTTCGTCGACTTGAAAATGGCCTTTAACAGCTGGGTTCGTGAAGCAATTTGGAAGATACTTCAACGCTACAGACTGCTTCAAACCTCAGTCAACCTTATTCAACAGATATATGACAATGCTGCATGCCAAGTGATTCACAATGGAAGCTTTTGGAGTCAAGACAGGAGTAAGGCAAGGCTATCTCCTACCACGGGTGGTATTCCGAATTACGGTGGAGTATTTCATGTGACAGACCGTGGAGAGTGAGAATATAGAGAGCGGACTGCATTGGACCGACATGAGGACTAGTAGGTCTTGAGTTTTTGGATAGTTTATCTCTAATTTCACACAAACGGAAAGGGCTACAAGCGAAAAGCTAAAAAATGGCTAATGAGGCTATCAGCGAAACCAGGACTTCAAGTGAATATATAGAAGACCCAAGTGATGAAGATGCCTAATTACTACCAGCAGCAACCACGGAAGAAATTTAAACAAGGTCACTTCTTTCACATATTTGGGTAGCATCATCTTGACCACTGGCGGCACGGCTGAAGATTTTCAAGTTACGATTAGCAAGATAATACGGATCTTAATTAATGTGAAATCAGAGTGGAAATCTACTGCACTCAGTATAAAGAACAAGATTCAGATTATCAATACTAATGTCAAGTCAGTTCTTTTATTTGGTTCCAAAATTTGACTTGCGCATAATGAAAAGCATTTCGAACAGGTTTAAATACAGAGTGTCCTCAACAGGTCCCTTCTCTATCTCCATAGTGAAGATGGGATGGCCGGTCAGGAAAGATAGCCACTAATTAACTCTGGCAACAAACCAACCATGAATTTATTGTCCAAGAAGTATGCAGGAGAGAAATAAAGTAAATCAGATGCACTCTGAAGAGACGGTTAAATGAAGTCACGCGCCAAACCCTGAATGTGAAGCAACGCGTTCTTAGTTCAAGGATGACACGGAGGAGGTCGTATGAGGAGATGAGAGCTCATAGGCAATAGCGAATTCAGGTAAAGAGGACTGCAGGTAACAGGATGAAATGGAGATATGCTGTCAAAGCCAAATGTTCCATTCGGAATCCAAATGGATAATATGTTAATAATTATACCAAGTCCTGTTAAGTGTACAATTTTCAAAGAATCATCCCAAACGCAGGCATTTAGATGTTCTCTTATATATATAAAGATGTATTATTTTCGGTATAATAATTTCTGTGATTTTATGTTTTAACTTTTCTTTCATAAAATCCTGTAGGTAGGTAGGTATAGACTGCATTCTTTTGGCTTGAAACGTAAAACAACACAGCTGCTATTTTATTTACTTCAGAAATCAACTTTTGAAATTACTGTTTTCTCTTTCAGCTGTATCCAAAGAAGTTTTCGAACAAGCGACTTGGTACAATGCATCCGCCCCAGTGGTTTCAAACTGTGACGAGAAATCAAGAACTGATCAAGTCACTTCCCAGTCTGAGGATAGACTGTCTGCTGAGAATACTTCACCGAATGTTTCCCGTGTACAGAATATCAGTTCTTCACAGAGTGAACGTTATATCACCAAAGACGGAACTGTTTTATACGCAGAATCGAGTTCCACGTTAACGCCTACTCTTCCAAGACGTGAAAATAAACTGTATCAGCATGGTATGATAACTAATTCATAATTTATGAAATAAGTAACTGCATGTATGCAATAGTATTTATTTACTTGAGCAACATTTTCCCCCCAACCTATTCATTCAAATTTACGAATTTACCAGGTTATCAGAAGTATATTTGAATTATTAGTGTGAAGATAAGGAGATTTCGAATTATTTTACAATTTATGTCTGTTCTATGCAATCACGTTCGTTCATAATAGACAGGCGAATAACTCAAAAATAACCAACAGTTTATATTGATGGTGGTTAAACATCTATTACCTCTGGACTTTCAGTCAGGGAGTCCGTAGTTAGAATACTGCTAAATCTAATTCAGCCTAGGCAACTGGGTAGTATAATCAGACCCCGCCCCCTCACATGAGCACTGTGGATTATTATTTATATAGCCTGTTTTCGGTAATTGTGTTCTCAGTACGTAACATTAAACTTCATGCACTTCTCCCCATTGATAAACTTGAACAAAGCAAGAACAACAATTGTACCAGGATAATATGAGCTCATCTTTTATTATTTCGAGGATTCTTCTCAACTGGTTACAACCTGAACGATAAAAAATATGAATTACATTACATTAAAGATTTGAACATACTTTTCCACGATCACAAGGAGTAATTGGTAGGAAGTAAAAGTAACATTAGTCCGGAATGATTTAACTAATTAAGAGTTACAAACACTGACTATTTATAGAATAATTCAAATGAACTGTGATCAATATTTGACAGTTTATAAATATTTATAGAATAATTAGGCAATTAGGCTTGGAAACAAAAACAAGCTGTTGTATATTTTTTGTTGTCACCAGGGCAGTGCAAGATTCACCACTGTCTCTTTCTGCGTACATAGATTTGGTTTAAGTCGTCTGATAGCAATTGCTTCAGCAAAGCGTAGCAAGTTAGGTTTCTTTTGCTTGTTGATTATTTTGAATGACTTCAAGTTGTCTACATTATGACCAGTGTCTAATAGATGACGCGCAATTGCACTGTTTAATACTTGTGGACCTTTCAGTCTCAGGTTCTTTGGTATGTGTTCAGAAATGTGGACAATAACCCTTCTCTCTGTTCTTCCGATGTATGTGCTTTGGTACGTACATGTAAATTGGTAGACACAGTTGGAGGTAACATGAGGTGGGTATTTGTCCACTTTTGATTGTCTCAAACAACTAGTTGTTTGATAAACACATACAAGCTTGGCGGCTGGATATGTTCTTTTCAGGGCAGCGTTCAGTCTGCATCTTATTCTACTGGCAGTATCATCACCTTTGAATGCAAGCTGCAGAAAGATAGGCTTTTTCTCTACTGTGCTGCTTTTCACTTTTTCAACATGACGTCTCCCATACTTGTCGATGAACTTTTGTGGGTAACCGTTGTCGCGTAGGCATTTCTCCACAATGGATAGCTCTTCCTCAATCTTTTCTTCTGAACACAGCTTCCTTACACGATCAAATAATGTTCTCACCAATCCTTTTTTGTAACTTATAGGGCAGAAACTTTTGAAGTTAAGATAAACCGCCCTACAGGTCTCTTTTCTGTGTATATATCTTATGATTTTGCCGTCTATATCTCGTTGGATACCCAGGTCAAGAAAATGGAACTTCTCCTCTTTTCCATGCTCCATTGTAAACTTAATATTAGGATGGGCGCTGTTCAAGACTTTTAGTACTTGAGATGCATTATCCACTGGTTACAACCTGTCACTGATTGTAACCAGTTGAGAAGAATTCTCGAAATTATAAAAGATGAGCTCATATTATGCTGGTACAATTGTTGTTCTTGCTTTGTTCAAGTTTATTATTGGGAAGAATTGCATGAAGTTTTTGAAGAAACGTCTCTCTTCTCAATCCTTTAAGTCACTGAATCGCCTGGTGACCATACGGTGCAGGACATCTAAAGAGTTGACTCGTCTGAGGTTCTTTGAAGAATGTCTATATACCTGCTGTTTTCCACGCCAGTTTTTCAAGTCTGTCAGGCTTTGCTTTGCAAGTTGCCACCTGGCTCCAAGTCTGCCCACACGTTTTCATCTCCTCTTCACATGATCTCCTCCAAGTCACCCTTGCACTGACGACGAACTCGCCGCTTCCCTTTCGGGTTCCACTCGAGCGATGGCTTGTCTAGTGATGTCACTTGATGGTTTCCTCAGAGTATGGCCAACCAATCCATCTCCATTTCTTCCTGCCTATTTGTTTCACAATCGGTTCCTGCTGTGTTGGTTCGCTCATTCCAGAGATCCATCCTCGTTGCTGATCTTTTCTGACCGGCCATCTGATCTTGAGTATTGAGCGAAGACAACTGTTGATGAAGGTCTGTAGTTTGTTTGAGATGCTCTTTATGACGCTCAGTGCAAGTCTCTGATCAGTATAGTAACACTGACTGACTTCACATTGGAGTTGAAAATCCGGATGTTATTTTTGATGCTGAGTGTTGTTGACCTCCACACAGACTTGAGAGTAGTGAAAGCTTGTCTTGCTTTTCCGATTCTTGCTTTGATATCCTCGTCAGTTCCGTCTGCCTGTAGTTGAAACGATGCTTCCAAGGTAGGTAGGTAAAGGGGGTTGTTTCTTTCAGATTCCTCCCAATTTATGTTGATTGTTGTCTGTTGTCGTTGTTGCTGTTGGTGGTGTTACCCAGGAATCTTCATCACCTCTGTTTTCTCTATGTTCACCTGAAGTCCTATCTTCTCTGGATGCTTCTTCTGCCAACTTGTTGCTTTTCGCTTGCATATCTTCCAGTTTGTGGGAAATCAGACATATATCATCGGCGAAGTCCAGATCCTCCAAGTTTTTTGTGTGAGTCCATTTTATGCCTGTTTCCTCATTGCCCGCTGTTTGTCGCATTATCCAGTCTACTGCAATCAGGAAAATCATTGGCGATAGTAGACAGCCTTGTCTTACTCCTGTCCTCACTTCGAAGGATTCCGTGAGTTTCCCGTTGTGGATTACTTGGCATGCAGCATTGTCGTACAGCTGTTGGATGAGATGTATAATTGTCGGTGGCACCCCATAGTAGCGAAGTAGTTTCCAAATCACCTCTCGATCGACGCTGTCGAAGGCCTTTTCAAAGTCGATGAAGTTGAGATAGAGAGGTGACTGCCATTCCAAGCTTTGTTCAATGATGATCCGTAATGTGGCGATCTGATCAATGCATGACTTGTTTCTCCTGAATCCAGCCTGTTCCGGTCGAAGTTTTTCATCCAGGGTGGCGTGTTTGATTCTCTCCAGGATGATGCAACTTTGTATTTTGCTTGGGATGGACAGGAGCACAATTCCGCGCCAGTTCTTGCATTGACTTAAGTCTCCTTTCTTTGGTAGTTTGAATAAGTATCCTTTCTTCCAATCCTCTGGTACTTTGCCTTCTTTCCACACCTTCTCCAGTAGTGGCGTCATCAAGTCCGCTGTTGTCTCTGGGTCCATTTTCAACGCTTCTGCTGGGATTCCATCTGGTCCTGCTGCTTTTCCAGCTTTTAGCATCTTGATTGCCTTCAGGACTTCTGATTTCGTCGGGGGTTTGGTGTTCACTGGTAGCTCTGTCTCCGTTGTTGGTATTGTTGGGCGCGTTGTAGGTGGTGGTCGATTTAGGAGTCTTTTGAAGTGTTCAGCCCAGTGTTTCCTTTGCTCCACTTCTTTGTTGAGTGACTTTCCATTGTCATCCTTCACCGGCTTAATTTGTGTCAAACTTTTGCCCGATAGGTACCTAGTTGTTTGGTAGAGTGTTGCGAGGTCTCCTTTGCCTGCAGCTTGTTCTGCTTCACTTGCCATGGTTTCATAATACTTTCTTTTGTCTTCTCTGGCACTCTTCTTTACTCTTTTGTTCAGTGTCTTGTAGCTCGCATTCAAATCCTGTTTTTGTTGCTCATCGGTGCACTGGAGAATCTTTTGTTTCACCATCCCTCTCTCTTCTATCACTCTCCAAATGTCCGTATTGAGCCACTGTTTGTCCTCTCTCTTCTTTCTGCCTAGAACTTCCATGCAGGTTTGACTCCACACTGTTTTCAAGTTGTTCCAGTGCTTTTTGACGCTGACCTCTTCGCTAGTGTTGACTTGTGTCTCGGCTTTGTGCTTTATGCTTGCAGTGAAGATGTCCTTTGTGTCCTGGTCCTTCAGTTTTTGAGTGTTGAACTTGTCTTGTGGCTTGAAAAATAATGCTAACAAGCGAATCAGTACATCATCCAGTAATTAAGCACTGTTTAAAGGGTTTTTGAAGCTTTTTCTTGGGTGGTTGGGTGAGTGAGTGAGTGAGACTTTAGCTTTTGTCATAGGATATATTAGGCTACTAATTAAATTGAGATAGGGATGCTTTTGAAAGAGCGAATAAATTTCAAAATAAAAAGTGAATTCTATGCGTGTATAGAATCTTCTGTCTAGGTTTCTTATGTTAATTGAAAAATAGTTGAACCTGGTGAACTTTCATGTTGATTAAACTGTGTATTCCCTTATTATCGTTCTTCACTATTTATTTTTAAAAACAAAATTAAAACTCCTAAACATATATATTTAATTCTTTTTTTCATTTTACAGATTCTAATGGATTCGATCTGTTAACTGCTCCTATTCAACAGACATCAGAGAAACGTACTTGTGTGACTACTACACCTATTGCCGAAAGTAAACATGCACCGATAGGCAATTTGAATGCTCGAAGAACGTATGACTTTGCCAATCCGATTGCAAAAACTGAAAATTTCGATCATCATTTGCCTAGATACTCTCATCTTTCAAATACAGTCGATAGGTGTGGAGGATATGATAGTCAGATAAAAGTAAGTTAATGTAATATATATGATTTGTCGGTGGCGGAGGGGAGGGGCGATAGTACTAAGCTGCTTTATTTTTATACTTCACGTTTAAATAATGTTATCTTTAGTGTAAATATTTACAAGTGTTTCACAAAGTTTTCTGTCTGCTTTGATTGATGCTACATTTTATCCACTCATCATTTGTTTGACTAGGCGGCGGCTGACTGACGATTAGTCAGATTTAATCATTCAAATGTGTCGATAACTTACCTTTTAAATTATATCAAAATTTCCACTGTTAGTGGATATGTAGTCCTGTAGATGATACTGTATCAACTCCTCGAACAATGTGGACTCTTATCGGCATAGATTATATTGATTTTACAGAGCACTGGTATATAATCAGTTTCCAGTTAGTTATTCATGATAGTAGTGTGGGGTAGAATATATTTCTTATTCTTACGAGAGTCATTTTGTTTGACAAATCCCCCACAGACACAGGATCACACTTCACTTCATACGTTTGACTGTATTACTGTTGCCCATAGTGATGTTAAGCATGGTCAGTGTGATCTAAATGCAACACCTCGCTATCAATTGGAGACTAATCCATTTTTTGGATTTCTACGTGAATTCCGGGTGGTACATAGAACTTTAATGTTTCAGTAACAGTGGGTGGGTTTGCAAACCTCCCGCCACATCTTCCGTCTTTATCAGGCTTAGAAGTGTGGTGGCCGGGGATCGAACCCCAGACCACATGAATCATTGGCGGGCATTCTACCACTGAACCGCCAAAACTATTCACCTGTCTAGAACTTGTTGGACTGAAAAAAGGTCGAATTTTTAACTTCTTTTAAAAGTCAGCTTTAACATATTTCGACTTATTCGAAAACTAAGATTCTTAACAGTTTCATTTATTTCGTTATATGTGTAATTTGAATATTTGCTGTTGTACAAATTGTTGCTGTTATGTAGGCCTCAGCTCTTCAGACGCCAACCTCTCAAACAGTATGCTTCAATTCAGTTAAACGACGTCAGTTGGAACGTTTACAAAAACGTTCTGATTGGTTTTTGAGTCCTCCTGCTGGTTTAAGATCATCCACTGGTCTTATCCACTTAAACCCCAAAGCTCCAGATGGTGAGTTTCATTTTTGCAGTCTTTAACTGCTGCTGTTTTATATTTAACGAATTCATTTACTCTACTTATTTGATAGGTGGTTTCGTACTACCTGGAATTAAGTGGGGTTTTCTTAATTGTAAATAGTGATTATATAGGTGTGACTTTCCTTGTTTACCGTGTCCACTTTTAACCAGAGAGTCGCACTGGAGACGTGTTCAGCCTTTGCAAGATTTAAGTCAGATAAAGATTCTAGTCTGTCTCATTGATTGACTGATCGACATAAATCTTCAGGCATAAATATAACAGATCAGGTTGTCATACTTTTTTATTTTTATATTTTAATTATACCTTGATTCCATACAGTATTTTTGGTACAAGTATGGAATTCTCAGTATGTAATATTGGCAGCCCAAACTTAACAGGCCGACCATTGTTATCAGGTGTACGTCGGCCGGGGATCGAACTCCAGACCGTGTGCATGGTTGGCGAGCGTCCTACCGCTGTGTCACCGACTCACACGACGGAAATACAAAGAAACTCTAATTGAAATGTATGGGGATAAAATAACTTCATAAAGAGTAGTGAGGATATTCAGACTCTGATTGATAACAAAGAGTGAAGACATCTGCACCAATTTCATCATCTCGAGGACCCCAGACCTCTCTATAGGACTCGTACTGACAATGAAAGACTTCATGAGTTAGTCCCGTTGTACGGCTTGACCACACCTGATCCTAGTATTACTGACCATATTGCTCCCCCTAACTCGAAAAATTCAATGGAGACACGTTTAATTGAAAACCGCCTATGTGTGCAATATCAGATGGCACGTCTCACAGACGTGAAGTAGGTTGGGGGGACTACAGCACAGTCCACACATCCTTTCATGGACAGGCGATAGCATGTAGATATCAGCATAAATACAAGTTAACGAATACTAAAAAAGCCTTTTTATCCATTCTCAAATTTTGTCTGTAATTAGGGTGAGCTGAAGTAGTCATCATCATCATCATCAGTCCCTTGACTTTCGTCGTGGGGGTGCTATGACAGTTCGCGCTATCAGTCTTCGCCATTCTTCTCGGTTTAATGCTATTTTCTGTAGCGTATCCAAGGGCATTTCAGTCCACTCTTTTATGTTGTCAAGCCAGCTCTTATTCGGTCTACCTCTCTTTCGTGCTCCTCCTACTGTGCCTTGTAGAATCGTTTTGGACAATGTGTCATGTCTTACCGTGTGGCCGAACCATTGTAGTTTCCGTTTCTTTACGATTGAAAGGAGTGGTTCCTGTTTTCCTGCCAGTCTATGGACCTGGTGTAAGACATATTCATTAGTTTTCCTTTCAAGGTAACTTATTCCTAAGATCTTCATAGCTTTTTTCGAAGGCTTGTATTCTTCTTTCTGCTCTGCTTCAGGGTCCAGCTCTCACATCCATATAGGAATACAGAGAGGACCAGTGACGAGTAGAGTTTCATTTTTGCTGAGACTTGATGTTGCTTTAGGTATTTGAAAGTTTCAACCTCTTCTTACTTATCAATAAACTCATCGGGGTCCCCGCGGACCGGCCCTATCACATCACCCTATATTCGGCCGAAGGCACCTCACTCCGGGCAAATGAGTAGTATTGTTAGCCCTCGTAGAATATTTATATCATTCATATCCAGGTACATGAACGCATCTGTTCTGGGTAACTGAGTTTGTCTTTGGTTTGATGCCATCAGGTGTGTGCTGTCGTTTTCTTCGTTCATAACTTTGTTTTAGGTCTAACAGAGAAGTAATAAACTCATGCGTATATAATACCGTATGCATTAGACATCCAGTAAAATGTTTCGCTAAACACTAGTTGCTCAATAAAATACCTCAGTTGTTTATTCTCCTATTACTCATTGAAGCCTGCTCACTAATGCTGATTAGTGATCAGTCTTGTCTATCAGTCTTACTATGGTATCTCCCAATTAGGTAGTCTTCAGTATCCACACCACAATTTCAGGAGTGATTGTGTGTTGGTGTATCTTCCCCATATACAATTTATCAATTTATGATTGTTTTGCTTACATTGTCTTAAGATTGTTCGAGCTCTTGTTTACTTTTCCCCCATTAGTTGGCCATACTCACCTTTCACCTCATGCTGAAAATGAAACGGAAAAATCTCCAAGTAACTATGATAACAATGATAATAATAATAACCCAATTGTGCCTGTTGAACAAAATTCCACATCAGATATTGATTCAACATCACTAATGGATATTGAGTTATCTGAAGATGTTGTTGTCACTGATTATAATAGTAATCTGGGTCATTACAATGTTAATGATGATGTCGGACACTTGGTATTCACTGCACCGGAACGTTTATGGGATTGTGGTAATGTGAAGACAACGACTGTCAGTACTGGTTGTAAAAGGAATTCACGTACACTGTTGCCTGAACAAACAACAGCACCAACGGCTACAAGTTCTCCGAATTGGCAAACAGATAGCCTTAAAAATTATCCAGCTAAACGGTCTTCCCTTCGACCAGTTATTGATGAGAAAGAGAATTATCCAGAGGCAAGTGTTTTTGCATTTTTGTTTTACATATAATTTATCTTTTTGTTACTGCTATAGTTGATCTTGGCGTAAGAGTTGAACTCGTTGTTAACAAGTGTTCCCTTGGCATGTGATTTATGCATACATACACTTATCTCCTCCTATGTTCAGTAGTGTCCACTTGAATTCGATAAGATTCTGCTTCTTCACTGCAGAAATTGGGATACTGTATTTTTAACTTAGAAGGGAAACAGTTGTTTCACTATGTTGTTTTTTCACAGTTATTTATTGCGTTTGCCGTAAAAACTAGAATGTGGATACCGGCTTCCCACCCCCCCCCCTCATTTCAGCCACTTTTTCCTTCTAACTATCATGTTTATGCAAAGGTGAAATTAAGGCCTTCATTGACCTAACTAAACGTTGTCCATATCAGCTAATCATTTTTGCTATACATTGTGTGCGTGTGTTTGTGTATTTATGTACAAACGCACAGGACATAAGTAATAAGGCTAAGACCTTATACGCATCTTGCCCATTTTCATACGATTACCACCACTGTATGCTTTTGCTGACTACTTTTTTTCTTCTTTTTTTACAAGCTTTAGTGATTGACTGCCCTACCCTAGTTTCTTTTGTTAACCTTAACTCTTTAACCATTGAGGAGAAAAATGTTTATCCTTCTTTTTGTTAAAATTATTCACATGGATTGAGACTTCACGCAGTCGTTTTGGAATTGACGGAAATATTGTTACCATCATCGTTGTGTTTTCAAGAATTAGACTGTAGGAATTTAATTTGTTTTAAGTTTGATCATAGATTGATACCAGTTAGATAATCACTGTGAACCAAGGAATACTTGGTAGTAGTTTCGACCTAGTTTGGGATTCATTAGCAGTACGCACTCACTGGGGTTCGAACCTAGGACTTTGCGGTTACGAGGTAAAACATCCAGCCACTGGGACCCCGATTCAATAGTCCATGAAACCCAACTTCTACTAGTTCGTGATTTTACCGTGACTGGCACTAGCCAATGTCGTTGTTGATGTCGCTCGGTAGTAACTGGCTACATGACGAAGTCACCTGCAGTTCTAGTGATAAGTCGTTACCAGCGTTGTTCATCCGGTCGGCAGATGACATTAGCTGGTAGTCATGCTAAAATCACTAATTGATAGAAGTTGAGATTCCTGGGTCATTGAGTCCAGTCCTAGTCACTGAATGTTTTACGAGCTTGCCTCGTAACCGTAAGGTCCTAGGTCCGAACCCCGGTGGGCGCGTACTGTTGATGAGTCCCAAACTAGGTCGAAACTACTAGTTCTCAATGGTTCTCTAACTGATATCAATCCATGGCCAAACTTGAAATCCATCTATGTTTCTAAATGTGTATTAAGATTGTCAACTCGTTTAGAAGCGTCACGTATTTGTTTTTTAATCCATGTGTGTTAGCATTTTAGTGAGACGATTGACGACTACTCAGCGACCACTATGTATATATGCCACTAAAATAATATTACTTTTATTACTTTTCTTCTCAGGTGGAAACGCGATACTATGTTGTTGAGAGATATTACGGTCCTGAGCCTCGACCACCACCGATTGGGGTTGGCGGTGCTGGTGCTGGTCAGCGTGTTATGAATCATGATAGGGTACCTCATGCCTGTCGTTTATAGGCTGGATGATAACTAGCATAAACAGAAATTCAAACTGCACTTTTCGCCTTTTGTGTACACAGTATATACTCCAATTTAGTTACTACTGTTTGATATTTGCTGTTTTTCTTCTTTACAACAAAACACAGTACACACCGTCTTTTTATAACAAACAAAAGTATGTATTATAGCTATGATATTTATCACCCAAAAGAATTCCGATCTCATCAATATTCCTTCAAATCATTACTAATATTCATTACACTATTATCTGCTTTACATGTTTCAGTGGTCTTTTTAAAAGGATATACATATATATGTAATCGATAATATATCATCCGAAGCTTGCTCCAGAACCACTTCACAATATCCTTAACCCATTTTTGTCAAAGATTTCCTAGCGGTATATATATATATATATATATATATATATTATTATTGTATTGCTCTACACTATGTGCCTATACTATACACACTGTTCTTACCACTCTTCAGGTGGAATGTTATTACTAATCTTGTCGCAAAGGATTATAATTCTATTAGTTATATTTTGATATGTTTTTCTCTTTTCCTCTCTCCTCTCTGATTTTTCTTTGTTTTTGATGTATACGTACACAAAAGGCTGTAGGCAAAAGTGAATATGGTGAAATGCATTACCCGACAAAGTTATTGGGAGATGATGCAGAGAACGACTTCTTCACATAATAACACTAATGTGTTCACTTGTTGTTTAATATTGTTCACATCGGTGCGTTTTACAGTTCTGGGCTTGATATTATTATTATCACTATTATTATTATTATTATTATTTAAATGCAGGAAAATAAATGCCGACCATTGAAATATTTGGTTGTCGTTGTTTAACTCTTTAATTTCTGCGCTTAAATGATTCTTCTTCTTCTTCTTGATCTCCTACTCCTCCACATCTCCTTTCCTTGTCTCTTGTTTCGATTGTCTGTTTGTTTTTTAGCCTGTGGGCGTTAATCACATTATTATTAATAAACTAGGCTAGTGTGTTTGTGCGCTAGTCAGTCGATTGCCTTTTCTCTCCACACTTCCTCTTAGGTTGGAAAAAAGATGTGTGAGAAAAATGCCCAATTATTACTTCTTTTTTTAAACCCTATAAACATTTTTACAATTACTAGTTTTATTGATACTGCTTATTATTTGCCAATACAAGCAATATAGAGCAGTGTATTGTTAATGGTGTATTCTTAGGGAGATTTTGTGTTCTCATCTTGACGATTCACTGTTTCTAGAGTTTTTATATATATGAGATTGTTTTGTCTTCCATGGTTTCATACAATTTTCTACATTTAAAGAATGTATGTATTGTGTGTGTGTGTTGGGGGTGTGTGTGTGTGTGTGTTGGGGGTGTGTGTGTGTGTGGTTGAGCATCTTTATTTGACCAACACTTCTTCATAATACAATAATAGTGATTATTGTTGTGTTCTTTTTTAATTATGATTATTATTTTTGAAGTGATTCCATTCATATGCATATGCGCATATATATGAGTAGATAACTAACTAATTCCCCATTATTGTGTGTGGGGCTGTGTATCTATCTATCTATCCATTTGTCTTATATATGTAAATATATATTAAATAAGACTAAGTGTGGACAATAACTTTGTTTTTGATACTTACTGTACACGTTAAACGTGCTCTTCTTTTACTCCTTATATCACACCTTAGACTATCTAATCGGTCACATTTTTGTTAAACACAGTGTAAGCATTGTGGGTGTTGGTTGCATGGGCGTGTCTTCTCCATTTGTTTCCCTCCTCTTTCCTATCTCTTTTACTAAATAGAGACAATTCTTCTCCTTTTATATATATATATATATATCATCACAATGTATTCTGTTCTTGTCTGTTCTTTTCTTCTCTTTTTGGTTTTTTTATGCGTAAAAGATTTGTACAAAACAAACTTGGCCTTGTTGTGCTTTATTCTCCACTTTCTATGGTTTCTCATAGTATGTGTGTGTGTGTTATTGCTTTATTGAGAATTGAAAACCATTTTTATGTTTATTAAAATGATGAGTGATACAATTTTATCTGTCTACTTCTTTGTTGTTGTTGTTGTTGTTTTATACTTTAGATAGTTTATCACTAGTGTTGTGTTACAGTTAGTGCAACGTGTAAATGTCAGCAAAGTAGGAGATGTCTTCACTACTGTACAATTGTCCTAACTTACATCTGACAGTAGGGAGTAAAGTAGTAGTAGTAGTAGTAGTAGTAGGAGCTAGTGATTTGTGAAATTAAATCTAACCAGGCCTTCTGTGTGCACTTTTATTCAACGACATATTCTACTATTTATTCGATATAAGCGAAGGTAAGAAGTTTGGCTAAATGTGGGGGAAGCACACTCGGTTTCCCATAATATACCATAAAACCTGAGATTTGTGACTCTTTGGTGTAGTGTATGTACTTGAACCTGAAGTGACTACAACTTATCTTAAGCGATAATTAATTTCCAGAAAATGTATTCAACTGAAATTAAACCACTCAAACGTCTTCCTATTCAAGCTTAACTATAAACAGGTGATAGGTCATGTAGGGTGTATAATAATATAATAGCTTTAATTGGTGGATGGTGACTAGCAGTGGAATCCACTGATATATACTCCTTTTTAATATCATCTTCTGAAGCAAGATTGTATTACCTGAAGCCTGCTGCAGTACTACTTCACATTGTTCTTCCTCCATTCACTTCGAAAAATTCCTAAGCGGTGGTAGGTAGGAACTTATTTGAAGTGGCTCGCGAGTATGAACTGTGACTCATTGTGATAATCAGATGAAACGGATTAGTAAACACGATGCATTTTGATGGATAAAAATTTAGGTAGCCCAGTGATTTAAGCAGGCTACCATGTGTGTGTGAGGGAGAGGAGTATTGATCGATAGTTCCAAAAGCCGCCTACTGAGAGTGGGGTTTGAACCCAATTGAGAAAATACACCCTAGGGGATCCTAAATCCACAAGTAATGCATGTTGGCAAACTTGAAATAACACTTTTCCACTATTTGCTGTCGATACTTGTGTTCATTCTGCCCATGAATCGTTCACATTTCCCATATCCAGAAAAACTTGACTATTTGGCATAGTGTCTGGGGATAGTCTACTATCTCAGGTCACCGCTCTGGGTCGATTTCTATTTCCTGAGATGTTAGCTTTAGATCTTCATATACCCAAATGATTAATTACACTGCACCAATGCTAAGGTGGCTACTGTCTGAGTATATATTGTAAAGTTCTAACAATCTACCTTCACAGCATGTGGAAAGGCATACATACAAGAGCTACTATCTGACCTCTGAAGTTTAGTGTTGAAAATTCCGCATTATGCCTAAACAGTAAATCTTATATGATTAGTGTCATATATACTTTGTTGGTATGGAAACAGCTTTAAGGGCATTTTGGAGATTAGTGTCGGTAGCACAGCGGTAGAATGCTCGCCAACCACGCATGGGGTTCGATCCCCAGCCGACTCTCTCTTTACCTCACGAAGCCTTTAATAAGACCGGTAAAGAGGGGAGTTTGGGCATGAGGTTAGCAACTCCATGCCGTAAAAATAAGCACCACTGCTTCCGAAACTTAGAGCATCTAGCTTGAAGCCCTATGTTCCACTGGTAACGTAAAGGAATAAGAAAAAGGAAAACACCTGTAAGGGCATCTTGGAGATTAGTAGAATTCGTCGGATATATCAACAAGCATTCATGAAATTTCACCCTTGTTAGTATTGAATCTGCTTGTTTATAGTTGAATGACCTACTCATTATTCACTAATTTTATGCTTTCAACATTTAGGCGTTGCTTCACTTTTGATCAAAATTCTGTTGAGTTTGATGAGTAAAGAATTAGTTTGGATATAAGACCTTAAAGTTTGACACAACTGGAATTGCTGAAAAAACGTTTCTGTGTCCATCAATGTGGTTATCTCTGAAAAGACAGGTGTGTTAATTAGTGGGACATTGTGATGCAGCTCAGTCATCATCATCAGTAAACTCCTAGGAATAGCGTGAACGACATCCACTTCTGTACTATGGTAAAAGTGTCTTGTATAGCAGATACTTTTATTCGAAAGGCTGTCAAGAATGATGTCGGAGAATAACTAGTTATCAGAAATCCCATACATATATCCTTTGTTTCGTAAATTCGATGATTTGGAGAAACGGAGTGTAGAACTATATACGTTCACTTAGTTTCGTTTTTCCTCTTATCATGTGTGTATAACTTGAAAGACTGATAATTTAGTGACTCATTTGTCTGTTTTCATGACTACATTCCCGTAATAACCAACATTACGGAAGACAAGAATGGTTCCCATTAATGATGTATTCAGATTAAACATTACCATCTGATTATTGTGGATTTGTGAATTTGGTTGTATGTGTGTTACCAGTTCATAGAAGTAGCAAAGTGGAATTTAGGCTACCATGCCATGAGCTGGCAGGACACACCGTTGATTAGGTTGGTCCCAAACGGGGGTGGAACACCTGTACAGTGTTTAGATCACTTGAGTCTGTCTAACAAAGCAGAGCTGGTTGACATGAGTGGTTTGCAGCTACTCAGGGTAGGATGGTGGGTAGTGGAGTTCGGTAACTAATAACTCATGCTTTTCACTCACCATCAGATTAGCTACTTGTTTATTTTAAAGAAGAAACTTATGGTATGAATTTCAAATAGCAGACGAGGAAGAGATCTCCATACTTCACCAGCAATTGTTACTGTACTTTTCGCGATCAAATAAACTGTCTGTATTCACCGAGTTAAACCCGTCATATTGCACTGCCAGTCATTGAGTTTGCTCCGCCTGTTTTTACCCCTAGTTGGCAAACGATGCTTTAAAACCTGAATGTATGTATCCCTGTCATTCATTTCCTGATCTGTCTAAAAGATTCTTTGCATAACCAGCTTATGCACAAAGTGTATTAAGCAAGCATGGTATGGTGACTGCCTGGAATGATCTGATGAATGTTGTTAGATAATTACGGATATTCAGCAGGAATTGTGAACTTAACTAATGGGATGGAGAGCATGAAGGCAATTACGGTCTGTCGGTTTTCGACATAGAACTTTGCACATATGTGCGGCAGTTCGAGTCGCCACACTCCATGTTGCACACAAAGCAAGAGAAGAAGTAGAAGAACTGCATAATATAGACAGTAAACAGAGGTGTGAGACAAAGGAATAGTAATAACGGAGAACAAAACAGTTTAATTGGAAATCATAAGTCACAAGGAGTGGATGCATCTGCTCCATGGAGAACGATTTTGTGCCATATCACCAACTGTTTCCAACCATTGGTTTTCACCGTCCCGAGGACCCCAACCAGTCATGAAGTCTACACCTTCCTACGTGGCTTAGACTAACTGTTGTGGATTTCATTGACTGGTGCCATGTTTTCGTTTGACCGCCGCTAGCTCTTTTCCAGCCTGGCCCTATATCAGCTAACATTGCCCGTCGAGGAAGGCGATGACTAGGCATACGTAACACATGTCCTAACCATCTCAGTCGATGCAATTTCACAGTCTCGTCTATTGATTTCCCCTCCTTACCTAGCATTCGACGCCTAACCTCAATATTTCTCACCTTATTATACGACTTCACATGGGAGATACAACGCAGACACCTATGATCGAACACTGATAATCTTTTCATGTCTTCCGCTCTCAATGGCCAGGTCTCACAGCCATAGAGGAGGACGGGGCGGACTGTTGAGCAGTACACACGCCCTTTGGTCGATAGTCAGATATCACGTCTACGCCAGAGACGGCGTAAACTGGCATATGCGAAACTAGCCCTCTGTATTCGTGCTGAGATTTCGTCGGAGATCAACCCGTTGGGGCTGATGGTACTTCCCAAGTAAGTGAAGTGGTCAACGTGCTCTACCACTTCACTTCCTATTTCTAATCTAGGGGTCGGTGAAGTCCAATCCTGCAGCATCATCTTACACTTTACAGGGGCGAATCGCATGCCAAACATACGAAGATTGTTGCTCAAGGTGTTCAGAAGACTCTGCATTTTGTCAGCGTCCTCGCCTAGAAGGACTATATCGTCCGCATATTCTAAGTCAACGAGATTATTCCCTGGTAGCAAGTCAATCCCTGAGTCGCTGAAGTGAGTTAGGGTTAAGTCCATTAGTACGTCTATGATGAAGTTGAATAGGAATGGGGATAATGGGCATCCTTGACGGACGCCACTAGTCGTCACCACTTCAGATGACAACTCGCCGTAAGCCGTCACCCTTGGAACTTACCAGTTGGTCTGATAAATATAGTTAGTGACATACATGACTGCAACAAACAGTAGGGTGCTTAATCAATTGACAATTTCACAGTACATCAAAGTTCCATGTACATTCTCCTACAATTACTGACTGACTTATCAGTGGAGAATTTTGTACAAAAGTACAGCAGTCCAATTCCCCACACTTTCGATTATTACTCATAAAAGTAGGACAAAAAGAAATGCACCAACCAAGTGATATATATAGATATTTACTTGCATGCAATGTGTCACAATTGGTTGTAAAGTAATCAGAATTTCATTAATTATACTCGTTTTGCTTTGGTCCTGGCATCTGTAAAATCACCTGAGAAGAAGAGGTAATTCGACTTCCCTGTTAATGTGTCTGATTATTGAAATTCTGTTCCCAAGGCAGGTTTTTGCTATTAAGATTTAGCGGTATGACTTTCATGCTTGAGTTACTGAAAACAAGGCAGTTAATATAGCTTCTTTTTTCCAATTCATACTCATGGTTTACTGCATCACCCTCATTAATCCGATAAAAAGTACCGAACACTGTCAACGGAAGAAATTTGAAAGATATCACTTGCTTCACTTATCTATTAAAACATCGTTTCAAGCAAGTCCTGAGGGAACGGATAAGGATGTTAAAACCAGAATCGGGAAGGCAAGACAGACATTCATCACTCTGAAATAACTTTGGAAATCTACAGCACAGAGAACAAAATTCGGGTTTTCAACACTAATGTTCAGTCAGTCCCTTCTTCTATATGAGTCTGAAACTTGGCGTGTTATGGAAAGCATTTCCAGCAGACTAGTGCAGACTTTTATCGGCAACTGCCTTCGCTGACTCCATACTGAAGATCAAATGACCAGAAAGAATTAGCTAGAAGGAACTCTGCTAACGAACCAATTACTGAAGAAATATTCTCTAGGAAATCGAGATGGATTGATTGGACAGACTGTCAGGGAACCGTCGAATGATATCGTTCACTAGGCCCTTGGGTAGAACGCGACTGGGAAATTAAGATTGTAGCGTCCTTGGGTAACATGAATAAGATCGTGCTGGGAGGAGATGAGGGACTATGGGCAATTGTGGAGCCAGATGAAGAGGTCCTCCGAGAGTAGAACAATGTACTGTTGAAGCTCTATTTTCTACTTGGAATTCCAGGGAACAGTAGAAATATATAGTAATAAATGCTAATCCATTACGCCCTAAATCAATGTCTGAAAGTCGTCGTGTATTTACTAACGCTAAGGTTTACATAAGTGTTCTCTTACAGGAGAGTGAATAGAATTAAAGACGAGGTGAAATCATGTAGTTTCACCTTCGTAGAAGTCTAATTTGCTCTTCAATACAAGTAATTATTTGATTTAAATTAAAAAAATCTGAATCACAACTTCCAATCTAAAACTAAGTTATCATAATTACTTACTGCATATATATATATATATGTATTTCATTGTAATGACACTAGGTGAACTAAGCTACACTATAAACAACTTGAATTTACCCACGTATGTCTGGTCTTGAAATATGCTGTTGCCAACCAACCACTTTATTGTTTTCTTTGTTGGTTGTCATGGTATTACGCATAAACATGTTCACGAAGTGGATGAGGGAAAAAGAGAAAAACAAAGAAATTCCATATGTGGAAAATTCACGTCTACCCGGCACAAACTGTTTACATACCAGGCTACGCGTGACATTTATTGTGCGATGTTGAAATATGCGTTTTTGGACACCTTCGGAGCTAACTTGCATGTGAAGTGACTTTTGGAAAAAGCCGTCTTTTCCGATCTCCTCGATTGTGAATGGTAGCCCCCGAAGATTATATACGACTGTATTCATTTGTATTTATATTAAGTCCCTTGTTGATCGGTTATGCGATTCAAGGGCGATATACCAAGCGAAATAATTACGAAGAAATTAAGAAAATCATTTCAAAGAACTTTTAATGCTGACAAACTACACGTCTTGTTCTCGACATTATTGATCGTGATTCCTCGATTGAAAGATGAAGTACCTAGACTAGCCACTTCCAACTGTATCTACAAATTCAACTGCGCCTGTGGAGCAACTTATATCGGCCGTTGCTCTAGGAACTTGATTTTTCGTGATCGAGAACATCTCCCAGTTTGGCTAAGTAAAGGTGTAGTGAAAACCATCAACAGTTCGATATTAGGCCAGTCAGCATTGAAGAATCCTTCTCTGTCATCTACCGGGTGCCTAATAATTTGCCAAAAACATCGAAGCACCGCATGCTCCAAGCAGTAGAGGCTATCGCAATTCGTGTGAAACAACCAGTGCTCTGTGTGCAGAAGAAGCAAGTCCAGCCACTATTACTGCCCTGGCTGGCTGGCCGGCCTTCAATAGAAACTATAAACTCATCAATTTGTAATATTGTCTTTCCTAATTTTTCTGACATTCAGTTTATCGTTATGTTGATGCTATTGAACTGTAATCTATTGATATTATTGATTCGATGTTATTTAAACAGCATTAATGTTGTTCATAACACTAATTCATTCATTCACTATAATGTATATATAACTGTAGAACCTGATGAAGAAGGGGTTATCGAAAAGAATATTCTTTGTTGAGCAACCGTTCTTTTGAATATACCTCAGTTGAATTGATTTCTCTGATCGGATCTGGTACATGAATGCATTTCATGTCTTTTGACTACCAGGGTGAAAGAACGAAGACGACATCCGCTCCTGCCAATACAGTGTTTTCGCGGTTAACTAAATCGATCCCATAAATAGTGTTGGTTTCGTCTTAATTTACTACTACTATTGGGTCTGTTGGTTTCCTGACCGATAGTTGCTACCTTGACGTGGTTGGCCTGGCATATCGCAATGATCCAACAGGCCACACTGGCTGGAACTATTGTTCCTGCAGGTCCTAACATGCCAGGAAGGTTGTTAGGATAGCGATTAGACTAAAGGCAGTTACCAGCATAGTGTAAGATTCTTCTTACACTAGAGCAGTTGTACACGTTTCTTTGAATATCGCCTTCAGAGAGTTAGTTCTAGTGTTCCTCCACGCAGGTCAGGTTTCCTCAGTGATACCACGTAGTGTCTCCGATTTTGCTCTGGTCTGATCTTTAGTAAAGGTATCCCTTGTAGTTTTATCATTTAGTTTCTTAATGTTGAACTTGAATTACAGTGGCCTGTCTCCAGTTGTTCTGAAGGCTCCCAACTTCATCGTGAAGGTTCCTGGAAGTAGATGGTGATCTGAGCCTGCCCACATCTGCTCCCCTTCTCGACTTTGTGTCCAGCAGACTGGCTGCGTGTCCACATTCTTGAGCAGTATTCAGATGAAGTTTGCCTGGTTTGTGATGTGTCCATCAAGCGAAATCCATGTTGTCCTGTGTATATTCTTGTGTTTGTACACGCCGCTTCCAGTCACCAAATCATTGAAAGTTTAGAAGCTTGTGAAGAGTTCTCCATTCTCATTCATTTGACCTGGTGAGAACCTCTCTACTCGTGATGAGTTCTCTTCCTGTATTATCTGCTCCCAGTTCGGCTGGCATTGATATCGCCCCTTGAGGATTTTGATGTCACCATTAGGGATGTTGTCCATCACTGTTTGTAGTTGTCTGTAAAAATCTCCTTGTTCTCTTGTTCCGCGTTGTTTGTAGCACTGTGAGTAGCATTGCATGATAACTGTGACCCTCCTTCCTTCCTTCCTTCCTTTTGAGATGAATCTTGCTGTCATGTTGCAGGAAGAGATTGGTTCCCACTGCATCGGGTCTTCGTCTGCAACTGGTGAAATCATTTAATCCACTCGGCGCCTCAGTGTGCTCGTTGTTATCGTCTAGGTGACCAGATGTTTTGGCTTAATGGTATAAAACAAGTAACTAATCTATTCATTTACATTTTAAATAAATATGTCCAGATCTTAGATCACTCATAATCCTGTATGTTTGATTCGCCTAATAACTACTGTACAACCCACAGTTCTGACGGCTACTCATGAAATCTATTTATTAAATTATTTTATTCCTTTGAGTTGCGAGTGGAACATAGGGCTTTATGCTAGAGCTTTGAAGTTTCATTAGCATAGGTGTCTATTTTTACGGGTTGAGGTTGCAAGCTTTATGCCCAACTTTTCCTTTTTACAGGCTTAGCGAAGTTGAGGAGTGCGTTGGCTAGGGATCGAACCCCAGACCACGTGTAATGTGGTTGACGAGCATTCTACCGCTGAACCACCAACACGTGCATGAAATCTACCACCTAGCATTAGCTCAGGGTATACATACGCCGTTCAGACCCCAACTTGAACAGCTAGCAGTATACGGCCATTTATTCTCTATAGATAGCTAGGCACAACTGTATTCTTAATAACTATGCAAGGATGAATACCGCATTGAACACGGTATGTAACATCGAATAAATTTATCCATTCTGCTACACTGTACAAATTCCACTTTTACACTTAATTACACATAGTTTTGTTTCTAACAAAAATTTAGCAAAAAAAAAACACAACAAAAACAATAATAACAGCCATTAAGAAGTGTACAAATTTCACATAACATCATGCCTGTTTCAAATTTACATAATGTAAACAATTAAAGCCTAAATTGTATCTTAAATGAATTAATGTTTCAGTTAATTAATTAGTGAATAAAAATGCAACTTTATTATTCTGTATCATTAAAACAACTAAACACTAGTATAACTAATTATCAGTCCTCTCTGAGATTGACCACCAACCTCATACAGATTGTTCTGACAACTTCAAAGGCACTATGGTAGAGTATAATTCCATTATGGATAAAAAAAATATTATTTTGATTATGTCACACAGTGTCATATTTACTGGTGATTGATTTATTGTTTCCGAATGTACTTTATCTTCCTTTCTGTCTCACGCCTGTCTTATACTCATTTTATTCAAATGTCTAATCAATTTTTTTCTACTCCTGTATAGAAACGAAGCAAGAAAGTTGTGTGAGTATCCTGATATCATTCATTATGAGCAATAAATTGTGCTTGAAACGTAATCAGTAAATATTACTACTGTATAACACTGTGGGTGTATTTTCTTTAGTTTTCATCAATCTTTACTGTCAGCAAAAGCTGATTGATATACAACTTTGCTAGAGCTTAAAGTAACCTCGACATGCTAAATTACCTGTCAGTAACTCAGCCCTCGCGATGTATATTTAAGCCTGAGTAAAATCGTAATTTATAAAACTGACAACACAGGTATTCTTGTTCAAGTTACATTTGCTTGATGTACAGCATTCTTTCAAAAAGGATGGAAGCTTATTTACTATTTTTTTTATTCCTACACGTTCCCAGTGGAACATAGGGCTTCAAGCTACGGCGTTGAAGTTTCGATAGCAGTGGTATTTATTTTTACGGGGTGGGGTTGCTAGCCTCATGCCCAACCGCTTTCCTCTTTACCAGTCTTATTACTGGATTACCGAGGTTTGGGAGTGCGTCGGCCGGGGATCGAACCCCAGACCATGTGGCTGGTCGGCGAGCGTCCTAACCGCTGTGCCACCAACGCACTTATTTACTATTAGTAGTGTAAAAATAATTGTGATTATTCACTGGAATTATCCTGTTCGAGTGACTAACAAATCGACCATGAAGCCATCTTTGCTTGCTGATGCAAAGGTTGAGAAGTGCTTGAAGATGAAATGAAAATCTGTGGGGGGGGGGGGGGCAGCAGGACTCCTAAATCACTGTACATACAGAATTAATCATGCCGTGAAAGTTGAAGAATGTCGTCAATCCAAGGAATGTGAATGTACAATTCACTTTGAGGCGACCATTCAGAAAGACTAGTGTCTTTTCCAGAAAAGTGCCACTTATTTACTAGAGAAATGCAGATAGTATTTATGAACACCGTGAACCTGTTAACTAGTAGAATACATGTAGAATTCAAATAAGTTAATTTCATACTAAAACGTGCGCTGAAGACGTTGTCTAGAATTAAATCAAGAAGTATAGATAACACAACTAAATCAAAAAGGAAAATAAAAATAATAAAAATAAACTACCCTGACCATAACCCCTGTAACCCTCATCCTAATTCTAACGACCTATCCACTGCGCTTTCCAAACCGTACTCAAAATCGAGATCGGGATAAAATTTACTCCTGAATTTATGTACAGCGTTCATAGTTTCGCTATAATTAATGATGGTAGGCCCTATTATCCAATGAAGAGTACGTGTTCAAGGTAGTTGGAGAGTTTACACTCGTGAATAGCTATTCTGTAACTTAGCCATCATGCCTTTTTATTAAAATATGAACAGTTTCCGCTTAGTGAATCATACATTACCGTGAGTCGTAAGTAGTGCTACATGTACATAGCTTCTGTCTTTCTAGTTACGTGGACAATAAAGCATTGTCTGCCAACGTTTAAATTTTCAGTGTCATTCACAGTAAATTCAGACGCCTTCGTCATTAACATTAATGTATACATTAACAAGACATCTTTCGACAATAAAACATGATTATCAGTTGTTTTTGTGACATATGCAATGCGTGCTACTCTACTACTACTACGAAATATGTACGTGCGAAATTGTATAAAAAGAATCCTAATCAAAACTCGGTTCGTTCTATTTTTCATTTATGCATATTACATGTATCGACAGCCGTGGGAACATACACCTCATGAGTGTATGTCTCGACGCCACTTTCAATTTCAGTCCTGCCATTCGGTAAATAGAAGTGGAATACAGGATGGAACTTGTCAGCTGTATCCCGATGCGTTTAGAACTAGCGTAACGACGAAATGTGCCCAGTAATGCAACTAATGACTTAGATCTTCTTTTCAAAATTGGATTAGTTCAGGCTATTGTAGCTCAGAAGATCACACTTTTAAATTAAGAAAAGAAATGTCATGAAACTAAAAAATAGACGAATCTGTAAGATGAGGTGAATTCAATGCATCCGTGTCATTGTAAAAGATTTCGGTATACGTTAGAAAGAATCTTAAACGTTTGACGCTTTGCATCTAGATGTACCCGGCTAGATAGGCCTCACTTTATACGCGGCTTCAACCAACAGTCAAAGACCTAATGGATTGATATTTGGTTATGATATGGCCAACTGTGAAGTTTACCAGCTCAACTGTATTTTTTGAGCAAGAGGTGTCTGTCATGTCTGGTTAGCCTAGATCCGGTCTTTAATCTTAATAGGATCACGAATATCTATAAGAATGTTGATGTGTTCAAAATACAGGATAACTCCAAGACACCAGTAAGTAAGTAAATAATTATTCTAATTTACTAGGCGATTTGTGCGTCGATGGCACAGCGGTCAGGGCGCTCGCCGACCAGCCACATGGTCTGGGGTTCGATCCCCAGCCGACACACTCCCAAACCGCGCTAAGCTAGTAATAAGACTGGTAAGGAGAAAAGGTTGGGCATGCGGCAAGCAACGCCACCCCGTAAAAATAAATACCACTGCTACCGAAACTTCAAAGCTGTAGCTTGAAGCCCTATGTTCCACTGGGAACGTGAAGGAAAAATAGGTGATTTATTGCGCAGATTTTTAGAATTTTCTCTTCTAAAAAGCTCTAACTGCATAGTTAGTTATTTGCATTCCTGCCTTTAATTACCTTTTTATTACTTTAAAATATAATTCACCGTCTGAGCAGCTGTAATAGAAAGGTATCACTTCGGTAAGTTTAGTTTACTTTCTCATATTAGTATACTTGACTCTTTCCCAGTCTAAACGTAGAACACAGCTAACATTGTTGGACAAGAAAGGTGATGGTTAGCCAAGAATAATACGTGTCCCAGCCACCTATATCAATACAGCTTCACAACCTTGTCAGCTGACTTCACACTATACGCTTAATTTGAATAATACTCTGCATATTATACCACTTAACATGAGAGATAGGACGCAGTCATATGATACATATAAACTGAATTCAGTTTACAAACACATACAAGTGGGAACAGGTGTCTGAGATTAAAATATTTTCAGTCTACAATTGAATTCTTATCATCCTGCCAGTCGTTCATTGGCTGGCTAGGTGGTGGAAGTAATTTCTGTGTATTCCGAAACAAGGGTAGTAGTAGCATAATAAAACTGTCCAACTATTTCAATGAATTCAACTATGTTCAGTCCTCCACACCACCCCAACTCACATGTACTCCAGTCTATTTCAAATATTTTGCTGATGAAGTTATCCGTGGGAATAAGGAATATCACCAACACAACTGTGATTATTTTGTGTAGTGAATTTCTGCAAGTCAAATGGAGACTGCCAATTTACCTTTCACCCCACGATATCTTTATCTTCTGAAACCACTTTATGCATCGTCTAGATCTGTTTTGTAGTGAATTTTACTATGGGAATATCAAGTGTTACACGAATACCGTTTACTGAATCTGTCAGTCTTCCGCTCCTAAGATAAAATGTCATTCATATACAGCTTAGGTATTCTGTAGGAGTTAAGTAAATAATTTTACATGCAGCTTACTGCCCACAGAAAGTGTCCTGGAACAACTAAACATTTTCACTAATAACTGGTATATTCTAATCTGATATTTGACACTTGTTTATACATGTATTTATGACTCTTAAATACATCGATCTTGTGATATATATAAAATGACTAGTTAGAACGCAGCCAATTCACAAACAGAATAGCGCTAATTTTATTTTGGTTGATGGTGACTAGCACTGTAATCCAGTATGTGTGTTTCATCCTATTCTGAAGTCGTCAACTGAATGTACCTGGATCCCCAGCAAGTCATGTTGTTCCCATTGAAACCCAAACATTGCACCCGTCATATCAAAAGCCTAAGCGTTATCCACTAGGTCACATGGGCCACTGTTTGTCAACAGAGAGCAAGCATTTTGCTTCAACATAATCAGTCAACGGGGAAACGCTAATTAACTGAAACAGTGGGGTCGATTGCCTACCGTTTAATCTGTCCACTACATGATACATTAGGCTGAAGGTTTGAGTCAGTATAAGGAGGTTGGAAGGAGTCCTCTTGGATATTAAAAATCGACTGTCGAATTGTGTTGGTTGCTTCACTAAAACTCCTTAGCAATGTCATCCTTCATGTCGGGGAAATTCTTGGGAATTCTCATCTAACTATTTGTTCACTATAGTTTCATTACATGTCTTTGTGGTAGTTTTACCTGTGCCTCTTTGAAGTGCGATAGTTTCAACTGCTTCATGTTTTGCTAACTCCCCTGCGTTGAGAAGTCAGTCGGTATGAATCTGTGAACTAAGAAGATCTTCCCTGATACGAATTTAAAACAAGAAATAAGAGTCAATAAAGCAGGATTTAATGAATTCATCAAATTTCAGCAGAACTCTTCAGCTGAATACTTTACATACAGGGATATATATACTATTGGTAATAAATACATTGGGAGATATAAGATTGATAAGCAAATAAACTACATTGAATTAGTCATGCAAAACGACAGGTGTGAATGTTTCTCAGGTCATGTTCAAATAGACATTGGAAACAGGACTTAAATATATCAAGAATTGCGAACTGAGTAATAGTTATAATAATAATGCTGAAACGAGTTAAGATAATGCCACTGATAAAAGATAGTTTTAAATGAATCAGGAATAATAATAACCAGAGGTAGAATAAAGTGTTAATAATAATAAGAATATTGACAGTTAATAAGTAAAAAGTATTACCATGCTAGATTTAAAGTGATGATCATTTCCTTTTGTACACAAAGACCTGGTTTACAAACTCGAATTGTACAAGCCTCTGCAACTGCAAGCACCTTCCTGTTTCTTTATCCGCTAAAGACAGTGAATGACCTGACAGAGTCGATATCATATCCGTAGTCCACAAGATGCTTTTTGGCACTTTGAATTCAACTGTTTTCAACCACTTTGGAAAATGCCGCATCATGTGAGTAGACAATCGTCTTGCTTTATGACCTATGTATTTGCTTCCACAAACACACTCAAATTGATATACGCAGTATGAAGTGTCAAGGATTGGAGACTGGTCGTTCCCAGATTGTTGAAGCACTCACTTGGTTGTATTAAGGAAGGCAAGTTTCGCCTACATGTTGATTCTGCTCGCTTTTCAGCTGTGTGTACGAGTTCACGGTTGTATTAAAACACTCCTAACCTTTTCCTTCACTGTTTGTGCTTCTATAACATATTTGGTTACAGAATGAACAACCAACGATGGCTATTTTAACTTACACCCTCTAAAAAAGCAGCCTCATTTTCCTCAATGGTTTTTTTAACGATTAAATAAAAGATACTGAACAAAGAGTACTCTTTTCGATAACCCCTTCATCATCAGGTTCTACAGTTACATATACACTATAGTGAATGAATGAATTAGTGTTATGAACAACATTAATGCTGTTTAAATAACATCGAATCAATAATATCAGTAGATTACAGTTCATTGGCATCAACATAACAATAAACTGAATGTCAGAAAAATTAGGAAAGACAATATTACAAATTGATGAGTTTATAGTCTCTATTGAAGGCCAACTAGGGCAGTAGTAGTGACTGGACTTGCTTCTTCTGCACACACAGCACTGGTTGTTTGAGGTGAATTGCAATAATATATCTAACAGTAATTCAACTAAATGCAAATGACGCACAGTGAACAGGAAGAAATACACTCGATGGGTGCTAGTGCTAGTAAGAACCTGCCCATAAATCTCCTGTTTGTTGTATGCAATCCGTACTTTCAACTGTGAAGCTCCTGAATGCTGAGTTTTAAACTCAAGTGACAAGAAATAGAACACATACTTTGGAGTTCTAGTTTTCAAGTCAATGTGTATAAGTAATTTATTTATTCTTGAAATGACTGTTTTATCGTTGGCTGTAATTTTCAAATTCACTAACTTCTGATTAAGCAGTTTAAAATATACATAAACAGCGTTGATACACCTTCTGTTTTTCTTCTGTAAAGCCTACGAGGAGTGTGATACCAGCCTTGTGTCTAATTCACCTTCATCCATAGTGTGTTTATGTCAACAGTTGAACCTTCCTTAATATATTTGAAAATGACCATGACTTCTGAGTGAGCAACTTGTACTCTGGTAAGAAAGGACTGCGGAGTTATCGGCAAAAATCAGAAAATGTCAAATAAAACAAAAGATTACACGTTTAAAACGATTTCCGTCCTAGTTTGGGACTCTTCAGCAGTGCGCGAACACCACAGGGGTTGGAACCCAAGACCTTCTGGTTACAAGGCGAGCCCGTAGACCATTGAGCCACTGGGACCCGATCCAATGGTCACCGCGTGAATTCTTACTTCTGGCAATTCACGACATAGCGCGACCATTTCGCAATGTCTTCTTTGATGAGTTACTGCCTCATCTTCAACCTGCTGTACCCTACTGGTCACGGCTTCACACTAGAACCCCAGGTTAACTGCCTGAAGAGGGCAGTCGCTAGTGAGCATCCAATTAATTTTCAAGTATTGGTTTTGTATTGATTTTGTTTGATTGCATGGAGGATTTCATCATGAGGCAGTAACTCATCGAAGAAGACATTGCGAAATTGCCACGCTATGTCGTGAATTGGCGGAAGTTAGAATTCAAGGACCATTGCATCGGGTCCCAGTGGCTCAATAGTCTAAGAGGTCGCCTTGTAACCAGAAGGTCTTGGGTTCAAACCCCGGTGGGTTTGTACTACTGAAGATCCCCAAGCTAGGACGAAACAGCTGTCCAGTACTCCCTGGTGGTTTTCCAGTGGTTCTCTAACTGATGTCAGCTCATGCTGAAATCCTCTATGCAATCAAACAAAATCGTTACAAAACCAATACTTAAAACGATATTATTCTCTGGATTTTCTGCTACTCAAGAGAAACGTTTTCCAAAATGGACTTTATCATGATTCAACAGATACTGAAGAACCACTGGAAAGTAGGCTGCACACGATATCTGTTTCCTTCTAGTTTGAGACTCTTCAGATCAACCCGAAGGTCTGAAAGTTTTTGGCGTATGTTGACAAACAATCCCCAAATAGCTACCCATCGCTGTATGGTTTTCAATTGTTCTGTAATTGATATCTGTTCGTGACGATTTCTGCCGCGAAATCAACTAAACACCTATAACCCAAAACCTTATTTTTTTTTAAATCGCCTTAAATAATATGAGCCTTTATACTAAAGAGTACAGTGCCAATAGCTTCCTACTTTCCTTTTACTCTTACTGTCTATCCATACAGTGCAATGTTAAATAAACAGTTCCAAAGTGGAATAAAGTCCACTTATTGATTTGTTTGTTTGTTTGTCTGTATGTTTGTTTGTTTGTGTTTGTTTAACTGAAGTGGTCATTAAGACTACCATTAGAAATTCTTTATTCACCGAAACCCATGTGATTCTTTCAAGTGAAATATTTTCTCCCACGACTTTTAGAAATATGGAATAGAACAGGTAGGCTTATACGAGTTCATCAGTGTCACGTGATATTTTCGGTAGTAGTGATCATATTGGTTATTAAGTACAAATGTCTTTACGATTGTAATGGACAGATGGAAGACTGGAAATATAATTAAATGATAGATAAGCCGCCTGAGATGCCACACAGAACAGTACTGGTTAATATATATATATATATATATATATATATATATATATATCACTGTATGTACAGTATTCAGTCAAAGAATTCTACTGAAATGTGATGAATACATTAAATCCTGCTTTATTAATATTTGTTGCTTGTTTTAAATTCGCGTCGAGAGATGAATGTTTTCAAACAAAACTCCATTTGTTCAGGGACTTTCAACCAAACCACACATGATCGGCTTCCAGCAGACATTCATTAGTCTCTGTGGTCATGAGAAGCATTTCGTTTGAGGTCATCTATAAAGAAATTACCTTACTACAGCCCGAAAGAACGGCATATATAGTCTAGTTGTTGATTGTCTAATGTTAAATTAATGATCAATTCTATGAAGATTGTGTATCCTTTCTTAGCGTGATCTCTAAACATATTTCAGGAATTCACACTGATATATGCAATCCATAATATTTGCAATTAATAGTGTTCTCTGAGCTGGTTGGTTTGGTTGCGGAGCTTTCGTCGTCCCCCTTCTGGACAACATCTTCAGCGCAATATTTAGCATAAAGTGAAATGATTTAAATTTCTTCATGAGTGATATAATTGCGTCTCCTGTTAACCATCTTTACATATATATTGACCATTTTCTGTTGACTTGGATTTTAAACTTTCTGGTCACCCTTTTTTTTCCTTCACGTTCCCCAGTGGAACATAGGGCTTCAAGCTAGTGGCTTGAAGTTTCTGTAGCAGTGCTTATTTTTACAGGATGGGGTTGCTAGCCTCATGCTCAAACTTTCCTCTTCACCAGCATTATTTCTGGCTTAGCGAGGTAAAGGAGTGCGTCGGCCGGGGATTGAACCCCGGACCATGTGCATGGTTGGTGAGCGTCCTAACCGCTATGCCACCGACGCACTCTGGTCAGCTGATTTACTTTTTATTAGTTGGTATATTTCGTCTATATTAAGGTGTTTGTTAATTGCATTTTCGTTTGAGTACCAGGCTTCTAGGAATTCCCTGGCACTTTTGGTGTTTCCTCTGTCTAAGATTTCGACTTTATCCCAATCAAATTGATGCCCATAATTTTCTACATGCATTGATATGAAAGAATATATATAGTGTCTTTTCACGGCTGATTTGTCTTCTTGGATTCTAATTCGAAGGGGACGCCCGCTTTGGCCGATGTAATGCCTGTTACAGTTCATGCTTTAGAATTAATTTTGTAAATGGTATTAATTTTATCTCCTTTTTTCTGTTGGATCTTTTGGTTTGCATAATATCGAATTAAGCGATTTGACTTACTTGTGTGCTACATCTCTATCAAACGGTTTCAGGATTCTAGTATTCTATTTCTAGATCCAACAGAAAAAGGAGATAAAATTAATACCATTTACAAAATTAATTCTAAAGCATGAACTGTAACAGGCATTACATCGGCCAAAGCGGGCGTCCCCTTCGAATTAGAATCCAAGAAGACAAATCAGCCGTGAAAAGACACTATATATATTCTTTCATATCAATGCATGTAGAAAATTATGGACATCAATTTGATTGGGATAAAGTCGAAATCTTAGACAGAGGAAACACCAAAAGTGCCAGGGAATTCCTAGAAGCCTGGTACTCAAACGAAAATGCAATTAACAAACACGTTAATATAGATGAAATATACCAATTAATAAAAAGTAAATCAGGTGACCAACAAATCTTCGGAAGGAGATGGAGATGGGTTGGACATGCGTTGAGCAAACCGCTGAGTGACATTACACCCTAGGCCGTGGAGTGTAACCCAAACGCAAAGCGACTAGAAGCATGTACAAGGGTGGTAAAGAAGCGAATATGAAAGCTTGCGGGCAGTCGTAGAGCTAGGTGGAAATAATGACGGAGAACAGAGTTCAGTGGAGATGTGCTGCTGGGTTCCTTGAGTTCCAGGTGGAACCACAATAAGCGAAATAATCGATGCTTCCAAATATTTTCACAACTATAATCTAGCTAAACTATTTCCCACATGCCATCCACATTACAAGAAATGAATTAAAAATAACTCTATTGTTCCAGTAAGAACGGAGATAACCATGAGCTGGGTACTCTAGTATTGAAGTGTTTAGCTTACAACCGTGCAAATAACATGGATTTTCCCCAAGACTTTAAATATACATAAGTGATGGGTGTGTGTAAGCACAAATATAGGTCTAGGGACGCCTGCCTATCGAGGCCTACCAACATGTAAATATGAGTGAACAGGCTAACTGAACAGGCATTTTATTCAGGTCATTTTCGCAGTAATTAGACAAAACTCATGGGCCGTTGTATTCTGAATGGTCAACGAACTCGTCTCATAACCTCAAGGTCGTTTGTTGGCTGTATCTCCACTGAAACCATTCATGCTAACCATTGAAGAGCCCCAAAATAGGACGAAACAACTGTCCAATACCCCCTGGTTTTCAGTGATCCTCTGAATGATACAAATCCATGATCAAAGTTGAAACACTTAATAAATCTTATAAAATATTTTGCTTAGATATCCTCTGATCCTGTGTATTCAACTGCAACTGAGGTAGAACTCAAAAACCGTTAAACATCCAGGAACCCACACTAGACATCTGTGTTATTCCTTATGTATCATGCCCAATAATATGACCACTTTCAAAACTCTACCGCCAAATATTCCAGTAAAATCACCTATGCCATAGAATGTTAAAAATCACAAAGCTGAATATCAAAACACTTGACACAATGATGCTCGCTAGTGACTTGCTACAGGTTGGAGCTTCCTGCAGTTCTAGTGAGAAGTCGTGACCAGTGAGGTCCAATTAGAAGTCACGTGTGGATGGATTTCCACCAACGACAATAGTTGGGGTCGCGCTAAAATCACGCATTGGTAGAAGTTAGAATTCAGGAGCCATTGAATCGGGTCCCAGTGGCTGAATGGTATACGAGCTTGCCTTGTAACCGGAAGGTCCTGGGTTCGAATCCCAGTGGGTGCGTACTGCCGATGATTCCCAAACCAGGATGAAACAGCAGCTGTCCAGTACTCCCTGATTTTCAATGGTTCTCTAACTGATATCAGTCCGTGATCAATTCGTAAAAGATAACACATGTGTAAAGAGAAAGCTGCATTTCATTTCTTATGAATAAAAATGATAAAAGAGAAGAAATAAGAAAATGTCACTGACTCCTAAAAAAAGAAAAACAATTATTCATCTTCTGTCATTAGGATTAATATGATGTTTATTTTATATGCCTTGACAAACATCTGTTAAACCCACAGCATGCACCAGAGATCAGTTGACACAAAGTTCATCGGCCTATTCATAAAGATTTTGTCTTCTTAGTAGTTTGGATTGATTTCTGCGAAAAAGGAAACAAAAAACAACAAATTATGTATATATATATTAAGGTGAATACTATTTTAAGCTGCCTATTTGAAATGCATAAGATTGAATAAAAAGCAATTAGTTCGCCTTATGTGAATTTCCACAAAACAATACGATGCGAAATTAATCCGAAACGTGTGTGTGATGTATTCGAACATTCTGATCATACATGTACTTGTCATGGATAGATATTAATATAGAAGACAACAGAACATAAGGGATCACAGTTCTTGTAAGTCAAAGTGTTTACGGGTCGCGATCACAGAATCTGTCTTCGTAATCTAATTTTATGGCCAAGTTCATTTTTATAAAAGTTTTCGCACTTCCCAATGAATGAAAAACAAAACGAGACTGTTTTTACTGATGTTTTGGTATTTAATGCTCCTAATAGCTTTATCAAAGTATAATTATACCAGAATTTACGAAATCTCAGACTATATATAACAACTTATTCATCGTTCATCAGCATGGAGTAATTTTTACGTTATGAAGTTGGCTAATTGGTAACATAATAAAACTAGGTGTGGATTGTTGGGTTTATTTATTTATTATTATTATTGTTTCCCTTAATTCCTAGAGGAACATAGGGCTTCAGCCGTGCGTCTCCATTGCGTTTGGTTCTCTACTAGAGTCTTCACCTGGCTCCAAGTCTGACCACACACGTTTTCATCTCCTCTTCACATGACCTCCTCCAAGTCACCCTTGGACGACCCATTGTTTGTGGGTGCATAGCATTGTATAACTGACACTTTCCTTCCTTTGGAGTTGAATCTGGCGGTCATAATCCTGGGCGAGATCGCCTCCCATTGCATCAGGGCCTTCGTTGCCGTCGGTGACATCATGATAGCCACACCCTCGGTGTGCATATGGTTATCCTCTGGGTGACCGGAGTAGATCACTGACTCACCCGTTGACCATTTGGTGAGTCCATTTCCGTTCCATCTGCTTTCACATATCCCCAGTACTTGAATTCCGTATCTTTTCATTTCGTTTACGATCCGGGCAACTTTGCCAATCTCGTACATGGTGCGGACATTCCATGTCCCCACACAGACATTTTCTTTTGGCGCAAGGAGATTCATCGTGCTGAGGTTTCTGTAGCAACTTTGTTTACAGCGTGGAGTTGCTAGCCTCACGCCTGAGAAGGGGATTGTTACATTAAAATGTAGTTTAGAGAGAAGCGACCGTGTGGTTCGCTCCCCTTAAAACCAGGAAAACAGGGAATAAAACAATCAGAACAACACCAGCACAGGAAAATAATTCACAACAAGAAGGGTAACAAGCGACAACAACAATAATAATATCACAGTCAAGTACAGTTAACCAAAATGATACCAAAATCATAGGCTCACTGGCCTGAGCCAACTTAAACATGTAAATATATCAATATATACAATTACAGATATTAGTTATTGTTTAACAAGCACAGAGTGGAAAATAGACAGTTATAGGTACTATCGATAAACAATATTACATCCAAGGATTCAGTGTTTTAAAGGCAAATAACTGCAATAGTTTTTTGCAACTTTTTGGCAAGATATTTCACAAAAATAAGAGTTTTATGTAACAATGTTAATGTAACGTGGTAATCGAATTTGGATTTGATAACTGTATAAAATTATAAAAGTAGCATGTGTTTACATAATGAAATTACTTATCGTATTCGTGTTGATTTCGTCATTTCATGGAGGAGGGCGGTGTTGCAACCAGGTCAAATTCTGTTTTAGTCCATCATTCTTATTCAAACATTTTGGATTCCTTTTTGATGTAGTTGTGTTCTCTGAGCTGGATGGTTTATTTGCGAAGCTTTCATTGCCCTACTAGGCAACATCTCCAGAGCATGCTTCAATTTGGATTCCACTTAATATTAAGTGCTTCTGATATTACACATTCTTTGTGATTTTTGAAATTTTTCTGGATTATTTCAATATTGTCAAAATCAACTTTGTCACCTAATTCTATAGCGTGTAGACCTATGGCTGGTGATTTTTCAAGCTTTTCTAATTCAACTGGATTTCTCCGTGGTCGAACAGTGTCCATTTCTTCTAATCTTCATTCCAGACTTCTGAAGATTCTTATTCTACGATGAAAATTCAGCCCAGTGATAACTGATTTCGAATAGTTCTTCAATTAATTCTAATCGTCAAAGTAATTTAAAATTAGTCAAAACAAACAGATAGTTGAGAAGTGAAAATTCGCCCGATCGACTTCATTGCTTGACTTTCATCCCACTCATTTTGTTCTTGGCGACATAGTCACTATGACTCATAACCGAGAATATAAAATCTCTGCTCTGCATAAATGTTTGTAGCCAACTTACCTAACAGGTTCAGTACTTTCTGCCATTACAGAAGCACTCAAATTAAGCAAATAGTCAGCATTGTTTTCAGGCGGTAGATTCAACTGATCAATCAAATCTTGCGGTGTTGGTCCTGGATCTCTGACACCTGAATCACGTTGTATAGCTTGTGTTCTTAATTTACTGTCGTGTCAAGAAAAAAATAGAGACAAAAGCATAAATGAATAAACAAATAAATAATTTCATCAAAATGAATAGACTTAAAAATCTTTTGAAGTTCGACCATTTAGAGGCAATGTTTCGTTTTAGTTTCGTCTATTTATTATGACTCAGCAGTAAAACTCGTCTGCATGTGTAATTAAACTGACACCTGTTCTCAGAGACTTATACTAGTTAGTAACTTACCTCCAGAGGAGTCCTTATTCACCTGAATTACGCATTCCTGCCAATCGCATAACTAATAATAATCACTTTATTCCAAACAATATTATTGCATTCGCTTCAGTTGATTCTCATTTATGTCAAAAGGGATCCAAACAAAAAGCAGTAAAACATAAATTGTCAAAAATAACCATTAAAAAGTGCGAACATAAATTGAATCCGTTATCAAGTGTTGCTTTGGAGGACTGTTGGAAGACGACATCTGTTTCGTCGTAATTCGGGACTCTTCTTCATTAAACACCCACCGAATGGGTTACCAGTAGCTGAACGGTCTACGAGCTCACCTTTTAACTAGAAGGTCCTGGATTCGAACTCAGACGGTTGCCTACTGTTGAAGAGTTCCAGTGCTTCCTGAATTTCCAATGAATCTCTAACTGATGTCGACTCGTTATCAAACCTGTACTAAATTGGATTCGACTAAACAGTGGGAGTAAATCTCTGGCAGCCAACATATACACACATCAGTATAGTAGCTAGCCAACTATTCTATAAGGCCAACAATTCAAATGTGACTGAATACATACACACTTTTTTGACTTCTATCCTAGTTGATTTCTCTTCTTGCTGAAATTAATCCACTCGTAGTCATATGCTAATATGGATCAGCTTGCATTTTGAAATGAATGATTCCCTCAACTTGTCCTATCTCTGTATTGTGTAATTTATAAATGAAATTTATGTGAATGTTTTCTACAAAAGTGGCCTAAGTTGCATGCAATTGGAGAATCACTTTCAAGTTCTCAGAATACTAACAAGAGACTAAGGTGAATACTCATCACTTTTGAAGATAGAAATTTACCTTTTTCACCATCTGATTCAAAAGGATCACGTTTGTATCTGACATGTTGCAATTTAACCGGATAATTTCACAGAGCTGTGTAGTGATTTCACACGTGTGTGTGTGTGTCTGCTGAATAAGGAATTCAAGCTATTGCATGTTATTACTTAAATCTATGATGAATGTCATTGTCAGTATGCGGTTAAAAGTCGATCAGTATACTCCACATGGAATATTATCAAATAGTGGGAAGGAAACAGTCTAGTTGGTGACTTTATATTTTTGAATTAAAACAAAACCATCAACTTTCATTATTCAGGTTGTAAGCAGTTGACGAAATGAAATGGATCCATTTTATCCTGCTAATGTATACATATTGTTATTTCATTGCTAAGGGGGATTGATGTATGAAAGTAAAGATAAGTCAGCTTAAATAGGAAGTCAACTTCCTTAGTCGATGGCGATAAACATCGACTAATGGAACATACAAGACACTTTGCGTTCCAAACACTACAAAATGCCTTTTATTTGCTTCGTTTCTCCTCTCCACCCTAATCTTATTTAATGGTTCCCTAACTCACAAACTTAACACAACTGAAAGTTCTTCTAACCCGTTTAGTTTCCTCCATTTTAAAAATATTGGACTTTGTTCCAGTAGCTGAATAGTCAACGAGCTTACCTGGTACTCTGAAGGTCCTGAGCCTGATCCCTAGTGGGGTCATGAGTGGGTACTGTTGAAGAGATCCAAACTATGGGAAAACAGCTGTCTGGTACTCTTTGGCTTTCAGTATTCCCAGTGGTTCTTTAACCAGTGTCAGCTCATAATGAAATCCTGTTACCAATCAGTCAAATCCCTACAAACCAGTACTTGAATATCAGTGAGATGCTCACTGGCGACTGGTCCTATTCAGGTAGTTACCTGGGGTTACAGTGGGAAGTCGTGACCAGTAGGGTGCACTAGGTCGGGTGTGAGGAGAAATACTGGCCGAAGGCATTGGCTAGCGGTTGCGCTATGTCATGAATTGGCAGAAGTTAGAATTCATGGGCCATTGAATTAGCGGGTCCAAGTGGCTAGCTCGCCATGTAGCCAGAAAGTGCTAGGTTCGAACCGAAGTGGTGTGTGCGTACTGCTGAAGAGTCCCAAACTAGGACGAAACAGCTGGCCGTCCAGTACTGCCTGCAGGTTTACCAATGGTTCTCTAACCAATCTCAGCTCATGATGAACTCCTGTAGTCAAAATCACTCCTAATTTGATATCAATGAAATCTCTACAAATCATCTCTTGCAAACATGGTTAGCCAAAATAATTTCCAGTATACAACATTCAGATATTTTTAAAACAAATTGTATCTTTAATAAATTGAATTCAAATAATATTTGTTTAACCCTGTTATACAATGAACCATATGGTGTTTTGTTTATTTAATAATGATTTACGATCATAAGAGTTTAAAACTAATAGGCATGTAAAAAAGCGAACCGATCTCAAAAATCTGATACACGTGTTTAACACTACTAACAAATTGGTGAATGCTTCTTTGCGTATATATATATAAGCTAATTTATTGCACCTAACTATGGTGAACATGTGAATTCGATAAAAGCATTAGGATCTGTCAGTCAGCTTACAGAGAGTAAACATTTCCTATGATGTGCCGATCATTTGTTCAGTACAAGTGTATAATGCATAAATCCGAATTGTTTTGACTGATGGATGGAAAGTGTGAGAAACTTGACTGTACTTTCTAAGGTTCATTCTCTTATTCATCATCATATATATTACATATATGCATCTCCGTATGACAGATTCACGACAATGTAAATGACATACACTAAACCAACATCACTTTATTCACCTTGAACCGACTTATTGAAGCATACTTTTTTTCAAAAAAGGAATATCAACTACAATATTGAAGATCAATAAAAAAAGAATTGGTAAATATGGTTTACTTTAAGGTCATGTGATCACACATTCTACACGGTGGACGAAAAATATCTATACTTAATGAGAAATCAAAATGCATAAAATTATGCATTCATGTAAGTATTAATAATATACGTTAACTGAACAGGAAACACATACATGGCACTTAGTGTGAGTAAACAAAGTCCGTATGTCGACAGTTTACACTCAATTAATAGATTGGTGATAGTAGTAGTAGTAGTAGTAGCAGTAATAATAATAATAATAATAATAATAATAATAATAATAATACATTTAATTGCTTGCCCCATGAAATCCCGGAAAAACGCAAAACAGACATTTTATCTTAAGGTTAGTTCTGTGCAGTTATCATCATACTTGAATTTGTTGGATTTTGTATGATTAATTCTTTGATGCATCCAGGAATTAACAGAGACAGTGTCCTGTACACCGAAATTCAGACTGGGCAACAGTGTTCTCAGTATGTTGTTGATCTAGTGATCTGTTCAAAGAAATGATTATCGAGATGACGTGTCACACCTCAACCAGGTGTATGGGGAACACCATCGAATGTGAGACTGTTCCTTCCTTATTGATTTTCGTGCTGTTGAACACATTCAGTCCTGACAGCCGACTTCACGGTCTCAGTGCAGCTTTCGTCACGAACCAACAGCATTTAGAGAATTATTGAAGACCAGGAAGAAGACTGGACAGCTGTTTTGTCCTAGTCTACAGCAGAAAGCACCAGTCACGCAACCAGGGATCCGAACCAGGACTTCTAGGTTATGAAATGAGTCAGCTGGTCATTCAGCCACTTGAACTGGATTCCAGTGACTGCAGATTTATCTGTTTGTCATATACCCCTGATGCCAAGCAGTGCCACTGATAAACATCTCCTTTTCTTTGACATCGTGGACTCCATTAGCCATGACGTCTCACTACAGCTTCAGGACATCTGTCCAGTAACTGACACTGAGATAGAGATTGATATTAGATGATGGGTTTTGTAGAGATTTGGAATAATTTTAGTGGACTTATTTGGAGAAAAACTGAAAACCACAGATAATAGGACTGTCGTTTCGTCCTAGTTTGAGATTCCTCAACGCTGTGCACCGACAACCCCACTGAAGACCCAATTCAGTAACTCCAGATTACAAAGCCCTTCCAACATTCTGCCACTGGGTTGGAATTAAATTATCCAATGAAGTCTACACTCTGTCAATTCTTGATATAGTACCACCGTCAACCAGTCCCATCGAGTCAGCGTCGATTTCACACACTACTTAAAGGAATCCATAGGCACTGCTGCTAAAGAGTCCCAAGCCAGTTCAAAATGCCTGTCCAGTGCTTTCTGATTTTCAATGAGTCCCGTGATTATGTCAATTTGTAAAGAAATCTCTGTTGTAAATGCATTTGTTTAAGGTTTCATGTTTTTAGGTGAGCCGCAAAAATTCTCAAACTATGACAGAAGAAATATTGCTTAGATGGTTGTGTTTAATTTTCAAAAAACAAATCTTTAAGTGGTATAATCACACGTATACGCACGCACGCACGCACGCACACAAACACACATCTTCATATTGATTAATTCCACAAGTTATGCATCTAATTAAATGTAGAAGAAAGAGTAAATTAGGCATCTTCATCACATTATATCCATTATCCTAATGAAGTGCTTCTTTCTTTTTTTAAAGTGAGCAAAAATGACACTAGAAATTAGAAATTTTTCAAACTTATCAAAATAAATCATGTGCAAAAGCAATCGAATGCATAGAATCACAACTAGCTAAGGGCGAAATGAACATTCATTCAAGAGACAAAAAAATACTACTACTACTACTATTACTACTATTGATGGCTATCATATTATTTTTGACCACCTGTCAAATATTTACCATGTCAACTTGTCATATCATATCACAGTTAGTAAATGTCTGTTTTGTAAGTTAGAGCTGCGAGGCTTAAGGCAGTGGAGATGATGAAAGAAGTATCAAGCGAAACAAACACATACAATACTGTCGAAGGTTGAGTTGAATCGATGAGCTATATGCCGGATAATGCTGCCAGTTCTTATGGTTACATTTCACTACACATATAAACCACATACACAGTAATAGCTTGGAGTGCAAAGTATTCCAATGGATATCAATATAAAGTCATCTGAAGTGATGTGTTGTCCGTCAACTCTAATTTAAACATAGATGTACTAATGGATGTGACCATAATCGACTTTAGCGACTCAAAGATTAACTTGTTACGAGGATACCGTCATCCAGGAAATAATACTATTTCACTGTATGACATATACAATAAACGAATTAGTATGAAATCTAAAAAATAAGTTAAGTGTTTGAAGGCTGATCATTTGACTGAGGCCTCTGTTGGTGAATATCAAAAAGGCAATACTTTTATGAATTTCGGATGCTAACTTATGCTAAAATGTTAATATTGCAATCATCATTGACCACAAGTGCGTCTAAGCAATTAGGAACTCCAGAAGTTGGGGCGAACAAGCGAACAGTCTATCATCCAGCCAACAATTGTGCAGAATTAAATAGGGATGCCCTGAATGTACACGGAGAAACCTTGAAATGACATAACACTCTAGGCTTACGCGTGGAACAACAGTGAAACAGTGACTAGTTGGTCGGGTATCCGAGGGTAACATGAAGAAGATCATATGAAGAAGAAATGAACGCTTGCTGGTAATCATGAAGTCAGTTTAAAATAATGACAAAAGGTCGAGGGTGTTGGAAATGTCCTAGTACAGCCCTGTGATCTACTTTGTGATCTTCACATTAATTAGAAGATCACCTTTACAGCCTTACCTTAGCCGGACAAGGAGGGAAGGTTAGGCGTGAGGCTTGCAAACCCCACCCCGTAAAAACACCACTACTACTGAAGCTTCAAAGCTAAAGCTTGAAGCCCAATGTTCCACTAAGAACGTAAAGGAATTTTTAAAAAATCCTAGTTCATTATACACTGAAACAATATGCGATTTCGTCAACCTAAAATCTTTCGCTAAACCCCCTAAGCCTCCGCTTACAAAGGCTGACAAAAGACTGCAGTCTGAAAAATCTTCGCCTAACAGGAAGAAAGTACTTTATCAGCATAATAATCATACACTTCTTGAATCTTCCTGACATCGAAAATAACATCGATCTAACGATGTGGACGCCAGTTGCTTGATTTTCTCAAGGCTCGGAGAACACCACACAATACTCTTGTGTCACACATTCCTTTTAGAATGCTAACTGTTCAGAAAATATGTCAGGAGTGTCATACTTTAAAGAGTCGGTGCACACAGAACACCTCTTACTAACCGCCTACTAACTGTGTAACTATTTTCAGATTTTGTTTAGTTTTAATCTCATGACATCTTATGTTAATTGACCGATCAGCTGTTTCCACTTCTGTGAATTGACACTAGTATCAATCCTTGTTTCCCTACAACTCCTCTCACGCTCATTTAACAATCACAAACTTCCCTAATTGACGTTCTATAAACTGTTGGTGTTTTTAGCCAGAAATTTGGATTTTTTCTAATGATTTCGAAATTTCAGATTCCCTAATTTACATTGCTTCCCGAGTTTCGTTTTAACGGCTACGAGGGTTAATTTTAATTGCATCTTCCTAAAGCTTTAAGCATTCTGTGTCTGACAAGAATCTCTGAAATAAAATTGTTATTCGTTAATACCGTAAATTTGAACATTTCCACCTTGTCGAAAATATCACCAACTCATGCGTGAGTCTCTGTTAAGCTTCTAATATTTTTAAAATCATACTGCGTGAATTAATTAATTGATCAAAGTCATACAATTATTGATCGTTTCTTTAAACTTAGGTCGATCATACGCATGATTCATCAATAGAATATATGTATATATATATATATATATATATATATATATATATATGTATATATGTTAAACCTATCAATATATGATTAAAAATACATTTCTAGTCATTCACTCACTCTTCCAATCTAATTTTTTAAGTGTTGTTTTAAGGTGAGTGTTAAAGTGTTGGAAAAGAGAATACAACAAAGACCAAAGATCAGATGCAATTTAATTAACCTTGTAGTTGTATCACAGAGGTGGTGTTCAGCTGTATATTTTGCGTTGTACTAATAGGTTGATTGTAAAACACGTTTTACACTAATGATTCACACACAAGTTATGTTATTTATTACCTTAGTTAAAACTAACTTATTTTTTGTAAGCAATATATGCTACTTTTATTTTGTTTTAGTTTTTGAATGTTTTAGCATATGCAATTAATACGTCATACGAACATCCTTATAGTATTATTTACAATAATGTAGAAGTGTTTGCCTTTCCAATGAAATTTTCTCTGTATTTGTGTAATTGTTAGTGGATCTGCTTTACTGACAGTTATGTGAAGTTATCGCACACACATTATGGAAACAAAACAACGAGACGAAAATACATGTAGGACAAAGTTGACAGTTGAACAAAAATTCAAGAAGGCAATTACATGTTTTCTAGGATCTGTTCAGTGGTTGAATAGCATTTACTAGTCAAACTTGCTAGGTACATACAAATATTGGATTATGGGTGTTAAGTGAGCGCTATTAAATTACGTTGAAATCTATTTCACGTTGTGTTCTTGCTACTTTCTTTTCATTCCATGAGTGCCGAGTAGAAGCATAGGGCTTCAGGCTTAGATCCCTAAAGTCTCAATAAACGTGATGTTATCTCACACTCAACCTTCCTTCTTTTCTGTGCTTGTTATCGCACAGTAAATTAAACGAAGTCCAGAAATGCATCGGCCGGGAATCGAACCCCGAATCACTACGTGGATGAAATGCAGTATAACACTCTTCTCTCTGTGTGTTGAGTGCCATTTAGTATCAGATGGTGCATATATATTATTGTGATAATGAAATAACGTAAGGTTCTTTTATCAGAAATAAGGAATTTGCTAAAAATATAGAGCAGTTTTCTAAATGACTCTATTACAACTAGAGTTCTTAGTTTATTTAGTCTATTGTTATTATATTGTCACTCATTTTTCGCTTTCTTAGTGGAACACAGAGGCTCGGTAGCACGTCTCCATCAGATTCGGTTCCCCGCTATCATTTCAGGTTCCTTGGTGATTGGTAACAAACCTCCATTTTCTCTATACACAATCTCTTCTGTTTCACTCTCCAATGGCCACCCCGTCATTTTCCATTCAGGTTCATTTCGAGAGTTATATTTGTGAGATAAAATCATAACTGTTCAGTGTTTTATGGTATTTAGTATTTTTTTTTTTGTAAATTCTACATCAGTAGATTGGATGACTTCATCTGAACTTTTTTCATCAAAAGAAGTAACATAGACATTTGTATAAAATGTTTGTCGACACTGAATACTTGGGAAAGAATGTGGATATGACTTGTCTGTCACACGTTGACCTTTAGTTGACCTTGAGTTGTTGTGTTAAAAGTTAACCTTTGTTATGGACGCAATGTGTCTGATAAATAATTCTTGATCCCAAATGCATACAAATGAAGTTGCACTTTCAGATAGAATAAAGCAGTAAAAGTACAATGTTCCGGTTTAAACTCACCAACAAAATATCAGAAAGGGTGCTACTCTAAAGAAGTGGAAATCTATAGATATGTTGACCAGGAGTTAACATGCTGATTTCTGATAACAAATCAATAATGTAATATTATGTCAGTAACAGAGGTCAAATATCTACGTAACAGCTCAACGTCATAAAGGTCAACCTGTGATTGACAAATTTCTTTCACATGCAATCCTTTAAAAGTCAACGTCAATAAGTATTCGACATAAACATTTATGTGACTTCTCTGTCAGAAAATTTCAAATGGACTAATCTAGTCTGATGTTGAAGCATTTACATGGAAATACTAAATATCTGTGAATGCCAGAAAATTATCTTACTAACTATTGCAAAATCAAACATTGAAGAAAGAAAGATGTAACGAACACACAAGGCTGAAGAATCTCCTCCAATTCTACATTATACTTTTAGTTTCTCGGGTATTTAATATATTATAGATAGTTTCACTTCTCCCGTTGATGGTGATTGTTGTTTGTTGTTATTGGTTATATATCGTTATCAACTATGTCTTCCTAATGTTCACCGAAGATCATGTCTTCTCTGACTCTTCTGTCAACTTGTAGATACCTCTTGTAAATCTTGAAGACTGTGAGATATGGGACAAAAATCATCCGCAAAATTATGATCTTCTAGGTTACTTCTGATGATTCAATGTATGCCCGTCTTCTTAGTGTCCGTACACTATGTGACACATCATCCAGTCCATCACAATCAGGGAGGTATTCACTGATTCCCTTTCCATTATTAGTTACCCGGGATTCCGCACTATTATATAGCTACTGAATGAAATTTATGAATACTCTCACTACTACACCCTGTAGTGTTAAGGCAATTGCCAAATTATTTAACAGCCAACATCGTTATAGATCGAAGAAACTTAAGTGAAGAATTGATCGCCAATCTAGGCTGTGTTCGATGACAATGCGTAGTGTTGGGATCTGATGCCCACAAGAGTTGTTCATAATGAATCCAAACTATTCCGGGAGACATTTTCTTTCAAGAGAATCTCTTATTAGTTCCAGAATGATATGACTTAATGTTTAGCTTGAGGTGTCAGAATGATTCCCCAACAGTTTCTGTACTGATTTAAGTCGTCTCTCTTTGGCAGTTTCACGCGGTAGCCTTTCTTCCAGTCGACAGCTACCTTTCCTCCCTTCCACACCTTCTACAGGAGGGGAATTAGCAAGTCCAGTAAGTCCTCTGGGTTTTGCGAGGTTTCATTTGGCCCTGTTTCTTTCCCGGCTTTTAATATATTTATGGCATTCAGGACTTCTGCTTTTGCCAGAGGTCTGGTGTCTGCTGCTGAAATTTGATTGAAGTACAGGTTTATCTTATCACAAAATGACACTATTTAAGAAACCATTAAAAGCTAAAGCCACTACGGAGTTATTCTGTTTTAGTTTGGAAATTTTCTATAGCCCATGAACACATACAGACACTATCAAAGCTAAACCTATGAATGCAATACAGGAAAGGTTACAAATCTCAACAAGAAATCCGCTTTCATTTGCTTGCTTTATTCTTACCTTTGAATGCATTTGTGATGATGTAATCTACGCTAAGGATGTTATTCATCAAACTTTTGAAAATAACTAAGACAAGTACATGTATTGGTTGACACTGATTGTGCTTTATATCGCGAATTGGCAGAAGTTGGGATTTGTAGGCCGGTGGATGGAGTCCTGAAGAGTCCCAGTTTCGAACCCCATTGGATGCGTGCTGATAAATATTCCCGAAGTACGACGAAACAGCTGCCCAGTACTCTCTGGTCTCCCAATGTTCCTCTTAGTGATGTTATTTCATGATCAAACCTTTGATACCGATACATTTGTTAGCCGGAATCATCGGTCACTCAGAACATATATTTAGGCATTAATACTATAGAATGGTAATTCAGCTCTCATTCGACTAGCTCACTTCATTAGTGAAGTTGCAAAGAATAACTTAAAAAACAGTATTGAATTTGAGAATTAAGAGGAAACTATTGAATTTTCCCTCCTTCTTTTATGTGTAGCAATTTGGTTAAGTTTTGAGGGTGGAGTTGCTAGCACCACGCCCCAACCCTCCCTCTTTATCCGGGCTTGGGACCGGCTAGAATACTAGTGACCTAGTAATCTAGGCGAGGTCATTTCTTCTATACGGATCAGAAACTTGGTGGGTCACAAAGAATATTTCCAACAGCCTGTTGCAGACCTTTATCAACAACTGTCTTCGTTCTATACTGAAGATCAGATGGCCGGAAAGAATCACAAACAAGAAACTATGGGAACAAACAAAACAAGAACCAATCGCCCAACAAATATGCAGGAGAAAGTGGAGATGGATCGGACACTCGCTGAGGAGGCTGTTGGGTGACATCGCGCATCAGGCCATAGCTCGAGTGGAAGCCGAAAGGGAAGCGGCGAGTGGGACGTCTAAGGTTGATATGGAGGAGATTGTGTGAAGACGAGTTGAAACAGTATGGAATAACATGGATGCAGGTGAAAAGTACAGCAGAAGACAGAAGCAAGTGGAGAAGTGTAGTTGAAGCCCTATGTTCCACTAGGAACCCAAGGGAACAATAATAATAATAGGAGAATTAATCGAAAACAGTTGTTCGCTCAAAATCATTTTGTTCTTCATCTTTGTTAAACAACTCTCGTGTCATCGATTTTCATTAATCTGATTATTACTCACTTAACTTTTTAACTTTATCCTATGTAAGCTGCACTATCCAGCTAAATATTTAGTTTTCATAATTTTTATATAGCTTAGGCGATTGACATCCGAAGTGTTAAGCCTAAGCTATACTTTCAGCCTTTCATACATTCACTATTTTCCTCTCCTAATTCGTTAAGACCTAACTGAGTGAGTGAACTTAATGTTTTCAATCGTTTTCGTACCACTTTTTTTGTCAGTCTCTCCTTAGTCTTATCGCATCTTTAGTGTAACTTACTTAGTTTTATCATTTACCTTACAGCCTAGTATTAGGTAATGTGACCGTTTGTTTTCTTAGCCTTTATAGAATTCGATTTAAGCAAATACGTGTTTTCGGGAAATTCTCATCAGGCTTTACATTTACATAATGACGAAATATTAATCATAGACATTTGAATCAATATGATTAATCAAATATACGACCAGAGTTCAGAGATGTGAATTAGTGGATAACAATCTAGGTGATCATCATAATAATAACAATAACAAGGATAAATTCACTCAAGTGTTTATATAATCAAGGCAGTGGTGAGTGTATAGGTAGAATGTGTATACTAGTAAGGGTAGAGGGGGAAATAACTATTGTCACATAGCGATAATATAATAATACATGATTCAGACAAACTACGTCTTCTTATCGCTTTGTCTAAATTTAAAGCGAACTAATTGTTTCAGATATAATAATAATAAAATAATAAATTGTGAAACCGAGATTAAAATGTACAACTACAGCACAGCATGATATTGATAATACAGTTAGCATTACAAATTAGATAAAAATGATAACATGACATTTACAGTTACCCGGTGTCACCATGACAGATAACTATTTTATGTTTGAGGCGAAGGCCAAGGGAGGGAGAGAGATTGAACAAACTTTTTCTGAACACAGAGATTAGGTTGAAAAATCTTTATGGGAACTGCCTCAACTATGCTTAGCAACCGAAGACGTACCAAACTTGAGAGTTGAAGTAGCACCTCGTAAAGAATTGTAAAAGCTGGTTTTTTGTCAGTCTTGTGCACCGTATCCCCTAGGTGTGCCAGTATGGAGCTTCTGATTGACTTTACGACTCCCTTACCAAACCACGTTGGACAATGCTCCAGAAGGTGACGGTGGGCTTGCCGAGTCGTTCTAGCTATGTAACTGTCTCCACATGAACAGTCAAATTTATAAATGCACACTGAAGTGGCAAGAATCAGTAGTGTATCCTTCACCTGCATTGTAATTTTACAACGAGTGACGAATTTTAAACACAACCATTGCGGCAAAGAATAACTCCATTATGGATAAGATTTTGTTTTGATAAATCACACAGTGTTATACAATAATATTAACTGATGACGTTTCGAGCACAAACTATTGCTCATAATCATATCAGGTTGAATGAAGAATGTTTTAACTATTATTTTTCGGAGTTTCATTTCCAACAATTCAGTCTGTGCGACTCCTTTAAACGGTAAAGTCATGCATATGCGTTTCTTCTGCACAGTTCGCAGGCATTTCTTTTTATCTGTTCTCCTAATAGAGATCTTAACAAATTTTTTGGGTTATCCGTCCTCATATAATAAGTTTTCTGTTTTCTTTGTTGCATCGTCTAGAGTGTCGGTTGTGCAGATTTTTGTAGCACGGTGCATCAGGGTACTGATAAGCTTTCATTTGTATGCAAAAGGAAATGGGTGTAGTGGAGAACCCATCACTTCTTCTGGAAAATACCCCACTTAATACTTCCATCTTGCCTTCTTGCAAACAGGGTATCAAGTAATTATAAAACCTTGTCTTTCTCCTAGTCATATGTGAACTTATTTTGTGGGTTAATCCTACTGAACCTCTGGAGAAGGACCTCGGCATAGATTTTATTATTATGCAAGGTCAAATTATGGTCCATATATCTACAGTAGAACGAGAGTTCGTTGATTACCATTTTTGAGTGAACGATTCTCTAATTTTGCCATAAACATATTGGCTAACAGAGGACCCAGAGAGGAGCCCTTTGCTACACCCTACACTTGACGGTAAAATTGGTCATTAAACTGAAACTACACATTCATCGTACGACAGAGTAGCAGTCCTCGCAATGTTTGAGGTGGTATGCCTACGTCTATATCATTTTTTTAATAAGAGATTCACAGATGAAGTCGATTGTCTCTGATAAAGGGATGGTAGTAAACAGGGAGGTGAGATCCATAGGGATCGTTGTGGTTCATCGCCGATCTTCTTATCTCTTACTTTCTCTAGACACTCACCACTGCCTTGATTATATAAACACTTGAGTGAATTTATCCTTGTTATCATTATTATTATTATTGTAGTTCACCTAGATTGTTATCCACTAATTCACATCTCTGAACTCTGGTCGTATATTTGATTAATCATATTGATTCAAATGTCTATGACTAATATTTCGTAATTATGTAAATGTGAAGCCTGATGAGAATTTCCCGTAAATACGTATTTGCTTAAATCGTCTTCTATAATCTCTTCTTAGTCTTATCGCATCTCTAATGAAACTTAGTTTATTCACTTACCTTACAGCCTAGTATTGCGTAATCTGATCATTTGTTTTCTAAGCCACTATCTACTGCGTCTGTCTGAACGGTTGTTTGTATAATCATGTCATTTTCCACTGGTCTTATCATTACAAGTCGGTCCATCTTCCAATCTTTATTATTATTATTATTACTAATATGCACATAACTAATATGACTAATTGCACAATTTATGTACACAGTTTTATCATCTGTCTGACAAAGCATCTAGACTGGTTTAAATTTAATATTCATTTGTAAAATTATGTATATTGAAGTGAAGGCTGATAAGAACTAGATGAAAAGAATATTTCAATTCAATTTTAGATGTTCCCGTCGATTGATTGGACCGAAGTGCTCGGTCTCAGGTTGACATGTCGGCTTCTTGTGCAGATGCTTCGACGATGTCTGGGCATGTAATTAGAAGTTAATTGGTGGATGGTCACTAGCAGTGGAATCCAGTCCAGGATGCGCATTTCGTCCTATTTGAGACTCGTCGACTGGATGTACCAAGCACTTCGGGCTATCAATCGACGGGGAAATTTAAAATTGAATTAAAATTTATATGACCCATTGCAAAAGTGGTGGCTCTCGTGGCCCAAGTGGCCTAGCGGATAACGCTTTGACATTTGAAACTGGGTTCCAGCCTCGGTGGGAACATTATCACTCACCGTGGAATGTAGGTGCATCCAGATGACGAGTCCCAAATAGGACGGAATGCGCGCAATGGATTCCACTGCTAGTCACCATCCATCAATTAACTTCGAAAAGAATATTGTTCTAAATCACTTCTATCCTTTGATTAATTTGGATAGCGTTATTTTACGTTACACCTGTCAACCTAATTCGCAACGATTAGTAATCACCCATGTGACATTTAGCAAATTTATCACCACTAGATTCATAAATCACGTATCGTACTAAAATTGCTGTGTATAGGTATAGAGCAACTGACACAGATCTAACTGGAAGGCGAATATCTCTTCACTTAACTTCTCTGTTAATTACTGATTATCAGAGGAGAGAAATATATCTGCAAAAAGCATGAAGGATAATTGACTTACGCGTAAAATATCATAACTTTGTGTATCGCCTCACGGGTGGCCCGAAATTGTGTATTCAGTGATTGAATCATTTTTATTAATTCATTCTCTCGTATTTTGTAGGTTGCCTGAACATCAGCTAGTAAGTGATTAGTGTATTTCTCAAGTCCATAAACAGCCTCTCTGGCGATTATCTGATCATTCGACTTGGCCGCATCAACTAGTCGCTAAATTATAAAAGAGAAATGTAATGGAGACCTCTCTTAATAGTCAAGAAATTCACCACTTCTGAACAGAAGAAAGAGAAATAAATGTAGAAAAACTTCAGACACATGTATATATATCTTTTGTTTAAACTCTTTATTTGCATAGTAAAGCTCACGGATTCACAGTCACGACACTTCGCAATGTTCAGCCATCCTTGTCTATTCTCAAAACAGTCGTACATATGTACACATTCTTCCAATCACCTTTGATGTGTATCCAGAATGGTGATTATCAGAAGACAGTAGCATAGAATACTTATTTACATTGCTGATAACATATTTTTCACCTTATAATGAAAAAAATTTGTGATCATCATTTTGTGCCTATTGGAATCGGCTTAAACATTAAATGATTAATTCCTAGTATAGCTTTACTGAATATTATAAATAATCAACTTGGCTGTGACACAGAACTCATCAACTTCTCATTATCAGCTACTGATTAAGCTATTTTTGGTGGATTTTTGGTCTTGTCCGGAGAATCAGTAATCTCCAGGATAACGACACAAGGACGTTCTGAATAAAGGCTTTGAACTCTGCCTTTGACCAAGTCTGAGTTTTGCATTATTGACTAGGTATCACATAACGTTGAATGGCATATTCACCTTTCGGATACTGTTTTTCTTATATGTCGTAACTCACAGTTATGAAGTGTTATTTTTACTGGATAGAATTCACAATCTGGAAATTACATAGCCCGAGGTAAAAATTCATGACAGTTTCTATTTATAAACCGAGATTATTTAGATAGCACTATCTGATCTACTCGATACCATGAATGGTGGTCAGCAAAGCGAGCTTACATACGTGATACTACAAACTACTGATTGATTGAAATGAGTAGGTGGATACAACTACCATCAACCAGCAGCGACAGCTGGCCATACCGAAATAATTTAACAACCGGTTTCCACCGTCTGGTGTTTAGATCACTTTTATCTGGTTAGCAAGCACTAATGGTTTTCTACTACTCATAACGATTAGTATGTATGTACTATTTCCAGTTCAGCTTATTGTTCATATTCTTACAAAGGTGGCTTTACAACTATCAAACTTTCTTATTGACGGTAACTAGTCTTCTCGTCCATATAAAATAAGAAGTTAAATTAAAAAGGCAGGAGCTTGTAAATAATTGTTGATGAAATTGTGCGCTAAATGAAGTGAAATCAGGATACAGTCAACTTTGCTGTCTAAGGTGATCAAATATTGAGGAGGTCAGTGAAAGAGAATGAAATTAAAGTGATTGAATGCGTTGTTAAAGTAGATGACAGCTAATTGCTTTGACTTTTTGATTGTAAATATCAAGATTCAAACTATTAATTGAGGAACTACTAAATGGATGTTTCAAATTCCATCTTCTTCTTTTGCCTGGTAATAGTTTTCACAGTAGTTAATTGGTGGAATCCAGGATGCACATTTCGTCCTATTTGGGACTCGTCACTGCACAAGAAGCCGACATGTCAACTTGAGACCGAGCCCTTCGGTTCAATCAATCGACGGGAAAATCTAAAATTGAATTAAATAGTTTTCATAGTAGTTTGTGCAGTATCTGTATGCTGAATGAAGGGGAGAGAATGCCTGAGTTTCTGTTTTCTTAACTCATCCTGAGATGAAAAACAATGAAATGGGTTGATTATTTAATTTAGCAAAGAGAACTCTACAGAATTGCCTTATTTCAAGTTGTTACATTTCAAAAACTGGAAAGCACAAATAGAACTCCGATGATACCACTGTATATATTAACCTGTGTTGGCTACGAAATCCTATTAAAATCAAACCGATAGTGAATGACTATATATGTGTCAGCTCATGACTTGAACCTATTTCGACTAATATTGATCAGTAGTTACTTTAATAATTTATATAAACGTTGGATCGAAAAACACTTTCGCTTCACTCATATTGTGAGCAGGTGATTTAGTGGCATGTGCCCATCTATAATAAACTGTAACGGTAGAAATGTGCAACTGACTAGTTAGACGCGTAACACATGACCAAATGCAGACATTAAGAAATGTAGGGAATTTTTAACAAAAAAATTTTTTTTTAAACGAGAGTTTTACTGCAGAACAATTAATCTCACTGTTATGTGATGAATACATTTTGAAATGGATTAAAAATGAATCAGCAAAACAATTTACTGTATATCCATTTGGTTAAGAAATACAGAAATCAGGGAGTACTGGACAGCTGTTTCATCCTTGTTTGATAATCATCGGCAGTACGCACCCACTGTCAGGGTTCGAACCCAGGACCTTCCGGCTACAGGGCAAGCTCGTATATCATTCAGCCACTGAGACCAGATTCAATGGCCAGTTCATGAATTCTAACTTCTACCAATTCGTGATTTAGCGCGACCCCAACCAATGTCGTTGGTGGGACATCCATCCTCACTCGTGACATCTGGTTGAATCTCACTGGTCACGACTTATCACTAGAACTCCAGGAAACTTCATCCTGTAGCAAGTCACTAGCGAGCATCAGATTAATTTTCTATAGTTTGGTTTGTAAGGGTTAGTTATGTTTTTACGAGTGGATCACGGATTGATATCAGCTAGAGAACCATAGAAAACCAGGGAGTACTGGACAGCTGCTGTTTCATCCTAGTTTTGGGAATCATCGGCAATGGTTCTCTAACTGATATCAATCCGTGATCAACTCGTAAAAACATAACTAACCCTTACAAACCAAACTATAGAAAATACAGAAATATTTACTTTCACAGGCAGGATAATATGAATTCTATCAACAGTATAAAAGTGGTTATCACTTCAAAATGAGATAATGTAGAGACTTATGAAATGTCAAGGAAAACGGAACACTTATGTGTATCTTGTCTAGGAACATTTCAACAATCCGATCTTAAGATATTGTGAGAGACTGAATTCAGGGTCGTTGGGTTACTCCGTAAAAATGTTACCATACAACCAATTAGCTGGCAGTTGAATGAACTTCTACTGATTTCCAAGGGCAATAGAATCATCAGTTTGAGTTGTTGACAAGAAATAACCATACCACTGATGAGGATGAAAGATTCCCCAAATCAAGTTGTATTCATTGAAGTCTGTCGGAAAATGAACTGAAATATATATTCAATCTATTCCTCACCAAACTTTGTGTACTTCTTGTTTACTGTGACGATTATTAATGCATTACATTGCATTGAAGTTTTCGTGACCTTTTTGCTGTTATTATCCACATAAAGTTCTATGAAATATGCAGTGAATAACTGTTATTCTGTAGAGATGACTAGTATACTTCCAGCTTCTAGGGGACCGATACATTCATTGACGGTATACCTATCTCCCTTAATCTCAAAATCATGAAACTAGTGACTTCTTTTCTAAGGAAAGCAGATTACAATGGTGCATTATTAATAATAGAAATAGTAATGGGAAAATCTTACAGTTATTCCGCTAATATGGTAGATCAATCTAGTTCTGAATTTGTCCAAAATGTGAGTTAACTTTTGGTTAGTTTTTGTTATCTCCGACTGTAGGTAGTCGCGTTCTTTCACAACCATATCAAGTTTCTAAAATTCAAATTCATGAGAAATAAAACTGGTGTTTAATATTGAGGAGTAGAAAGTGTAATATTATTATTAAAAAGATGCATCGAAACTCAAAGGTACAAATTATTATTATTATTATTGTATCCTTTAATTCCTAGAGGAACATAGGGCTTCAGCCATGTGTCTCCATTGCGTTCGGTTCTCTGCTACAGTCTTCACCTGGCTCCATGTCTGCCCACACGTTTTCATCTCCTCTTCACATGACCTCCTCCAAGTCACCCTTGCACTGACGACGAACTCGCCGCTTCCCTTTCGGGTTCCACTCGAGCGATGGCTTGTCTAGTGATGTCACTTGATGGTTTCCTCAGAGTATGGCCAGCCAATCCATCTCCATTTCTTCCTGCCTATTTGTTTCACAATCGGTTCCTGCTGTGTTGGTTCGCTCCCAGAGATCCATCCTCGTTGCTGATCTTTTCTGACCGGCCATCTGATCTTGAGTATTGAGCGAAGACAACTGTTAATGAAGGTCTGTAGTTTGTTTGAGATGCTCTTTATGACGCGCTGGCCAAGTCTCTGATCCGTATGTAGTAGCACTGACTGACTTCACATTGGAGTTGAAAATCCGGATGTTATTTTTGATGCTGAGTGTTGTTGACATCCACACAGACTTGAGAGTAGTGAAAGCTTGTCTTGCTTTTCCGATTCTTGCTTTGATATCCTCGTCAGTTCTGTCCACCTGTAGTTGAAACGATGCTTCCCAGGTAGGTAAAAGAGGTTGTTTCTTTCAGGTTCCTCCCATTTATGCTGATTGTTGTTGTACAAATGAACATCACTAATTCATATACGAGTTGCACAGTCGATGTTAGTCATGGCTCATTCGCATGTCCGGTATTTCTATAGCAAATGAAACAATGGACAACAACAGGTTCAGTGAGAACCTCTACTGCAGGAATATAGATACAACCATCTGATTTCCATTTAAATTCAAACAACCATCAACAGAAAGTAGGAAAAAGTTACCAATCAAGAAAATACTCTAACAGCTGTTGAAAAGGCTCATATAAGAAAACCAAGCCAACCAGTTCTATCTCAAATTATCAACGCTCAGTCATTAGTCTGTTAGACATTGTAAAGAACTTGTACATGCACATTAAATGTACCTTGGGAATTTTTTTCACCATCTCCACTCTGTATCTTTCTACAGCATTCTCACTTTTTGCCCTCTACTTCTCTCTTACTCTTTCTTAACACCTAGATGGTGCATTATCTTTCTTTGCGATATGTCCATATGCTATTTGGATGGATGTGTGAAAACATGCAGAAACACATGGACATACACACGCAATTTTAGGAACAATAAGATGTTATTCATTGTCCGTCTTGAAGCAGAGCACCTTATAAAAAGTTTCGACTCCCTTGGGTTAAACACTTTTATATATGTACACAGCAAAAACAAATAACTACTGAGACATTTGGGGAATGGGAATCCAGTTGTCAATCAATGCAACTGTCTAGACCTAAGAGATATACGGACGATGTATACACAGTGTCATTAAGCTGAGCGATGAGACAGTATAGTATAGTAGACTGATGTTTTGGTAGTAGGAAAAAGTCATTAGAAAATTTTTTTTTCTATTAATGCATTTTCTAGGCAAAAATAAAATTCAAAATTGTCAGTAGATATACTGTCAGTTAGGCATAGTGTCTGAAGTTGATTGTAAGTACAACTAAGGTATAATGAATTGACAAAATAATAATAATAACTTATCATTTAAAGTGTTTGTTGGATGAAAACATCTCACATTATTTCCTGCAAATATATCCGTTCTTGCTTTGTTCAAATTAACCTAGGAAGTCTGGTATATAGTATCCGTCATTCATTTGGTGATCATTTCTCATGGTCAAAGTAGGAGGGAAATATAATCTAAATGGTAGCATAGGTTGCACTCTAGTTCAAAAGTAATTGATACCTGTGAAGGCAGTTAGTTGTGATTGAAGTTATTTATTTGTTTGTTTGTGCACACACCACTGAGATGTATTCATAAAAGGCTTTATGCAAATCTCTTCTTATATCTACTTTCAGGTAAACACATATTCACCTTTATTGTCTAGACACGTAAAGAGGTGTTTTCCCCTTTGTAGTAGTAGATGAAGTAAAATACCGGTCATTTATATTATGCGGATACTTCAAAGACCTAGATGCAAATATTTCATGATCGCGTAGATCAATGTATTGCAAAGTCTCAACATCTTTTTTTTGCATAGCGATAAGTTTATGACTTTTCAATTCATTCCTCCTACCTAAGTTGTTTTCAGGAAACTAAACAGAAGAAGACATTAAAAATTCGTCTGCTTATCTCTGTTAGGTGTTGTGCAACGTTACATTCTACCTGCAGACAAAACTTTTTGATAAATACCTTGCAGTCTGGCTGATAAGAAAAGGAAGAGAATGTATTTTCAAAGGTTTAATTATGGAAACAGCGTTTTAGAATGAAGGTTCTACTAAGTTTGTAGGCAGAAGTTTTTATCTACACACAACAGGAATGAAATAAAAATGCCTTTTAGCACTTCGATTAGTCTAATTCTAGAATCTCACAATACTTATTTAGCATTCCTAAGAAATTCCTACTAACTGTTTATTCTTTGTAACCATTACAAAGCTTTCAGTCGAGGATATTTCATCTTCAATCCTGTCTGGTGAAAACATAATCAACTGAAAAGTTTGTACCACATATGCTTCCTTAGAAAATTCTAGTCATAACGGATACATGGGCTTCGTTTAAAATATGGATGGTATTATCTTGTTGATACATACCAACAAACACAAAATCTGGTTCATTTAGAGCTTCCTAATAAATGACACTTCGTCTCAGAGACAATGACTATCTGTTTTGCTTTTTAGTATATTTTCTCGCCCCCGTGTCCAGTATAGTTATTATTGTGGTATGGTTTATGCTTTACCGGCTAGTTTTATGGACTCGTGGCTGTGAAAACCGTATATCAAGTTACCGTTTCTACAATTATGTGAATGAATATTTGGAAATACAAGATAAAAGCCTAAGTCACGTAGCTTCACTATGGATATATATATTATATGATGGACAAAACTGGCAGTGTGAGTGAAAACAAATAAATCATCGAGTTTCACGAAATAATAAATCAAGAAGTGCAGAGAAATAAATCTAGGCCATTATTTTCGTTTTGCCTGTTGTTTATTTCACATTTCTTAACATATATATAGAATATAATTTATGCCTCTAACTCTTTATGATGTTGCTTTCTCGTACATGCGTTTTTTTTGTTGTTTGAAAACAAATGTTTATGCCTCCCTTTCGAAGAATATAAATAACATGTTAGTGGAAATAAGCTACTTATTTGAGTTATTAGCCCAATGTAACTAAACACACAATTAAGTGAACTGAAAGAATCCAGTTATCATTATATTGACTAGATAGTTTAACACTCTACAACCGCACTCACAACCAATGACCGATCAACACATCCATCATAATTATACAACAACATTTCAAATGCGCACAGAAGAATTCAATCGTAAAGTCGATTGTTGCAATAGTCAGTGAAACAGTTTTGTATCTCTAAGATAGTGGCATCAAAATCTTCGCGTTTTCAGATAAACGTTGCTGGCTAGTGTCTATAGGGACGAAAGTCAGGTTCACAGCTTCATGTTGATTACTGCAAGTCATGTAATATGAATACTATAGCTCGGTTGCTGCTCTATGAAATATACTTCACAAAATCACTTTTATGGCTCATGCTTTTCAGCTTACAGAATGTACAATTTTCGTTAGAAACTGATAAGTTGAAAGAATCAACAGAGGTATGTTCTCATGTATATATAACGTGCTGTTACTGGAGAATCCAATGTATTAATCAATTTCAAACTTTATTCACACTTATGTAATATCACTGTATACTTGACCTCTCAAATCAGTCTAACCTTCATGATATCACTTTCAAGTAGGCACTGAAGCTCCTAGAATTGAAGCAGAACAATATGCTAAATGCCTAAAACTAAACTAAAATAAAATTACAATAACCATAACTACATTAAAAGCCTGTTCTGCAATGTTTCTGCTTATAATTTAATGGCAAAAGTGTAGACAACATCCGTCGTAACGGAATTAGATCCACATCTGTTTTCTAACTGAATACTATCCATGCCTATGTAATGTCTTCTACTATGGCCTAATTCAAACAGGATACTCAAGTATTGGTTTGTAGGGATTTGGTTGATTGGTTACAGGATTTCATCATAAGCTGACATCAGTTAGAGAACCACTGGAAAACCACTAGGGAGTACTGGACAGCTGTTTCGTCCTAGTTTGGGACTCTTCACAGTAAGCACCCACAGGGGTTGGAACCCAGGACCTTCTGGTTACAAGGCGAGCTCGTAGACCATTGGCCCATAAATTCTAACTTCTGCCAATTCACGATATAGCGCAACCGCTAGCCAATGTCTTCAGGTCATGATGAAATCCTGTAACCAATCAACCAAATCCTTACAAACCAATACTTGAATATCAGTGAGATGCTCACTGGCGACTGGTCCTATTCAGATAGTTACCTGAGGTTCCAGTGGGAAGTCGTGACCAGTAGGGTGCAGCAGGTTGGGTGTGAGGAGAAATACTCGCCGAAGACATTGGTTAGCGGTTGCGCTATGTCGTGAATTGGCAGAAGTTGGAATTCATGGGCCATTGAATTAGTGGGTCCCAGTGGCTTAATGGTATACAAGCTCGCCTTGTAACCAGAAGGTCCTGGGTTCGAACCCCGGTGTGTGCATACTGCTGAAGAGTCCCAAACTAGGACGAAACAGCTGTCCAGTACTCCCTGCAGGCTTTCCAATGGTTCTCTAACCAATGTCAGCTCATGATGAAATCCTGTAATCAAACAGGATACCTTTTCCTCATGGTATAATACTTTAGTTGGTGTACAGCACCAAAAGTCCCCAGTTAGCTAATTATTCAATAACATTTTTACTTTCTTTCATCTTAGATTTGCAGAGAAATTCCCATCCTGATTGGAATATGTAGGAATGATGTCGTGTAGATGAAGTAACTACAGCTTTAGAGTTTGGCGAGAATACTCAGCCAAATAATTTAGTTAGTTTGTAATGACAGAAGACAACGGCCAGGCAACAGATCGTCTAGTGAGAAAATCAACAGGTATTTATATATTTTTATGTACATTATTATAGGTTGTTGTTAGCAGAGAAACAGCATCTTCTGATTGGTTGTTTTCTCTCTGAGATTTAGTCAGTCATCTCTTTGTGGCCGTTTCTTTGATGGTCAGACCATACATCTGCGAATCGTATCCGCCCACGCAAAGTCTTTGTTCTTGTTTTTTTCTCATGACCAAGATTTGGAAAGTAAACATTGACGTAAATTGCTGCCTACCAATTTTGGCTGGCAGACAGCTCTCTCACCACAAGTTAACTTAAAATATTCAACCTAGATGTAATTCTTTTAGTAATACACGTTGTAATTGTTTGTAAGTACATTCGTCAGTAGTTGCTATAGTCCCCACTCTTATACACTATAGAGATTTCTATAGATAACCATATTTTACAATTCTTCAACCCACTTTTTATTCTGACTTTCTTTCGATTTATTCTGCATGGGAAGTTAGGAGATGTAAGAATAACTAGTAGAAGTCATCGAAGTATTTTTAGACTAAATGTGTAGTGAGGATGAATGTACTTGCGAAAATAAAAGATTCATCAATCGATACAACAGTTATATTTACCGAGGGTAGACATCACTATAAGAAAAAGAAGCTAGAAAGTCATGTTTAATAGAACAGCCAAAATAGCATAGACTAGCATTATCCCCAAATAGGGAAATGCTTCTAACTTCAATATCCTATTAGGTAACAGTAAATCATTTTTATTTCCAGTTAAAATCAACTATATTGATACTTTTTGCTTTTATGAACCTGCTCTACAACAATTCACCAATGAAGAATCACAATCTGTTCGTCAAAAGATATCACACATATTAATGACACAACGAAACATACCATCTAATCTCACCAAACAAGAATATGAAGCCTTAAGAAATTTGAAGAAAGACAAAAGCATCGTTATAGCGAAAGCCGACAAGGGAAATGTCACTGTGATAATGAACAGAACGGATTATAAAAGAAGGCGATCGAACACCTATCTGAAGGACCATACTTACTCATTGAAGAGAAGAAGAAATCCGCCGAATTCAACAAAATGAAACTAAATACAAACAGAGTCCTTCAAGAAATGAAACCCGAAATTGGAAATCCTCTCTGGTTTAAACTAAAACCAAAATCTTATGTACCTTCAAGATTCTACGATCAACCAAAGATACATAAACCCACAATTCCATTAGGACCAGTGATAGATTTCACCAACTCACCGACATACAACCTATCTAATACTCTCGATACTACAACCACTACAAAAGGACACTCAAAATATTGTAAGGAATTCAGATGTGATTTCAAATCCCAAATAGAACACCGAGAAATTGATAAAGAAGACATTATGGTAAGCTATGATATTAACTCATTATATACTAGTATCCCCATTACCGAAAGTCTTGATATCATTTCCAGTCTACTAGAATCAGATACAACACTATCACAAAGATGTCCACTGGACACCAGTGAAATAATTAAGAGCTTAAAATTCTGTCTAGCAAGTAATTATTTTACATTTGAAGGGAGTTTATATAGACAGACAAATGGTGTTGCTATGGGTTCACCAGTCTCCCCAATAGTCGCCGACCTCTTCATGAATAAATTCGAAAATAACATCTTTTCAAGAATACTCACTCCTAAAATATGGTTAAGATATGTAGATGATACTTTTGTAGTACTAAAACCAGATCTACACAATTCATTCCTGGGGAAAATAAACTGTGTATCTCCCAGAATCCAGTTCATTTCGGAAGCAGAATCAGGCGTCGGTGAACTACCTTTTCTAGACTGCCTAGTTAAGAGAAAGGAAAACGGACATTTTAGTATATCCATATTCAGGGAGAAAACCCACTCAAATATTTAGACTTCAAATGATCACAGCCCATCAGCGCAAAGATTTCAGTTGTTTCAAGTCTTCTTATACGAGCACACTCTCTGATAACCAACGAGAAAGAAAAAGAAGAAGAAATATCAAACATTACTGAAACTCTCAAGCAAAACAACTACCCATGGAACTTCATCAACAAAATCAACACAGACATTAAGTATGGCCGAAAATGCATTCCGAAAACATGGACATCAACAGTCGTCATTCCATATAGAGCAGAGACGTCAGACGATATCAGAAGAGTACTCAATCAGCTAGACATTAGAGTTTTCTTCAAAACATCAGACACACTTCAAAGCAACCTTGTCCATATAAAAGACCATATCCCTAAAGATTCTCTATCTAATTGTGTCTATAAAATAAAATGCTTGAAATGGGATGCAATATACATAGGACAAACATCTCGAGAAATCAAAATCAGAAGAAATGAACACCGCAGAGCATCTCTTCGACCACCGAGACATCAGGTTGAACTAGAAAAACTTGAAAAATCATCAGCCATAGGTCTACACGCTACGCGATAGAATCAGGCCACAAAATTGATTTTGACAATATTGAAATAATCCAGAAAAACTTCAGAAATCACAAAGAACGTCTAATATCAGAAGCACTTCATATCAAGTGGAATCCAAATTGCATGAATAGGAATGATGGACTAAAACAGAATCTGACGTGGTTACAACACCTCCCTCCCTCAAAATCAACACGAATGTGATAAGCAAGTTCACTATGTAAACACACACTACTTTTATAATTTTACACACTGATCAAATCCAACATTCCACACTTGATTTTGTTATCTTTACCAATTGACCAACTTGACAACGAAAAATGTTCCCAGACAGACGAACGATAATCAAGTTAGTAAAGTTTATTTTGATATCATAACAGACGTACTATTACCTTTGTTATTTGGTTTAGTGATCTTCATTGCTATTTTTACTTTCAATATGTCCCTTTAACTTGACCTAAGTCTATTTTCTCACCCCCTACTGTTTGTTATATATATGCTGAGATTTTTAAAATTCCGGTTTAATAATACTTTGATGAAGCTATTAGCATTAAATTGCGAAACGTCAGTAAAAAGAATATCGTTTTGTTTTTCATTCATTGGGAAATACAAAAAGCTTTATTATAATGGATTAGTCGATTTCAGCCTAAAGTTCATTACCAACCAATAACAGTTAAAGAACAATTCTGGATGAAACTTCAGTCAACAACTGTGTCATCCTAGTTTGAGGCACTTCAGTTATCTGTACGTATGGTTCCCTTTATTCATTGAAACAAGTCCAACATTTGGTTGCGACATGGAAATTGATCGAATTCCTAAACACTCAAAATCCCAATATTCTTCTTCTACTTATTACTGAATGGCTTCGAAGTGAATGCGCTGAACTTGTTGTAATCAGAATTCGGAACTTGTGGCGTCTACGCTGCCACGTGTGAAACGAATGTGTTCGGCTTGTAATCTGAAGAAGAAGAAGAAACAGGATTCCAAACCTGTTGGGTGTGTGAGATAGAAGCACACACTACGCTAAAGTCCCCTACAATTATATGATATAGCAAAATTATTCATTCAGACATCTAAAAAACACAGAATAATTGAGCAAAGAATATCCTTTTCGACAATTTCCTCTTCTGGCTCCACAATTATACACACATGTTTATATACACAGAATATTCTAAATTAGTAGTGAATACCAATATTAGTGTTTTTTTAAATAATATCGATTTGTAAAGTAAGATCACAATAGAATTACAGTTCATTAAAGATGCTTAAATAATAATGATAATAATTAGTTAGTGGTCCAAACTAAATGGTCTCACGCTGAATCCCTCAAAATGCCAGACTATTGACTTCTCCCTTAAGCATAAACGAGATCTACAAACACTAGTAAGTTCTCATGAAGCCTGTTGCATTGAGGAAACTAAAACTGAAACTAAGTCTAACGCAAAATACCTCGGTCTAGTTCTATCTTATGACCTTACTTGGACATCTCATATCCTAACGATTTCTAAGAAAGTTTTCTGTCTTACCTACTACATTAAGAACTTAGACAATCTGGAATCACCCAACCTCTACTTTCACAATTTGTCAACTCTTGTATCTTACCTATTCTACTTTACTGGTCCCCGTTAGTCTTTCCTGGTCTACTGAAAAAGGACTATACCATCCTGAGAAGGATGTTGAAGGTAGTTAGTATGACTAGTGGAGTAAATCTCAGTCAGCTCGTCACTACTTTAGTTGATAGGCATCTGAATACATGCGAAAAATGGTCTAAAACAATACTCTCAGACCCCCAACACCCCCTCTATTCCCAACTATCGCCTTGTATCTCATCAAGCAGAACCAGAAATCAGTATAAAATAATCTATGCTCGTACAACCAAGTACAGGAACTCAACGATACCATACTTGGCCCGTGTTCTAAGTGACAGGGACGATGTTAAGCGTGAAACCTATGATATACTTTGTTATTAATAACATAATTTTAGGCTCTTTTATTTCTCTCTTATTCTGTATTCTATAGTGAACTCCTTTAACATACTTAGCTACCTAAATTATTAACATAGGCTTACTTTTTGTACTTTACTGTATTCCTTCTTTTGTGTATCCACTGGTTCCGACTATATTAGCACTATGAGTTGTACAAAATTGTCCTGTCATTAACCATTATGTAATTATTAGTTTTCTGGTTGTTTTTTCTAATTTTTTATTTTTTTCGGCAGTATTGAACTCACAATCATTGGCTATGAACACCATTGTCACCACCTTAAAAATTTTTGTATTATGCAGGATTACTTACACTACTACTACAAACACCGCATTAGACCTGTTAAAAATACAAACCCTGAAATGTTATTTTATGAGTGTTTAGAGTTGTTTCAACCAAATTAACTGATCATCTTCGTGATAAACATTCTTAAATATCATTTCATAACTTCTTGTATGACTATAGCTTTACTGTCACCATGCATCCACTACCCAATACCGAGTTATTATTATATGATGTCTATTTCCCTTTTTACTTCTTGATATTGTTTTTGCATTAAAAAAAAATTATTTTGTGTTTTTCCTGTTTTTTTTTGCTGTTGGTGTCTTTATATTTATTTTTTGAAAATACTCCTTTAAATGTTTGATAAAATTAGATGCAAATATTGTAGATATGTGCTGAAAATTCCACACTGTACCACTAGTACTGTTTCTGGAATAAAGCAAATCATTATTATTATTATTATAAAGAAACAGTAGCAAATAGAAAATCAACTAAAAATTAGGGAAATTCCACAAAAATTGAGAATCATTCAAACCTAGATGCCCAACGTAATGATAATGTCTGAACTAACTTCTTTTGGATGCACAAATTAGGCTTGTTAATATGGATCGCAACAGCCTCAGCATTATTTAGTAGTCGAACTCTTAAGGCAAAAGAAGTGTAGAATGAAATCATGTCATTCAAAGTCAGTTCATTCTGATGTATATAGCAAGAAAGCAGACTGATTATAAAGGTCAAATAAAAATTATCTGTTGAGTACAAAAAGCAGACAAACGAATAGACTAAACTACATGGATTTTTTTTTCACAAGATTATCTAATTTCCTTCCTCTATGGGAACAGTTGAATATTTCAGAAGGAAAAAAAACCCAACATAACAGAACAGGAAGGCAAACAAATAACACACATGGACACATGCACGCACGCACGCAAGCACACACACACACATACAAAGGGAAATAAAGCAGACGACAGTATGGATTAGTCTAGAAAAAATGAATTACGCATTATGTATACGTGTACGTAAACAATGGTGAATTCTTATCTCAAGATATCCAGGTAAATGATTAAACAAAAACCCAGACAGTAATTATGTAAGATTTAAAGTTTATCTGAAGAAATGTGCGTATATATATACACACAGAAAACGTGAATTCAAGCAAGATATTATGTAACAGAATTTCTGACTGTTTAATAAAAAATTAACAGATTGTGATTGTCGGGCAGTGAAAAACCTCACCTATATTTACTAATCGGTGTCTCTCGTTCATTTAACTGAGTCCAGTGTACTTTACATAGTTTAAGGGGAAATGAATAATTTTTTTATATTTAAGAATAACACACTTTAGAAATAGTTAGACATCAGCTTATCAGTGATTTATTTGATGTCCAGCTAAAGACGCTTTCCCATCCATGATTTAAACCTGAGTCGATTGCTGTTGGCAACAGAGTTGCTAAGAGTAAGCTACTCAAGTCACGAACGACCTCTGATATAATGACCAAGTTATATATGCGAAATAAGCACCTGGCTATCCGGTCATCTGTTCCGGACTAATTATTCTCAGTCAGATTCATTACATAACATAACATCTCAGCAATATGATTACTAGTTTCTAAGCCTAAGAACCCAGAGGGTAGGATAGATTCAGCTATTTTGCGTGACAAATCATTTCACGTTTTGAAAATTAGAAAATTTTAATGCATAGGAATCACTTTTGTGGCGGCTAAAATAATTATATGTTCACCGAAATAAGGAATCCAAAATCGAGTTGTTAGTGAGATTGAAAATACTCAACCTTGAACCGCGCGCAAGGAACGAATCGGTTGCTCTCTCTCCGGCGGCTCGCTCAGCACATCTGCCGACCAACTCTGTCTCGCACTGATTGACACATCCACATCAAGAGCTTTGCTCCTATCTGCTTTTCCTACGCGGGAGACCTCCGACGGTTGACAGCTCTAAGGTGTAGTTGAGGATTTGTATAATCAAGAAAGGACAATTTCATTCCTATATTTCGTACGTTATAATTGTGTATTTTTATTCTTCAAATAACCTCAGTCCTTTTTGTGTATATTAACTTAAGTGAACTGAATATCTTATATATACGTATTTGTTAGTACCTGTTCTGTCCTTTTAATTGTGTGTATAGACATACTTAGCTGCTAGGTCCACTACACTTTAGTTTTCAAACGCCGCTATTTAACAACCTGGAAATCTCTACTGAAATAATGGTATTTTGAAGTCTATTATTCGGGGAAACTGTAATTGTTGTTGTTGTTGTTGTGAGGGTAAGACTTTCATTAAAATTTGTGTGTTGTCGAATAGCGTTGAAAACAATGGTCTGTTGGTTGCCTGATCAGTCCATAGTAAGTAGAGATTGAAAGCTGTGTCAAACTGGCATAAATTTTAATATTTTTCAATTCACCGGATCTTTGAGAGACAACTCTAAGAGCAGCTTGGTTGATATATCGGAGAACATCATCTATCGTGGCTGGATAATTGGGAAATACGACTTATGATAAGCTCCATTTTGTTTGACGCACATAATAGTGGATAAAATGAAGTCTTTTAGGGTGATTTGATACACTCCTTCTTCGCATTTATCGACTACATATAACTGAGGTCACTCATTCAAAAACTAGTAATTGTAGACTGTGTATTCAGAAAGTGCTAGTAGAGACATAGTCAGTGAAATGATCAGGAATGACCTGAGTAATTATACTTCCCCGCCCAATATACCTTTGATGCCTTTCTTACCACTTTTGCCGCCTATTTCTTTTCAAACTCATTTTATTTAACTGGTTAGAGGATTTCATCATGAGCTGACATCAGTTAGAGAACCACTGGAAAACCTGGGAGTACTGGACAGCTGTTTCGTCCTTGTTTTGGACTCTTCATCAGCACGCACTCACCATTACGTTTCGAACCCAGGACCTTCTGGTTTTACAAGGCAAGCTCGTAGATCATTGAGCCACTGGGACCCGATCCAATAGCCCATGAATTCTAACTTCTGCCAATTCACGACATAGTGCGACCACTTCTCAATGTCTTCTTCGATGAGTTACTGACTCACCTACAACTTGTTGCATCCTACTGGTCGCGGCTTCCCACTAGAACCCCAGGTCACTGCCTGAATAAGGCCAGTCGCTAGTGAGCATTACATCAATACTCAAGTATTGGTCTTGTAGGGAATTTGTTTGATTGGTTAGAGGATTTCACCATGAGCTGACATCAGTTATTTATTTCCCTCACAGCTTAGCTATACTCATATTTATTGCTCATTTTCTAAACTTTTATCTACTGTGCCTATTTGAACATTTGTTTTAGTGACGAGACTGCTTCCACTATTCATCTAGGCTATTCGAACACAAAATATTATGCGCATATTTTTTCAGGTGGCTTAATCAGGTCCGGCTCCTTGAATTAAGTTAAACAGGGTACAGTACTGATAAGTTCTACCACAAAGGAACAAGACCACCAACCGATGTTTACACCACTTCTGTATGGTTGGAAAATTTTTATATTTTTTATATTTTATATTTTTGGTTACAGCTTGATGCCACACCGTATTTTCAGTACAAGTATGGCATTTTCAGCATGGATATCGGTAGCCCAAATTTTGCAGGCCGACCATAGATATCGGGTGTGCGTCGGCAGGGGATCGAACCTTGGACCATGTGCATGGTCGACGAGAGTCTTAACCACTGTGCCACCGACGCACCACTGGTTGACTTCATCGGTTTTCAACCAATCACATCAATTGGTATTATGTCCCATTCTTGCAATTTATTCTGATATATATATATATATACTGCCAGCAGTATTTATTAACTTACAACTTTAGCCACTCGGAACGAATGCAGTCAGGGTACATGCATTTACCCGACAAGAATCAAAATCAAACTGCTGAAATAGTATATTTACCAAATTGTCTATCCTTAAGACCAAACGACAAATTTATCCGTGATTAAACTTCCTGCTCACTATAAGACTTTCTCCAGTCTTATTTAGGTGTTAAAACATCAACTAGTGGCTATTATCTTTATTATTAACTTCCTAGTTGGATACCTCACAGACAAGAGGAAATAAAGTGCGGAATCGCTCAGCAATAAAAAAAGAGGACAAAGAAGGGAAAAGTCTGGCATGTATCAGTACTTTCAGTCTACGTGGAGAATCCTTAATCCTAATAAATAAAACTAGTTGTTGTGAACTCTCATCACAACTTCAACAGACACTGTCGTGGACATCTTTTTTCTTCCTAAATGTGTTCAATGCTTTTCATTGAATACTACATTTATTACGTGTGATCATAAGTGTGTGTCGGTGGCATAGCGGTTAGGACACTCGCCGACCATGCACATGGTATTTATTATTTATTTTATTTTTTTATTATTTATTTTGATTTACAGCTTGATTCCACACCGTATTTTCAGTACAAGTATGGAATTTTCAGCATGGATATCGGTAGCCCAAATTCAGGCCGACCATAGATATCGGGTGTGCGCCGGCAGGGGATCGAACCCCGGACCATGTGCATGGTCGGCGAGAGTCCTAACCACTGTGCCACCAACGCACGGTACGGGGTCCGATCCCCGGCCGACGCACTCCTTTACCTCGCTAAGGCAGAAATAATGCTGGTGAAGAGGAAAGTTTGGGCATGAGGCTAGCAACCCCATCCTGTAAAATAAACACTGCTACAGAAACTTCAAGCCACTAGCTTGAAGCCCTGTGTTCCACTGGGGAACGTGAAGGAAAAAAAAGTGTGACCTGAGTAATATTTCCACGACTGTCAGCTGACAAACAAAATCCTCTTTATTTTGAAATTGTGAACGAGTCTTAAACTCTTTTTTTTGAAGTAAGGAAAGACTGATAGATAGATATTTAAACAGGTATTCATTGTATGGAAAGTCTTGATAGCAAATGTATTTCAGACTACATTAATAAGAAATGGCATCTAACCGAAAGGTTCTCTGTGTGAATGTCAATGTCACGAGACCCAGCTGATAATCACATCCCGCAATTCAGCTGATAGATAATTGGCCTAGTAATTCATAAACCTCTGTTTAGAAGTTCACTGTAATCTATATTTCCATTACACTTTCATTCAACATTCATTACACCAATACTTTGTGTAGAGCTGAGATATACGGAGTAAAACTAAGTATCAGCAAGACCCGCATTCACAGGAATTAAAGGTGATATTAGGTTTCACACTACTGAAAAATGAAGATTTTTATGTAGGAAATAGGTTTTGTTTTTTTAAACAAGTTGCAGAACTGTTCCATGTGACTTTGTTCGTTACGTAAATCATACTGGGAACAGAATAATTCCATATTAGTTTGTTTATTAGATGCATCACACAGTGAAACATAGTATTATATACTGGATGACGTTCCAAACACAATTTATTGTTCATAATCATATCAATTATAATCACACGACTTCGAAATTTGAGTTCTATAGTTTTCTTTGTTCTCTCCAATTTGTCGTCGTTGGGGTAGTAGAACTTTCCAGATGTCCAACTGGACAGGTGTTGAATCATTCCTATTACACGTGTTTGCAGTTGATTCGGTAAACAAAGCTTCTGTTATCAATCTCTCCCTATACCCTGTGACATTAGATTTTAAAACTGTCATCCTATCCCATCCTATTGTATGGTTGTGTGTAACTGCATGTAGTGCTATAGCTGAACTTTTCTCTAGATTTCTTATCTTATTCGGATCAACTAATCTAGATTTTGCTAGGTTTTTATGTTCTGCTAGTCGGCCGACGCACTCCTTTACCTCGCTAAGCCAGAAATAATGCTGGTGAAGAGGAAAGGTTGGGCATGAGGCTAGCAACCCAATCCTGTAAAAATAAACACTGATACAGAAACTTCAAGCCACTAGCTTGGAGCCCTATGTTCCACTGGGGAACGTGAAGGATAAAAAAAAGTCTGACTGCCCCTGTTCTACTAGTTTGACCTAGGTATTTGACTTGACAATCATTCCAGCAGGGTATTAGATAAACTAAATTTTTTTGTTTTAAAGGCTCCACAGGATCCTTTAACCGACAAAGCTTGTTTCTAATTGAGTTTGTGGGTTTGAATGCCATTTGTATTCCTGCCTTGTTAAGAGTTCTGCTTAAGGTTTCCGAGGTTCCCTGCTTGTATGGAATTACTACTGATAATTAATATTCCTTATTGTTATTGCTGTCATTATCCTGTGCATGTTTGATATGCATGTCATCATTAATATTACTAGCACTGTTATTGTCATTATTATTTATTATATACTATCACTACTATCATTATTTATTTTTTTTACATTTTCCTACATATTTTCTAACTAATTAATGAGGGTAATTATTAAGTTTCAAACCTTCAACTGAAAACACGTGTAATAGGAATGATTCAACACCTGTCCCAGATATCTGGAAAGTTCTACTACCCGAACGACGACAAATAGGAGAGAACAAAGAAGACTATAAACCTCAAGTTTCAAAGTCGTGTGATTACAATTGATATGATTATGAACAATAAATTTTGTTTGGAACGTCATCCAGTAAATAATACTGTTTCACTGTGTGATACATCTAATAAACAAACTAATACGGGAAACGAATAAATTGTTCATAATCATACCAGTTGTAGATACATATGTCGTAAGCGCTGCAGGATTTTTCGGATGTTCAGGAAAGGTGTTCAGTCATTCCTATTCCATATATTCTCAGGCGATTCAATAAATAAACCTTAAGTTACCAATCTTTCCCTCCACCTCGTTACATTAGCATTTTAGACTGTGACTTTGTCCCACTTTACTGTGTGGTTGTGTTTAACTGAGTGAAATGCTCTTGCTGAAGTCCCATCTAGGTTTTTTATTCTCTGAGGATCTACTAGCTCACATTTCGTTAATTTTGCGATGCATCTAAAGAAAAAGATTAATATCAAATCACATACTACCACAGTGTCCACACACACACACACACACACACTAGTCCCAGGAATACGTTTTACTAAAATTAATCCCATTTTCGATATAGATAAACGATTTCACACATCAAAAGCAATTACTTCCACTGATGAAACTAAATAACGCCGTGAGGATAGTTTCTGTAAGTGAATAATGAAGTACATAAGTAACCATTGTGACCTAGACGTACTTCAGATGAATAGATGGCCCATTTTGGAAGCATCAAATAAAGTATTAAAAGCAAGCATGATACTCATATTTTACGGTAGGTTAGGATAATTAAAATTATGATTAAAATATTCTTGGATTTGAAGGTGAAACCAGACATGGGTGGAATTAATAACATAGTCATGCAGCAGGCCGGGGGGGGAGTGATATATCCAAAAAAAAGCGATGTAAATGATTACAGCAGCATTAGTAAAACATCAGTTACTGCGAAACTGGGTGGAGGCCAATATTAGATTAGGTCTCAGAAATGACAGGAGTGAAGTGAAATGTAATTCTGTTGAAGGTGGGGGGGGGGCGGGGTAAAATGAAAGAATCATCTCTGACAAGGGAAGTAATTACCTATTTCAGGTCACATTCCTCAAACGGAAACAGCTTCGTCACTTCAATTTGGCTTGTCTCAAATTAATCACCTGTATTAACTGACTAACAGTCTATGCTACTATTAAAAGGGGCTAACATCTGTGGCATAGACTATTCCATAATCCTGTTAGACAGCCATTTTCCGTCTTTCCTGTGTACTGGTTTTTATTAAGTAAAAGCGAATTTATGAACAAAGTTGTAGGTAAGGAGATTTAAGAACTGGTCTTGCTGAGACTGTGTGATTGAACACACATTTTTTTTTAGTCGACAGAGGCAGACTGACAGTCCTGGATGCTGCACATTTTATCTTTCTGTCAACCTTTTCTCAAAAATTGTGTAAACATCCACGGATAGTATTGTAGTCTGCTTTCCGCCTGCCAACTTCACAGTACTTCTGTACCGATGACTGCTTGAACATTCTTAGCCAAATGGATTTTTATTTGCCCCTCTGATTTTCTTCAAGATCAAAGCCTGTCGGTTCTTTTGTTGTTTTTTTGCAGTGTTATTATGAAATTCCAGTTGTGGTTTTAATCGTAATTTTTATCATTACAACTTCCTGTGTAATGAGGACGTTGTATTCTGTGCTAGACATTTTATCCTATGCCTCTAAAAAGAACTGGCTGTTCATTTAGAATATATAATAAATTATATATCATGGTGATTACTTGTAAATCTTTATTATTCTGGTTGTACACAAGTGAAGAAAACCTTAATGTTAAAGAAACTGTTCTTTAGAAAGTCAAATTATTCACAGTTGACTTTCTATGTGATGTACGTGATATCGTAAATGTTAATCAAGAAAGCAAGCGAAATTGCGCAAGTTTATACACAACTGATCGATGCAAGTAGTTAGAAGGCAATCATTAAAGGAAATCTTTGTGAATTTCCACCTAGAGTTGTGTACTTCACCCACATTACCAGTAGGAATTCGAGTAGTCTAAACTGACTGAATTGGTTTGGCTGTTTGAATGCAAATCCGTACAGATGCACAGCTGATCAGCTGCCTGCCAAACACGAGAAACGGCCATCAAGTATTTAGACTGCTATGCTCTGGCTAATAAGATTTATTCTTTAACTTATATGATTTAAAACTAACCAAATCAATCAATAGTCCAAGCTATGCTATCATTACTTCATTGAAGAATATTACACCCGTGTATATATTACATTCATCACATTAGATCATATGTAAAGTCTACCCACATTCAGTAAGAGTAACTGCAAGATTACATGGATTTCCTGGCAACACTCAATGGTTTAGGTTTGATTCGCGCGACAGTAGCCTTACTTCTTGATTAAAATGGCGGCATAAAATTAAAGCAACTTCATCTCCTCATAGAAATACGCTAAGTATGTATTTTGTAAGCTAGTCAGCGTGATATTCGATGCTTTTCTAGTTAATATTTGTGTATAGGCAGTGTAGAGTGAATGGACTCTTGGGATTCGGTAAATCTGTAGCCGCTGTTTTGAATCCTATTGCTACACTGATTTCCATTTCACCTTCAATTATCAACCATTAAATATAACTGATAATTTATTTTCTTCCTTCATTAGTTTCGTCACCATTAATGAAATCACGGAGATGAATGACTGAGCCTAACTCACTGTTTGACTGGTGTAGGTAGTATGCTGCTTGCATTTCACTATTCTCCCCCCCTAACCTTTTTCCCCTTTTTTGAAGAAAATCTGATCATGTTATGTGTACATTTGAATCAGTTTTCATTAGAACTTCTACTATGATTCGTTATTCACGTATGACTGTGCCTCAGCTATTGTCAGATGTTTTGTAGTGAGGATACCCATTTTGATGACGAGGACTTACCACTAGCTGATTATCTATTGATGAAATAAAATAAGTGAATTTTATCTGGCTGCATTTGTTGTTATCTCTCTATTCACCTAAAAGCCTCAGGCTTTAAGGCTAGCCCCCTTTTGGACATTCAGCCGCCGGCATGAAATCTGACAACGCTGACACAATATCTTTTAAATTCGGTACAATGGCCAGATAATAGCGTACTCACATGATAAACTGAAGTTCCTAGGTTCGACCTGTGGTGGGATGAGGGACTCACTCTACGAAAGAATTAAAACTAGGGTGAAACAGTTATCTAGTGATGTTTTGTTCCGAAATCTTCACTGAAATCACACATATTTCCACAAAATCAACACATGGGGATTTCTTAGGTTTGTTATCTGAAGTCTGAGAGATAGCCTCCAGAAATAAAGTTGAAAAACACCCTTCTATGGTGTTTATCAATTTATAGAAGTTCTAATTTCTTCTTTTTTTTGTTGTTTAACTCTTCCGGCATAAAGCCAAATGGTTCCACTGCAGAGCAGATATAAACAGCATTCATGAAGAGTAGAAAATCTGCTTCAGGTTTAAGATCCAAATCAAAACAGAGTCACTTAGATATTTATTTACACAGAACAACTTTAATTCATCAAAGTAAAACATTTCAAACAATAGATAATTGAAAGTTCAAAATCCGCCTCAACAATGAAATATAAGTGAAAATTGAACCACTCTAAAGGTCATTTTATGTGTGTGTTCTTGTCCTTATTAAAAACAGACAACAACTATTCAGAAACCAGTTTCACTTAACATTTCCCCTCTCTCTCTCTCTCTGTTTCTGTCAATAGCACAGAAAAAGTCACACACACACACATACACATAGGAATGAAAATCGAAAATATTCAGTAAGCGTGAGAAAGGATGATAACACAATGAATTCTATGAATCTACTCAATGACGTCATCACATCACAACTACCAGTCACTGGAATTTGTTTATAGGAATTATAATGAAATACATTGCAAAATCTAAATCTAAATTTGTATTAACTAAAGTTGGAGGCTGGCTGGGCTGCACATGCACAGCTAGTTTGACTGGACACTAGTAACCAGTGTGATGTGTCTAATCCTTTCTTCGGTGCAGACTGAATTCTTTCAGTCAGATTTGCCAAATGGTCACCAATCTAGGTAGCTCGCCATCACAGTGCACATTAATTTGATGATATTAAATGGTTGGAGACAATCGGTAGGAAGCGTTAGACCTAGGTTTCGTGCTAGTTGGCACTCACCAGTCAGTCAGCAAGGCGTATCTGCAACCTTGAAGGAACTCATGTCCCTTCTGGGATTCGAACCCGCGTCATCCAGTGCTGTAGTCAGGTACGTTACTACTGAGCTATTTTGGCTCGCCATTAACCTCCTGTAGGACATGAGTTTCTTCAAGGCTGCAGATACGCCTTGCTGACTGGTGAGTGCCAACTAGCACGAAACCTCCGTCCAAGGCTTCCTGCCGATCGCCTCCATCCATCTAATAATATGCACAATTATCATACATTCCTGACTATCGGCGCATACTATAGCTGTACTAGGGTGCACCAGAGCTAACCTTAATCTGTGTAAAAATGTATACATATCAGGGATTGGTAGATATATGATTATGCAATCAATATGCATCAGAAGTGCTTACGTCATTTTCTCCTTCACACTGACTTCAACTTTCGAAGCATATGGTTTCAATTTAATTTAAACAAATAAAACACCTATTTTTCAGACATACGTGGGTGTATACATCTACAGATGTGAATCAAAACCGTGGCGAAACATTCCCGTATCCAAACTGAGATATATTTTAGTCACAAATCTATGAGATACTTGATTAAAATCATTGAAACACACTGATCTTCAACTGTAAATTTTACAGTGACGTAATGTTGTACGCATCACTATATCTCCTTAATGATTTCATTTCTGTATTAAAAAAATACAACTTATCATGAGACTAATTATTAGTACTTAAGCATTAACAATGATTAGTTAATATGATGAATGCATATCCTTAGAAAGTGGGTGATTATTCACTACTATCTTATGAAACGTGTAGGCGGTTACTCTTAAGTATTTCATACTCATTTTTCTTACACACAGGTTCACCAGTACGTATAAAAAGTACGAATAGAACTGTTCGAGTTAATGGTTTAAAGTTTTCTGAACGACTTGAAGTTCAGTTGCACCATGCTTCTTGATACTCTATGGAACTGATACCATTTTTTTTGTTTCTTCGAAAGCCCCAAATATCTGTTATTTATCTAAGCTAATTTTTTGTATTTCCCCTTTGGTTAGTTATGCTGGACTCTGTTGGCATGTCAACGCGTAGTATGAATGTTTTAACAGTAACTGAGAATTAGCGTGATTATTATTTAGAGGATGATGACTGGCAGTGGAATCTATGGTGAGCATTTCGCCTCATTTGCGACTCGTTGGCTGGCTGTGCCCGCATTCACTACTAATCTGTACAAATCATCTTACTTAATTGTCATTTAATAGTATTAATCAGAATGGTTGAAATCTCAATACCGATAATGGCAACTTCGACTAAAACAGCGAGAAGATTCATGGTTGTATGATACTCAAAACATTCAAAAGTTACATAGATATAGACAAAGTATGCGTAGTACTAGTGCCAGTGACTGATTCAGATGTGATGTTCAAAATCTATATCCAAATTTATCCGTTGATCTACTCTTCTCTCTCTCTCTCTCTCTCTATATATATATATATATATATATATATATATATATATATACAAAAAAGAAAAGCAACAAGTTGGAAGAAGAAGCATCCAGAGAGGATAGGACTTCAGGTGAACATAGAGAAAACAGAGGTGATGAAGATTTCTGGACAAGAACAACAACAACAGACAACGATCAGCATAAATGGGAAGAACCTGAAAGAAACAACCTCTTTTACCTACCTGGGAAGCATCGTTTCAACTACAGGCGGACGGAACTGACGAGGATATCAAAGCAAGAATCGGAAAAGCAAGACAAGCTTTCACTACTCTCAAGTCTGTGTGGAGGTCAACAACACTCAGTATCAAAAATAACATCCGGATTTTCAACTCCAATGTGAAGTCAGTCAGTGCTACTCACAATACGGATCAGAGACTTGGCCAGCGCGTCATAAAGAGCATCTCAAACAAACTACAGACCTTCATCAACAGTTGTCTTCGCTCAATACTCAAGATCAGATGGCCGGTCAGAAAACATCAGCAACAGAGATCTCTGGCAATGAGCGAACCAACACAGCAGGAACCGATTGTGAAACAAATAGGCAGGATGAAATGGAGATGGATTGGCTGGCCATACTCTGAGGAAACCATCAAGTGACATCACTAGACAAACCATTGCTCGAGTGGAACCCGAAAGGGAAGCGGCGAGTTGGTCGTCAGTGCGAGGGTGACTTGGAGGAGGTGATGTGAAGAGGAGATGAAAGCATGTGGACAGACGTGGAGCCAGGTGAAAACTTTAGCAGAGAACTGAATGCAATGGAGACGCACGGCTGAAGCCCTATGTTCCTCTAGGAATTAAAGGAAACAATTGCATATATATATATAAAAGAATTCTTTATCAACAATTAAGACTGACTGACTCGCCGCAGTTAGACAACTAATTCGCATTACTAAACAATCTTCTGACTGAGTGAATTCGCTAAATGTGAATTTTAGTTAGATCACGAACTGACATTGGTTAAAGAACCATTGAGAACCAGAGAGTAGCAGATAGCTGGCTCATCGTAGTTTAGCACTTTTCAACCATACGCATGCACGGCCTACCCGACTGGGAGATCGAACTTAGGCCCTCCAGGCGACAAGACCACCTCGATCAGCCACTGAGACGGAACCTGATGGCCCATCAATACCTCATTTCTGTCAAACTGTGACATGTATAGCGCCATGGGCAGGTTATGTTATCAGCCGGTGTTTCTCACGCCCGACTTGCAGCCAACCATACCAGTAGTGACTTGTCGCCAACCCTCCAGGTTATCAGTCCTTTAGTCAATCTTCAGTGAACAGTAGATTAGACTCCACACGTTGGTTTCCTAGGATTTGATTGATTTCAGGCTAAATCACGAACTGACACAGGTTCTGCAACTGATCCCATTTTGCCATTTAACTTACAATTAATCAAAACTGTGGAAATTAATTTCCATAATTAAAATTCATGATATCAATTTGAATAAAAAATGTGTATTGCATGCATCACACTGATAAATTGATTCTAATGCAAGCATAAGCAACACTTTTAATCCTTATGATTATTAATTGTCATTACTTCAAATTGGTTGAAAAGTCATTTCATCTTTTCTCTTTTCTTTTTTTTATTAATTTGCAGTCTTTCAGCGGTAAATACCTCGAATCATTGATTTCTGTCTACTTGTATATAAGGCGGTCATCTGACTTGTGAAACTACAAGATGTCGGCTAAACAGTTCAGTCACGCATACACCACCTGTAAGTGCTTTTGACCAATCTACTTAGGTTTACATCAGCATTCGAATGGTAATAATGAATAGTGAAGGAAAAGACCATGGATGGAACAAAATCTCCACCTTTATCCATTATCTCTTAAAATTGCTTAAAAGGAGAATAATTAATAACCTTGTAATGAAATATCCAAGCTTACCACTTGTTCTTCAGCCTTTTTGAGGATATTGTCGCTTGGATCAGTGCACTTCTTTTTTGGCAGTCTACAACAACCACAAGTTAAACCGAGATTAATTGAAGTGATTTTACAGAACCAAATAGTTATGCATAATACTGACTGCCTAAATGTGTAACTATCATTAACTAAAATTGAAATGTAGAATACAGAAGAACGCGATATCAGCTTATTGACAACAGAGTAATATTTGTGATCATTAAAGTCATTAAAGTTGGAGGTTCGATTGTGGAATAATCACCAGCCGAGCTGGAGGCCTGGATCCGACGCCTTGTTGACACGCCCCTAAACCTCGCTTAGTTTATTGGCCGTTAGTAATACCAGAAATAGTGCGTCGGTGGCACAGCGGTAGAATGCTCGCCGATCATGCATGTGGTCCGGGGTTCGATCCCCGGGCTACGCACTCCCAAACCTGGCTAAGCCAGTAATAAGACTGATGAAGAGGGGAGGTTAGGCATGAGACTAGCAACCCCATCCAAGCCTCTAGCTTGAAGCCCTATGTTCCACTGGGAACGTGAAGGAATGCAAAAAATACCGGAAATAAGAGAAAGTTGGAAGTGAGTCTAGTAAAACGAACACCAACGGCATTTAAATTGTATAGCTTAAAGACATATTTTCCATCCGGAACACGGGGAACTACACAAAAATAGATATCAGAGTGGATTCAGTGGATTTTCAATCAGTTAATACAGTTATTTAACATGAGTCATTGTAAATACGATCACCGGTGTAGCTTTTTAGTCTTAAATGCTGAATACATAGTCATTAGTCGTTCTCACCTGGAGTGGTCGTTAAGCTAAACGACTCTATCAGTAATATCAAGAGTTTGAGTGAGATAGGCAGGAATCTCTGTCTGACACGGGTTTCAGACATTGTTAACTCCTTGTTTGGACAGTTGGAGTACGAAGACTCAGTGATTGGAGAATTTCAGTTAAATATCTTGAAATTAGTTTAAATGGTGCCGACGTATACCCTCCTTACCATTCAGAGGACTTTAAATATCATCAATCTCCATTAAGCCAGTGTCTATTGAGGTTGTTAAAAGTGTATGGGAGGCTCGTGTGTATTTTTTCGAATATGACAGGATAACCAAGTAGTTTATCTGCCCCAAAGCATTTCAAGTAGACCTTAGCCAAAGAGACATTTCAGTCGATTCGCCTGCTGAACAATGCCTGCTGGTTAGCTTTCCTAATTTCTTCTAAATTGTTTTATTTCATGAAACTATATCTTTATTTTTTAGAATAAAAAGTGTTTGCTTTCACTGCTGACTCAGTATGTAGTAATAATAATAATAATGGATTTTGCTTAGCAAACCAATTAAATATTGTCACTGTCAATATTTTCACTGAAGACACACTCATTTCTGGACTGTGGTGAACATGATAACCCAGTAAACATGTAGTGTGCTTGTAATTGTTTTTTAAGGTTTAGTAAAACACAATGTTTAGGTAAACATACACATCGTCTTTAAATGTTTATAACAGAAAATCGACTCATGCCGTAGTCTTATCACCTTGAAAATCAGCTCAAAATTTGTGTCAACTGATAGCGATATATATATATATATATAGTATATCACTGTTGTGTACAAAACTAGACGTTTAGAATTACGTTCTTTATTCTTGTTCAAAATGACAGTCAAGAAAATTTAAAAAAAAAAACTGAGTCAATATAATTTGAAATATCAATGTGAAAATGTACTGTGAAATTATATTATATTAAAAATTTATTGCTTCAGGTTACTGTCTTGATTTTCCACTGTGTTTTTGTTTTCCACTGATCAATGAGAGCTGATAAGGTATCTCTCACCGTTGCTAATGTAGGCTGTAGACTCCAGTGATCAGCGGCTGACTGGGCGAATCTCTTGCATGCAATAATACATATGAACTGTTTGTGAACTGATAGATAAAGAAATACAACTTTTCCATTTCCAGGTTATTGAAACCTTGTAGTAGATAACTAGGAAATGATTCACTATGAATTTGGCGCCTGAGCTCACCTCCCAGTATATACATTGAAATGTTGTCGGCTCCTTTGCATAAGGACACACTCACTCCTTGAAAAGAATTAATGTCATGAAATATTACCTAACTGTTTATAGCATACAGACAATAATTCTTGCCTGATGGATAATCTAAAGAACAAAACTAACACCTTACGTGTTGTATTTAACAGCTACGTCAATATATGAGAGTCATTTGACATAGTTATAACATTTAGGAGGCTCATGGCTTTCCATTGGTACTTATAAAATAATACTCAGGCTCTACAAACAAACAGATATCGAAACTATTAAACATGGGATGGCTAATGTAAGTTTTAGCTGCGATTTTCACATATTTGCTGGTTTTGGGAAAGATGACTATGAAATTTGTTTTTGAAATTGTTATTTAGAATTTCCTTTTGACTGATTGACTTGGACTGAAATCCATGATCTCTGATTACATACTGGATCCCAGCACAGATTCCTTGATGACGCTTTAAGGTTAACTTGGTGTTATATAGATTCTTTTTATTCCTTTACGTTCCCAGTGAAACATAGGGCTTCTAGCTAGAGCTCTGTAGTTTTGGTAGTAGTGGTGTTGCTATCCTCATGCCCAACCTTCCCTCTTTACCAGTCTTTTAACTGGATTAGCGAGGTGAAGGAGTGCATCACCCGGGGATCGAACCTCGGACCACCTGCATGGCTGGCGTGCGGTGTTATATAACTAATGAAAGCTATTGGCATATTTCGTCCTACATTGGACTAGTCAGCTAGGTATAACTTCACTCTACTCAGTGATAGCACCAAGACTTGAACCTAACGACCATCATTTCAGATCCCAAAGCATTAGTCAGAAAGGGCCAGGGTGGGGGTAAATAGAATGGAAAGTGCATCTTGGATTCCACCGTTAACCACCCTCAGTCAAATAAGACAATGCAGTTTGATGAATTTCGGTAGAATCATAGGGCGAAACAATTGTCACGGCGGGTGAATGTCCTCATTAGCATAGTTTACAGATACTGGTGTTTTATCATCCTGCTGAAATGTTAACAGATTCAACTAGTTTGAATTGACACAGTGAACACATTGCAAACAAAGTAAACTTGTAAAACTCACGGGGTGTTAATGGAGTTGGGATTCGTATTCATTGTATTGGCTTTATGCTCAAATGTTTCAGGCTGAATGAAACAGAAGGTAGCAGATTAAAAGAAATGTTAAGCGACAGGTATGAGTGAATCATACTGAATGCTACAGATTATTTGTTATGATTTCTTTGTCCAAAGACCAGACCTTCAGTGAGCATAATTAACCGATATCAGCTCATGATGAAATCCTGTAACCAATCAGTCAAATCCCTACAAACCAATACTTGAATATCAATGAGATGCTCACTAGCGACTGGCCCTATTCAGGTAGGTAGTTACCTGGGTTCCAGTGGGAAGTCGTGACCAGGAGGGTGCAGCAGGTTGGGTGTGAGGAGAAATGCTCACCGAAGGCATTGGCTAGCAGTTGTGCTATGTCGTGAATTGGCCATTGAATTAGTGGGTCCAAGTGGCTTAATGGCCTACGAGCTAGCTCGCCTTCTAATCAGAAAGTGCTGGGTTCGAACCGTAGTGGTATGTACGTACTGATTAAGAGTCCCAAACTAGGACGAAACAGCTATCCAGTACTCCCTGTAGGTTTTCCAATGGTTTTCTAACTGATGTTAGCTCATGATGAAATCCTGTAACCAATCAATCACATCCCTACAAACCAGTACCTGAAAATCAGGTCAGCTGTCTAAATGTCAGGCTTCAGTATCTTGAATAGCGCTGGAAGAGCATGCTGAATTTCAAAGTAAAAATGACGAACTTCTATCTAAAGGCTGCTTCTTCCTTTGTTCAGTTCTTTTGTGTTGCTTTTTATCATATTCTTATATAATCTGGTAATGATCATAGTCCATTTCCAGAACTTGTTAGTATGGTGTATCTACTCTCCCTCTGCAGCTAAAGCTCATACTACACTGAGTTATTTGCTGGATTTATGAGAGATTGTACTCAGACATATCAAATGTCACCGAGTGCAATAAAACCAAGCTGAACGACCTTACATTTTTAAGTGTTGCTGTGTTCTCTAAACTTAGTGGGTTAACTGGAAAGATGTCGTTGTTTTTCTGGAAAACATCTTCAGCGTTAACTTCAATGTGAAGCCTATTTTTCGAGAGCTTCACGAATAATATAGCTGTCTCTCCCGCAGCCATTGGTAATGACTGAACTTCCAGACTTCAAACTAACATGGTTTAGTGTCTTAGAAAACTTATCAACAGAGGTTGTGGACATTTGTATTGACTTGGCAATTACTTACTAAGTTTCCTTATATTTTAGGTTATTTTTCCCATTTTTATTATATTTTCTTCTCATATCAGTCTACAATTCATTTTTTACGTCACACTGACTTATTGCTAACATAAAAGGATCAATAGTGGAATAAAAAAGCCGAGGAGGTTCTTGAAGTCTGAGCAGAAATCATTCAGTTATGCATATGATCAACACAGCACAACTTTTATCGATTATTAATTATTAAACTTAGTGGGATGGTTACAAAGCCAATAGCATTTTTACTACATAATGGATACGAAATTCTTTGCTGATAAAATCACACAGTGTTATGCAGTAATATTTACTGATGACGTTACCACTCATAATCATATCAAGTCACTCACACAACTTTCTTGCTTCATTTATATACATGAGTGGAATCGATTAGATATTTGAATAAAAATCAATATAGGATAATGTGCATTCAGAAATAATAATATGAGTGTTATTGATCAATTACAATCACATGGGAAATAAGACGAGTGTTTTTACAGTAAAAATAAGTAACTTGTTAGAATGTTGTGATGTACTTGAATTGAAATAGAATTTTAAGATTATTTTTATCCTCCTCTGATTTGACTGGTGGTTGTAATATCTTCCATATTTCTGGTATTTGCATTGAGTCATTTCTGTTGCATGTGTTGGGAGTAGACTCAATGAACCAGGCAGGATTCAGTAATCAACCTCTCTCTACCTCCACCTACCTATATTACTTTTTAGAATTTGTACTCTGTCCCACTCTATTGTGTGGTTGTGTGTTAATGCATGCAGTGCAATTGCTGAGTTTTCCTCTAAATTATTTATCTTTGTGGGATCAATCATTCTAACCTTAGCTAAATTCTTATGTTCTGATAATCTGACTACTCGTAATCTACTAGTTCGACCTATGCAGTTGACCTAACTCACAGTCATTGCAAGGTATTGTGTAAATTATATTATTTTGTTTAGTTGGATCCACCGGGTCTTTTAGCCTACAGAACTTGTTTCTGAGTGAGTTTGTAGGTTTGAATGCCACTCTAATTCCCGCTTATTTGAGAATTGTACACAGAGTCTCAGATGTCCCCTCCTTATATGGTAAAACTGTAGATGCCTTTTATTCTTTACTCTATCACAGTGCCCAGGTTTTACCCTTTTAGCATTTTTAAAAAATAGCTTGAGTGTTTTCAGTGAGAGCACCACTACTCACGTAGGTACGGGTACATCCAGTTAGCGAGTTCTGTGTTAAGTGGAACTCTGGATCGTGAATTTTAACTGCAAACCACCATCAACATCATGTTGAATGCTTCATAGAAGGGAAACTTTTCTGTTGTCACATGTTCACTTATAAATGCCAATTGTTTGCACACCTTAACACACTGTTGCATTCTATGAATGTTAAATTTATGGCGAAAGAAATCTATTCAAATACAAATACTGCCTACAACTTACAGAAAGACTGAAATTCTCGCCTCTATTTTTATGGGATTTCACGCCAAGCATCATTTCTACACGATTTAGTTCTTTTTCAAATCTTGGCAATTCTTTCATCCTGTTCGAAGTTTTATTTGCCAAAAATGTCAGTACAGACTTTTGTTCTACTGTCTGATGAAGCAGTTCACGACTCAACTCTTCGTTACGCATAGACTGAGAAAACAAAAGAGGCAAGAGGCGAAAAACACTAAACGTATAAAAACCCAGAAAGTGGGAAAAATAACAATAAAAGAGCAGCTAAGCATATGGGTATGCAGAAAGACCACTCATGTTTAGTTACAGGATTTCATCATGAGCCGAAATCAGTTAGAGAATCATTGGAAAACCTGTAGGGAGTACGGGACAGCTGTTTCGTTCTAGTTTGGGACTCTTCATCAGTACGCACACACCTTAAGGGTTGGAACTCAGCACTTTCTGGTTAGAAGGCGAGCTAGTTCGTAGACCATTAAGCCACTTGGACACGCCAATCCAATGGCCCATGATGAAATCAAATCCCTACAAACTACTGAATGATCAGTAGTGTGTGACGACTGGTTATAACAAACATATAAAATTGATCGGCTGTTAATACTAAGCTAGTGTGACTTTTTGAAACCAATGAATTCTCTCATCTTTTGTTTGGCTTTTAATGTTCTATCTCCGTTGGTACACGGACTTCCTGGAAATCATACCCCAATGTTAACTTTTATTCTAATTTAATGTAATCTATCAGGTGTTGGCTGTTAGATGATAGATAGCTGACAGATGAGAACACTATCACATTCTAGGATGAGTTCTGGGAAGGATGAAAGCCGTTCTGGCTGTTGGTGAAGAATGCTAATAAAAACTTGAATTAAGATTCTCATTAATACTTAAAAAAATTGGGGTTGGTCCGTTGCAATCCATTTCTCTAATTTGAAATGGGGCATAAGAACACAGCCTGATAGCATATAACATCCTACGATTTATAATCTCACGAAGAAGCAACCAGTCTCAGGTTTCAGGTTCATTCATGCCATAGAGTATCCATTAGAGACATATCCTTCAATAGGTTTTGTAACACAGATGGACACAACTCATTGTCACTACGTTTAACCTCACTTTTTCGTGAATATTTTGAAAGATGTGATTCTTTCTGTGTAGATCAGAGTGAGAATACGACATAGTTCATTTTCTGGAACAACGCAGACAGCTGTAGACTGCTAAGTCAATAATGTTTTTCGGATATTAATAATCAGTAGTGTGTTGAATCAATATTCATTCACCATAATATGAATGTATTTACCTATTCTCATTCTGTAAACACCAAAAGCTTCAATAATATCCTTTTCCGTACTTTACTGCTGTACACCACTGATTGATTGACATGCTCCTAAGAATTGTTGACCAGATGGAAGTGATCTACACACTGAAAGGTCGTCTCGCTTGTGTGACGCCAACATCCTCAGCGATGTAACCAGTTTGACTTAGCATAGAAAGCCGAATCAGTTCAAACCATCGCGTAATTTTCCATGTCGCATGATTTACATGCATAAAAAAAGATAACATGTCATTCAGTCAAGAGATTTATCCCTTGTCACGTCACGTCATGTTTTCTACACGATCGATCGTGATTCCTCGATTGAAAGATGAAGTACCTAGACTAGCCACTTCCAACTGTATCTACCAATTCAACTGCGCCTGTGGAGCAGGAACTTGATTTTTCGTGCTCGAGAACACACACCGGCCACAAAGCCAGTCAGCATTCAAGAATCCTTCTCTATCATCTACCGGATACCAAACAAGTTGTCAAAAACATCGAGGTACCACATGCTCCAAACAGCAGAGGCTATCACAATTCGTGTGGAACAAGCAGTGCTTCGTGTGCAGAAGAAGTAAGTTCAGCCACTACTACTGCCCTAGATGGCCTTCAGTAGAGACTATAAATTCATGAATTTGTATTATTATCTTTCTAACTTTTCTGATATTTAGTGTGTATTGTTATGTTGATGCTATTGAACTATAATCTATTGATATTATTATTGATTCGATGTTATTGAAACAACAATAATGTTGTTTATAACACCAATTCATTCACAATGATGTATGTATATAGAACTGTAGAACCTGATGAAGAAGAGGTTATCGAAAAGAATATTCTTTGTTCATCAACCATTCTTTTGAAAGATTTATCTCTGTACAACAGCAACTGTGTGCATTTTGTCACACTAATGTCTCGGTCAAACGAAAACATGGCACCAGTCAATGAAATCTACAACAGTTGGTCTAAGCCACGTAGGAAGGTGTAAACTTCCTGACTGGTTGGGGTCCTCAGGATGGTAAAAACCAATGGTTGGAAACAATTGGTGACATGGCTCAAAATCGTTCTCAATGACAGCGCAGATGCATCCACTCCTTGTGACTTATGATTTCCAATGAAACTGTTTTGTTCTTCGCTATTACTATTCCTTTGTCTCACACCTCTGTTTACTGTCCATATTATGCATTTCTCCTACTTTCTTCTCTTGCTTTGTGTGCTACAAGGAGGGAGTGTGGCGACTTGAACTGGCGTACATATGTGCAAAGTTTTATGTCGAAAACCGACCGACCGACACTAATGTCTTTGGCAGTTTTTTTCATATTTAAAAAACATTTTTCTTAACAGAATATATACAAACCCATTAAGTTTAATGAATGTTATTCAAACCAAAGTAGAGGTGAGGTGAAAGTAAATTATTCTTTTTGCCTGTTTTGTTTTCCAAGCGGAACATGGGCTTCACGCTTCCGCTTTGAAGTGTCAGCTGCAGTGATTTTTCTTTTCAAGAGATGTGCCTTATGCCTTGCATTCCTTTTTTACCGGTCTTACCACTGGATGAGCGCCAGCGGGAATCTGAAGCCCGGACAACGTGCTTGCTTGGCTACTGAAAGTAAGTAGTTGCATAATACATAAAAATACTTAGGGGAATAATTATTATCAGATGGGAATATGTTTGGCACTCAAGCATCCTTTTTACTTGTTCGTTTGGATAACTGTCCTGTCACTTATACGAAATACGTGTGACAATAAACCAGATTTTTCTCAAGTGAACACTTGTAATGTTGGTAATAAATCAGTCAGAATATTTTATGTATTCAAAATGGCAAATCGATAAATCGATAACAGCAACAAAAAGGTGAACGAATTATTTTATGTAAAACGACTCGTAGAACCTGTTTGCTTAAACATCTTTGTTAAAGCTCTTGATTCATCATCAGTCGAGATGCAGTGTTTCTAAAAAAAGATCTCACAATCAGCTGACAAAAATTGGACAGTTGAATATACAGGCATGAAATCACCGCGTCATTTGTTTTATCTATGACACTGAACACATCTAATGAATGTCTGAAGGAGTATTGCAAGTGAAATCAACTTATTGTGGCATTTGATAGCAAGACATTTATCTTTTCAGTCATTTTCATGATGTTTTTCCACAGGGATGTGCTTCGATACTTTGGAGTCGAAAATGCTTGACTGATGGAATTCAGTGACTGATCACTGTGACCATGATAGTACTACAGGAGGTCAGTCACGGGCCCGAATATCTCAGTGGGACGTCACTTCCTCAAAGGCTGTGGATGCTCCTTGCTGACCAGTGCCAGTACACGTGAAACCCTGTTTCACGAGTTACTGCCTATTGCCTGTAATCTCTGAACAACGTTTCATTATCAAACTGAGTAAAGTATTTCATGAAGTTGTCTGTTGACTTTACAGACGTGCTGAAATCATCCACATCTTCACTACTAACAGATGGATGAGTTTTGCCGATAATGAAATGAGCACTCGGAACGAGTTATTACATGCAATACATCGTTAATAAGAAATTTGCCTTTTCAATAGCCTCACTTTCAAGTTTCACAGTCATACCCATACACAGTGTGTATCAGTCTATAGAAACTGAGGAGGAAGTTGGTGAAAAAAAGTGTTATCCTTCTTCTTAATTAACTGAGCCTTGAACTACTAAGGACTTCTTCAAATAATGCGTAGACAAAGATAACAGGGAATATTTTTATAATGAAAATTACTCCCATTTTCGCATTCTTAAGAAAATTGCACAACGTCAAGAAAGAAAATTTTTTTAAAAATCTCGAGGTTGTTGCCCATGTCTCTCTGTCTGTTTTCGACATAAAACTTTGCACATATGTACGCCAGTTCAAGTCGCCACACTCCCTCCTTGTAGCACACAAAGCAAGAGAAGAAAGTAGGAGAAATGCATAATAGAGACAGTAATCAGAGGTGTGAGACAAAGGAATAGTAATGACGAAGAACAAAACAGTTTAATTGGAAATCATAAGTCACAAGGAGTGGATACATCTGCACCAGCCATTGAGAACGATTTTGAGCCATGTCACTAGTTGTTTCCAACCATTGGTTTTTACCGTCCCGAGGACACCAACCAGGAAGTCTACATCTTCCTACGTGTCTTAGACTAACTGTTGTGGATTTCATTGACTGGTGCCATGTTTTCGTTTGACCGCCGCTAGCTCTTTTCCAACCTGGCCCTATATCAGCTAACATTGCCCGTCGAGGAAGGCGATGACTAGGCATACATAACACATGTCCTAACCATCTCAGTCGATGTAATTTCACAGCCTCGTCGACTGATTTCCCCTCCTTACCTAGCACTCGAACGAAGCCTAACCTCAATATTGCTCATCTTATTATACGACTTCACATGGGAGATACAACGCAGGCACCTATGATCAAAGACAGGTAATCTTTTCATGTCTTCCGCCCTCAATGGCCAGGTCTCACAGCCATCAAGGAGGACGGAGAGGACTGTTGAGCAGTACACACACCCTTTGATCGATAGTCAGATTTCACGTCTGCGCCAGAGACGGCGTAAACTGGCATATGCAAAACTAGCCCTCTGTATTCGTGTTGAGATTTCGTCTGAGATCAACCCGTTGGCACTGGCTGATGGTACTTCCCAAGTAAGTGAAGCGGTTGACGTGCTCTACCACTTCACTTCCTATTTCTAATCTAGGAGTCGGTGTAGTCCAATCCTGTAACATCATCTTGCATTTGGCGGGAGCGAATCGGATGCCAAACATTCGTAGATTGCAGCTCAAGGTGTTCAGCTGCAATCTACGAATGTTATTGCACATAGTTAGGAGAATTCATTTTTACATGGTCAGCTAAGATATCCATCCTTGGTTTTATGAACTGATTTTTGTAAACGTGAGGAATACTGTGGAAAACTGGAGTCTCAAAGAGATTCCAACTCGTAGTGGATATCATTCCTAGTTATTACAGTTTCACAGTGAGCAGTAAGGCAGAGTTATAGAAGGATAATATTAAAACAGATGGAAAACATACAGTGAGTAAAATTCAGACTAGAATGTTTGTGGTATAAAATTTAACGCTCTAAATGAAATAAGCACTGGCATGGCATCAACAGTAGTTAAAGTCTAACTCACTTTTTGCTGTTACACCTTGTGAACATACAGATCCTCAAGTAGAAATCTGAGGCTACCTGGGGTTTCAGTGGGAAGTCGTGACCAGTAGGGTGCAGCAGGTCGGGTGTGAGGACAAATACTCGCCGAAAACATTGGCTAGGGGTCGCGCTATATCGTGAATTGGCAGAAGTTAGAATTCATGGGCGATTGAATCGGGTCACAGTGGCTCAATGGTCTACGTGCTAGCTAGCCTTGTAACCAGAAGGTCCTGGGTTTGAACCCCGATGGGTGCGTACTGTTGAAGAGTCCCAAACTAGGACGAAACAGCTGTCGAGGACTCCCTAGTGGTTTTCCAATGGTTCTCTAACCAATGTCAGCCCATGATGAAATCCTGTGAAGAAATCAAATCATCAGATGGCAGATTCTAATTAAGAATAATGATTTTCTACAGTCGGCCGATTCGACGATTACAATACTGCTATGACGGACAATTTCACTAGAATTAGACACAAGATAGCAATGGTAAAGAAAGGTGAAAATAAATGCAGAAGACAGCTGAACTGGACGGCTTTTTCAATGTATAACTCTACACTTAATAAAAGTACACATGAAACAAGTGAGAAAAAGCCAAGTGCAGAGGAACTATAATAAATGAAAACGTGTGGAGCAAAGAATAATAACATGGAGAATAATAAGGATTTCATGGATTCGGAAGGTAACAAACAGTAAATGCATCTGCTCCAGTGAGAAAACTATTTTCAATCATTTCGCCAACAGTCTACAGCCATTGGTCCTTATTCGCTCGATAATCTAACGGAGACACAGTCTACATACATCTCCCCACGTGCCTCAAATCAGCAGCCAGCATTTTTAGCGGAATAGAATAGTTGTTAGAATATACGTGTAATCGTCAAACTTCTCTTAGCCCTTCGCCATACGGAATTAATGTGATTAGTGTTTTACCACCGGTTATTATGTGATTATAGAACTGTTGAAATTCAGTCATCAAGGTCCATGATTATTATTCAGTCGATACGTCTACAGTAAGTAATCTCATCAAGTTTTACAAATATATATGTGTAAGAAAAGCAACTGCTTCCCAGTTATACCAGTTGCGCAACACTCTCAACTGGTGTGTCTTGAGGAAATCTACAAATTTCCATGTAAAATAAGATGTATTTAAAAATTACGGGGGGGGTGGGAACTCTTCATCTGAATACCCATCAGTTATCTCGTTTCTCTCTTGGTTTCACTCTCTCTCTCAATATCTACCACTGATTTGAATATCGTCGTCTGTGGTAAGTATTCACCCTAGAAGATAACATATTCCTTCGACGGTGGTGTTCATGCTTGAATTTCTCCCTAGATGTACACAGTCACAGTTCACAAAAATACTGAAATAGTTAGCACTTTAGTATTCTGAAATAATGAGGAGGATTTTCTGAACTGGATAGTATTCATATTAAATATTCTTTGGTTTTACAGTAATTTCTTCATGCACCAATACCAAACAGCTAACTACTCAAGTGATTCTCTGTATCCCTAGTCAAATAAACATCAAATAACATTCGGTAATTAGGCAAACGAACTAAATTGTAGTGATTACGATACATATATATATATATATATATATATATATATATAAGTGGCGGATAAAGGTGAAGCGCAGGCTAAATGCAAGCATAAATCCCAGACTAATTAAGTAACCTGTGATGATTCAGTCAGTATTTCGACTGAAAACAACCAGCCAACCAGCCAGCCAGTCAGTTGATAAACTCCTCAGAAAACCACTTCAACCGGTTTACATTTCTGTAATGCTGAATAAAATATGATATTAGTAAAGAAACTAACTAGTTCAAGGAGTTACTGACTAGGGCAAAAATAAATTATAAACAGTTTCAAAAACACGGACAATAAACTGGAACAGTAATAAGGCAAAACACATTTAAAGTGATATCTAGTGAAAACATGTTCTATAAAAGCATCAATTTAAAGTGCATTTGTTAACTTCATCAATAAATCTACCTACATCGTAGAATTTTTATTAAATGTGAAAAATACTTTGTTCCCTGGTTGAATTAAAGACGAACAACAGCTGGTCCAAATGCAAAATTATATATATATATATGTATATATTTAATGAGGGACAGAATATAGAAAGGTAGAAATAAAGACAATCAATAAATGCACTGAAACAGAGGCATTTATCCCGCTGCTAAGTCTCGAACCAGGAGAAAGCGTCTGTTTATTAGCAGATATTTAAGGGAGAGGGGCGTGGAAGGCGGTTCGTAACTTTTAAACATCAATACAACAAAGTGCTTATCAATGCGTAGCACTTGACTTCTTTTGTTCGTACTGCTATGCCATTTTCGGCTTAAAAATCTTATGGAACTATCCAAAAATCTGCGACTGAATTTCGTACGGTCTTTCAACAAAGCGAGGAAAAAAACAGAAGAAATGAAGCACTCTTTATGACGGAGATGTGCACCTAGCTGATTTTGTCGATTGTATAGCTTTCATCTTCGGTACAACTCCCTTCCACAGGTCCTCATCTAGGCATCCAGTTTTATGAAATACAAACACCTACAACTAGCCAGTAAATAATACTGTTTCACTGTGATATATATATTTATATATCACCATAACAAATGTACTGTTAGCTGTAAGAGGAGGTGAACTGTGAATATATCTAGACTTTTGCCATCAGTTATTAGCCATATTACCTGGTAGCTTTAACTATAACCGAACAAATTATATTGGATCACACAGTGGTTGAGTGCATAGAACATATGTTTCAGTGGCATCAGTTCATCCAATTTCAGTACCTTCTGTTTAGTGAATACGTCAAACTCACTTGTCACAAATGAATAATTCTATGAAGCAAGTCTGAATGGCATTTCACATACCACCTAAAGTGTTTTGCCTAACATTCTAACGTCTGCTAAAAAAAGGTTTATAAAGAAAACATATTTCTCATTCGCAGTTTTATCAACTACTTTTATTCCCAGATCATTTTTTTCTAAACAGTCTTCAGTAGTTGTCTAGTATCGACGTCTTCTACGCCAACTCTATTCCCATTACCCACTACTATTCCAAACTGCAATACATGCTTTTGGTCAGAACACAGAGACAACCGCTTTCGACTTCTTTAATTCAGTGTATCAACTGAAATATTGTTTGGAAGCTTGTAACTAGGAGACGTTAACACCAGTTGATTGACATGAGGCTCTATCACGGAATACAAAGGCTTGTTTATATTAGTGCAGTATCAAACGATAAATAGCTGAAGACGGGAAGTTTCTCTAAAGGAAACATACAATGCACAAGTCGCTTCAGATATTTAAATGTGACTGGCATGATTTTTGGCTGGTTTAGACCTCTAAACCCTTAAAGACTGACCGAAAGACTGCTAGATTCAAAGTCAGATAAATCATTTGTGCGATGCCAACCATTCTACATTGCTGAATTGTTCAGTAAACTAGCGCCTACATTGGTAGAAATCTGTAATTTGGAAAGTGATTGGTTACAGCGAGTTATATGCTCAACCTTACCGTTCGAAACACAATTAGCTATAAAACTGTTTCACTATGTTTGGTGGTCTTGACTCATTTGAAATGTCGAGCACACTGATGACAGTATTCGGATGAACAATCCTGGAAACTGACTCAGTGAACGAGTGAAACAAATCTATAATCATCCATTATTTTTGTATAGTTTCAGTCAACAGTAGCTTTGTCTATCCCTGTTTCCGTTACTAACTGAATCATTATTCCTGGCCAATAATATTTTTGGAAGTCATCTTCAAAAAAGAGACTTGGTTGAGAGTGATTTTAATTTATTACTATTTTTTTGGTTCCGAGTGGAACATGGGGCTTCAATACCAGGCTCCCCTCTTCCCTGTTCCCTACAATCCCCTCTAGCTAGCCCCGCAACTGCCCACAGGCTCTGATTTCCTCCTTACACGACCTCCTCCACGTCCCATTCGGATGCCCAACTCTTTGTCTCCCACTCAGGTTCGACTCCAGCGTTTTCCTGGAGCACGACGTCACCAGACGGTCTCCTCAGCGTACGTCCAACCCGCATCCAATTTCCTCTGCATTTTTGTTGAGTAGCAGGTGAAACCCCTCAGAAGTGAAGAGGAAATGTAACCTGATTTAAATGGGGATATCAAGTACTATTCGATTAACTGACAGCAGGTAAGCCAAAAGCCACTGGTCAAGGTTACCCTGTGATCTAGTTTTCTGCTCACGTTCTGTTGTCATTTCTATATTTCAAAGTATTTAATGATTATCTGAAAGCGAGAATTCCATATCTGTCTTCTATGTGATGTATGTGTGCAAATGATTATCGATCAACAAATGAACTCTGAGCTCCACGGCAAGATCTATAAGTTCAATTAGATACACCTTTCCGAAGCAGACGACAGAATAATGCTAAAAAAGATAAATTTGGGTGGTGTGAATGAATGTTATTGAAGCTTTGCGTAGTTCGAAGGATGACAATGAATGCGTAAGTCTACGCTAATTTGAACAAATCTCAATCTCACAAACAGTCTGTACACATAGAAAATAATTTAAATGCTCTGAAGCATCCACAATCCTGACACACTGACATTTTTTAAAATTACGTTGTCTTCACGGTAACACTAGAAATGCAGCACAACAATATATATATATATATATATGTATATATATATGTATATATATATATATATATATATATATATATACTATCTTACCATTTTATCCAATTCTTTGTGTAGATCGTCAAGTTTTCTTTTCAGTTCAGTACAATACCTATTCAGCATTTCATTAGACTTTTGCAATTCAGTAACATGTTTCAACGCTTCAGTGCCTTTTTCACAAAGCATAAGAAGTTCATCGTTCTAAATGGGTAAAAAATGAAAACTGTAAAATATTCCAGTTTTGCTAGTACTTTAATGTCAATACGTGCCGACATTCTCTCAGAGGAAGCTGATGCTTCTTCCTCTGCTTTTCTCGAGACTGTTTCACTTAACTTTAGAGTAAGAAAGTGAACCACCAAGGCTGGTCAAAACCATAACCAATGTTACTGATCATATTACTTCTCCTTTAGCTTCAAAGACACAGTCGTCTCAGTAGGAAAATATTATTTTGTCAAGGAGAAAAATATTCAATCTTAGATGTAGAAACAGCCTATAAGCCGGATATAACCAAGATACATATTGGTTCAGAGGTAATCAAACTCCACAGCAATATACGAGAATAACGCTGTTCAGTCCTCATGCAAAATGCTTAAACCATAAATATCTTAATCATGAGCTTTTATCAATAAAATAACCATGAAAGACTTGACCGAAATGTATAATACTTTCGTCTCAGAATGAACCAAACATTTGACAAACACCTTTTACAACTACAGGAAGTTACCTGGAGTTGTAGTGAGAGGTCGTAACCAATGGCGTGCGTCAAGTCAGGTAAGAGAGATAAGTTACTCGTCTGTGACACTGACTGGCGACTGTGCTAAATATACAGAATTTGGAATTCGTGGGCTATTGGATGGTCTGTGAGCTGGCCTTTTAAACAGAAGGTGGTGGTTTCGAACTGCAGAGGGTGCCTAAGGGTGAAGAGCCTGAAACTAGAACAAAACAGCTACCTAGAGCTCCAAGTTTTTCCAGCTTATGTCAACTAGTGACCAGCCACATAATTATGAAGTAAATTATCAGTCGATTATGACTAATCATCATCATCTTCATCAATTTCACACTACTTTCTCCTCGCATTCAATTCACCATTTCTTAATTATAGAGTTACTGTTTATCTCGTCAACCCACAAAGTAAAACCATTCTTATCCTCACCTGGTGTAATATGATCACGTATTTAGGAACAGATTAACCTCAAGTGGTTTTCGCGCATAGTATAACCAACAGCGCAAGTCAGAAGGACAATTTTAAAACAACCAGAAGTAACATTTGAAATTAATGTAGTATTTCCTTAAACCCTTAGAACAAAATCACATAAAACCGCGTGCAACACTCACTACGTGAGGAAATTCAATTTGTAACTGACCGCCTCTGTCCTATCCTATCGAGAGGGGAATTTCTCTTGGCGATTGCTTATATACTCAACCTATCCCACGTTAAAAAATATATCCTCCACGTAGCTGCTTATTATTCTAATGGTAACAAAGATTCTATTTTCAAAACCAGACGAACCTAAAGAGAATTTACTGAGGAAGGGGGAAGGGATATTCTTCATTCAAAGTGACTTTTGATTATTCCAAACTTTAGGGTGCTAACAGTACACTCCATCAGTCTTCACAAATAATTCATTCGGTAGCTACTGTTGTGCACAAAGTCAAAGATTATTTGTGTGCTATAAGGCTAAGCTTCTTGGGTTTTTTAACAGAAGGCTATAAATATGTTCCACTTAGGAGGATTGTGAATGGTATGCGATAATCCATTGCATGTAAGGATACTTTAACGACATGCCTGATATACACCTCCCATCTGTAATGCAATAAATGCTAAGATGCATTTCCTTCCCTCTGTTTTCTGTTAGGGAAGAACAGATAACTGTTGGAAATTTTACTTATCCAAGAATCGATAATTGTTGTTCTCTCACTGATATTTTATAGCATTGATGGTCATAAAAATCGGCACTTTGTTGTACTTTCAGTTTTTATTGCAGCAACAAAATGAAGCAAATTCAGATTCAGTCTCATCGTTCATGTTCTTCAGGTGTCCGTGGAAATTGGTTTTTGATGATGCAATTAATCATGTCTCTTTTCTCTGCCTGCTTTTTTTTCAACTGCAGAAACACTGAACATGTCTTTAATTTAAGTCGCACTTATACGATCTCCTGGTTTGTGTATTTCACTTGTTTTTCTATTTGTTTGCGTATATCTGCGTGTAAATATGAAATCAATCTGTGCATTGTGAAAATGCAAGAGAGAAAGCAAACGGTGATTTCGTCAAATCGTCTGAAAACTAGATTCGATCCACAGACTGAAAAAAACAATCTTAGGCGAGATAATATTACACAAAACTTGGTTAATAATTCATGACTGTGCGAAAAAAATGTTACATTATAACCATGGTCGTTTAGCTGGTTAATTAAATTCATATTTTCATTATGCGAGTAATTAAACAAATGGTTATCAGTAGAAACAACTGAAACAATGCCTTGTATTTTATCCATCACTAGCTACCTGGATATATATAACCATATCAGTAGTGTTATTGTCTTTATAATTCCACTATCGCGGGAACTGAACCAACTTAAAATTTGGTCTATCAAGAAGGAAATCTCTTCTTTTTGAGTGTAATCTGACCTCATTTTTAAATTGCAGTTTGGTGATAAGCCCTCTGTTACGTACAAGTGCAGTCTGTAATAATTATAAATGTCAACAAGAGTGATTTGTAGTCCCCTGATTTTTATACGACACATTCAGGTGATTTCAACAGGACTCACACTGGAGATGTTTGATCTGAGAACGCAGCAATCCAATGACCACAGATTCAGTCTTAACTGCCTGCTTATTGACATATATCCCTAGTGATGGTAAATATTTGATTGTTGATCATTCGATCATTTTAAATCCCTCAATAGGACCTCTTGTGAACAAATGGTACCAATAATGCCAGTATCTAACAGAAGTTTTAGGAGTATCAAACTGTACTGTGATGCGTCAGTTATGAATATAATAGTAATAATCAC